>VWYP01020888.1:62824-137828 GCA_013400435.1 Pycnonotus jocosus
GGGGCCCTGGCCGGGGCTGCCGGGGCCGTGGGGAGCAGTGACCTGGCCTGTGCGGCCGCGGCCCGAGGCCGGCCGTGTTGTGCCAGCGTGCAGCGGAGGAGCCCCGGCCGGGAAGGGCTCCGGGACTGTAGCACAGACACGAACGGAGTGAAAATCCCGTTCAAACAAACTCGACACTGGGGTTTTCATAAACATCTCTGGAATGCACTGTATAAATTCTGAAGGCAATTTACATTCAAGTATCGGGCCATGAACCTGTCCCGCCGTTGGAAGCGATCTCGAGGGTTGTTCCCAAACGCGCCTCGGCCTCTGCCAGGCGGGAGGGCTCCGCGGCTACGGCGGCCCGGCCCCGCGCTGACACCTTCACTGCCAACTTCACTGCCGCCTTCACTGACACCCTTGCTGCCACCTCATTGTCACTCTCGCTGCCACCTTCGCTGCCACTCTGGTTGGCACTGCCGCTTTTACTGCCACCCGAGCTGCCACCATTCTGCAAAAGGCCCGAACCCTCGGGAGATGATGGTGCGGACATCAGTAGATGAGGCTACAGCTGAGGAAGAGATATTGAATCGATGTTCTGCAATTGAATTTAATGAAGGAAAGGGAAGTAATCAGAAATATTTGCTGAGGAAAGGAACGCTGTGGTGAGAACAAAGGGAAATGACTGTTCAAGAGAAGGAGGAGCATTGAGGTGACTTTGGTGCTCACACTACCACTGTCTTCCAGAGACGCAGCTCGAGGATGTGTGGACTGTCCTCCCACTGCTCCCACCCCTGCTGCTGGCTGAGACCACACCTACCAGACAAACACTGGCCAGTAGTGCTCAACGGTGTTCACAAACACAGGCCTGAGCTAATGAGACCTAACTATAGAAATGTTAAATGTTACTAAGCAGAAGTGACCAAATTTCTCAGCGTGGAGCCATCCAAGGTCTCATCAGCTGCTGTTCAGCCATGCAAGTTGCTCCATGCTCCAGGACTGGAACAGGAAACACCAGATGCTGAGACATGCAAACAAGGTTTAGGAATGGTTTGATGATGTTCAGGCAGCACTGCCTCTCTTCTAATGAGCCCCTAGATAGTCTTTGCAGTCTGGCACATTCATCCAGAGAATGCCTCCATGGATTTTAGAGAGCCTGAACCTGCATGTGGTTATTCAGAAGACAATAAGCATCTAGAAGCTCTCTATTCAGGCAGATATTTTATGTGTCATTGCCTATGTCACCCTATAGAAGCACAAAACTCCAGATTTCCGTACACCAAACCATTTTAGCACCTCTATGAATCATGAGGGTGATTATGTCTATCTGCTGCATATCCACATAGCTCTGCCACTTGAGCACATGGAATAACTTGATAGCTGGAACTAAATTTCCTGTACAAACAAGCAAATGATGTTAAATTAAATTGTATTTGCAGGTTGTGGAAGTTAATGTTCTCTATGATAACACCCACCTGCATTATCCTTTGTCATTGCTCCATTTCTCATCTTCTAGCTGTCTTCTGTCCTAGTTTCTCTGAGTTGCTCTTCCTATCCTAGAAATACTACTCTTTTCNNAAACCTATATTTTTTTTTTTTTTTTTTTTTTTTTTTTTTTTCAATGAGCTCTGAGAGGCCACATACTCTAGGGGTCTGGCAGTGACACCCCCAGGATCATGCAAGGGACAGCTTCCCCACTCCCCTTCTGCAGAAGTTCTTCTTGGGAAGTTCTTGATCAGCCCTTGATGAAGTTGCAGAGTTGCTACCAGCTCTGGGAACACCACCAAACACACTGAAACCTTGCAAGGACAAAACATGTTCAGTGCAGATTCCCACTCCACCAGATTTCTAATAAACTCCCTTTCTAGTTCCATTGACTAAGGCATTATATAAAGTCATGGCTTAGTTTGTCCATCAGAATATGGTTTTTTTCATAAATTTCTGAAAAACAGATATGATTAAGTAACATTCTTTTCCTTCCCTAAAGACTCTCATGTTTTTATTAGGTGACAGGAAAAGGCAGAGAACAGGAAGCATGAAGCCTTTCTTCAATAACTCTATTAACATATTTTCTTTGCTCAGAACCTAGTTGTTAAGCAAGTTATTCCAGAGGTTGATTCTCAGAGCCATGATCTAAATATATTTGTTTCTGGCACTTGACTAACCAGAGTGGGGAAAGTGAGCACTCTCATTGGTATCTAGCAAAGCATCTTTAAGTATAATTAAGTATTTTAAGCATGTGCTCAGCTATATTGCTGATTAGGGATGCAGCTACTCAGATGTGTAAATACTTTTCTTACCTGGCACTGGAGATATTGTTAACATTCCACTTAATATTGATTCGCTGATCTTCCCTGGCACTGCCTCAAATAATTATAGTTTAACAATTTTTACTACAAAGAGTATAAGTGAATTAAAGCCTTATATAAATCCTAGGCCATCTTCAGATGTCTTTCAACAAATTTAGCAGAAAGGGGATTTAGCAGTTGTGCACAGCAGGTCCCTTCCAAGCTCTGCTTGCCCCCACCATCTTTGCAATGGGTGTGGTGGAACAGGGTGTGTGCCATCCCCTCCATGTCCATGCTCCATTCAGCTTGCTTAAACCCACCTGCAGCAGAAACATTCACAGCTTGCCTGGGCTATGAGCTAAAGCACCATTTTCTCCATCCAGTTTTCTGTGGGGACATCCATCCAGCAAAGGCAAACTGCAAGGTGACCGTGTTTACCTGCTGTGTGAACATGTTAGTGCCCCGCGTGCTCATGTTCTGTGGAGGCAGGATCTCAAGCAGTGGCAGCTGTCAGGAGGAAGCCTTCCTCTGACACACCAGGAGGATGTGTGTGCTGTTAATGCTTGGAGTCTGCACACGAGTACTTGTACACTCAAGCTTTCCCCTCTTGACACATCTAAAAGCTTCATCATTGAATTACACTGTTGGAACATTGTACCAAAGCTTGACCTAATGTAATTTAAATGTTACAGATTTGCCAATTACATAGTTTGATGCTGATTCAGTTATAAGGCTCATAATGTTATTATTCTGCATTTAAAACGCATTATTCATAATTTGTTGAAATTGAAAAGGAGTAAATAGCCAGTAGATGGCACCAATAAATCCTTTTGTGAGACTTAGAATGGCAAAGTGTAGTTCTTGTCTTTTTCTCAAATGCATTTTGGAAATGAAACAAACTAGACAAAACAGCATTATTGACATAATTTATACTTTTTAGTTTACAGTAATAGTTTATGAACAGAATGTTTGTCTAAAGTCAAAACTCTACTGTGGAATTGAACACATAAACTCATGAAGATGAACCCAAAGATGTCTAATAGTATTTTTCCAGTTATTTAGAAAATCCAGTCATTGATGAGTTAGTGCCTTTTGAATACTTGTGCAGTCTCATGCAGCTGTGTCAGCTTAAACCTTGTTTATAACATTTTCTTCCATAAAGCCTTTAAAATGTAACTCACCCATCTCATCTCACTACAGCAATGAAGACTGGAGAAGGAATCATATCAAGAAAGCCAGAATGTTGATGCATTGCTGTGTATTAAATGCATTACTGGGTACTTGGAACCCCTGTCATGTTTGTCCCTGAACAAAGTGTATTATTTAGACTTCAGTCCTTCAAAATATTAGAGCTGTGTGGGTCGTGACACCCACACACAAGGAGGTGTTGATTTCTTTGATGTAAGAAAGATCTCAAGAGAGATCCCATCTTTCATTTGTCTGTAAATGACAACACCGTGCCTTCACAGCATTGCTTTAATAGAACAGTGATTATGCTAATAGTATTTCTTTCCAAACAGGTTACCTCACCTAGCCTCGGATATTAAGCACGATGCAAACCAAACAGGAAATCCGCTTGTAAAGAGTAGACTGTCCTAACAGTCAAGGGCAAGGACAGTTCATTCCTTGTGGACCTTTAGCAGCTGCCTTCACTCCTGATAAATCTGCAGCCCATCTGTGTGGGTGACAGTAGCAGTAGCAGTAACAGTGAGCATTTTTCTTGACAGAGCCCCTCTTGTCTCATTGTTTCTGAGGTTGAAGTGGTACTTACCTTAGACAATAGGACACAGGCTGGGGAAAAAGAAATCTGTGTTTCAGAGCATGAGTTATTTCCTATGGAAAAGACTGATACAAACCAAGTGATCTGTTAGAGTGGACAAGGTATAGGTGATTCTGGCAGCAAAGCAGAAAATCCTGGCTCAGTGGGGTATATTGTAGCTTTGGGTTTTGCTGCCTCCAAAACATCAACCTGAGTTGAACAGTCCCTTTCAACACAATATGCAATTATCAAAGCAGGAATGACTTGACACACGTTTCAAATGCTGTTCTTTAAGTTGGTAGTTCAAGATATTTATTGAAACATGAGGATACTAGAGATACAAGAAAATTATAGCTTTGGAAGTTGAGAGGCAACTGCTATCAGGTGATTCATGTCAGCCTGTTAAAGGCAGACTAATGAGCATCCTCAGTGGTGTTTCAGGACATTGGTAACTATATCCATCCCATTACCAGCTAATGCATCATCTTTCCTCATCATAGCAATCCTGTGCTTCCAGAATTTCCCAGGTTCTGATGAACTACGTAACAGAGTACCTTGTACAAAAATCCCCAGATCTGCCTGTAAGTACATCCTCTCAAAACTTCCTCCCAGTGGAATTTCTGGAGTAGCAGATTCGCTATTTGCTAAAATGTGAAGGAAGAAGTTCAGATAAGAAGCACAAATTTTTCATTATTATTGCTTCCCGATTTCTTTAATAGCCTTTCTTTTAAATCCTGTGGAATAGAGTTGTTGTTAATGTGTAAAAAATTAATTAGAAAGTGTCACAATCACTGTATCTGTTATCTGTACAAAGAGAACAGCAAGTAATTTTTTGTCTTTTTTTGTCACTGTTTATGATAACAAAATCTTATTTTAATAATGGTTTTAATGCTTAGAAATAATGCTTTTCCTAAGCCTGTTTGCAGGTGCTCCTGAGCTATTATAAACAGAAGCATCATGCAGAATACTAAGTATATTTTCAGCTGAGATATACAGTTTTGCCTGAGATCAATGCACAATACAAAAATGAGTCACACTTTGGATCTTATAGTAAGTATAACCACATAAGAACTAATTTGTCAGGTTAATAAAACCTTCTACACTCCAGGACTTGTGTCAGCATTACTGTTTTAAATGAGGATTTGCAAAATAGGGTTCTGGAACCAGTTATACCATGTCCTGGAAGATAGTGCTGACCACTTTTAAAACTTCCAAATTACATAAACTTCATTTTCTTAGTCTTCTTTCATGTTTTTTCATCCTTGATGTTTAAGATCCACCATCATATAACCAGTCAATGTCTGGAAACGAAACCTTTCCATCCAGGCATTTGTAGTCAGATTATGGAGACAACTGTGAGCATGAAAGCATCTCAAATACAAATTGTAGCAGAAAATAAAATCATGCAATTATAGAATGGTTTGGGCTGTAAGTGGATCTTAAAGATCATCTTGTTTCAATTTCCCTGCCACGGGCAGGGACATCTTCAAATAGACCAGGTCGCCTAGAGCCCCATCCAACCTGGCCTTGAACACCTGCAGGGATGGGGCACATGGAACATGGAATACTGTCAGGCAAAAAAAATTAAAATAGACAAAGCCGATAATGAATGACATAAGAAAGATTTTAATATGTGTCAGTAGTAATCTCAGTAGGTCATAAACAGAAAAAAAAAAAAAAGCTTAATTAGCAAGAGATTGAGTCTAACCATAAAAATGCGCTTTCTTTACCACATCTAGTTAACATTCAGAGTCTGGCATGCCAGAGTTTCAATAATTCACAGATATCCTCAATTGTGACAACAGACAATTTGAGACACAAGGAGGCAGACAAAGGGCTAACCATTACTCTAATGTATTTTTACATGATTTTTGTACAAAGTGTACTGATTTCATTTTTGTGCCTTCATTTCCCTTCTTGGACTTTCTGACATATAACTGAGCATTATATGTCAACTTGAAGGTGAAAAAGGAGGACAAAAGTCAGAAATTAAAGCTTCAGATAGAGAAGGAAGGCCAGGAGCCAATGGAGGAGGGACAGAGGGGCAGGATTCTCCAATGCATAGGAATGAGAAGCAGAGGAGGAAGGTCAGGAGGCTCTTTGCTTCTCTGAGAAGAGTGTTCAGGATGCTGGGTGACACTTTACTTGCGGGATGGGGATGGAAATTATAAAGCTCAGCTGTGGGCGATTGCTAAGGATCTTACAAAACATCCAAAATGGCAAAGCAAAGAAAAATGCTGCATATAAGCAAAAAGAAAAGGGAAGCCTGAGATACCAGATGGGATTTATGCTCCTCTGTGGCAGAGGCACCCATACCCACCCTTCTCAGAGCACTGGGTCATAAAGGCCTGTGGTCTTATTCAGGAAATATGGCAGAGAAGTATCCATAAAGCATTCCCTATTACAAAGAAAAAGGGAAAGGCACTCATGCCATCAACTCCTGGATCCTAGAGACCTTCTGAGAAAGAGATACACTTAGGGTTCGTGGGAAATTTCTCAGGCCTTCCTTGCCAGCAGCAGCCTAATCATCATCGTTATCTTTGTCCTCAGAGACCCAAACTACCCTTGAATGATAGAGATGTCCATGTCTCCTTCCATGGAGACACTCTTGTGCATGATGTGGTGCCCTTGTCCTGCAACAGGACACAATTCAGAGCCTCCCAGTAGCAGGGGACAATGACCTAGCAATGGATAATTGCTTGTTGTTGTAGTTAACTGTTTTCCAAGTCGGACTCAGGGCTTTAAGTTTAGTCCTCCTGTGCAATAAGTTGCATTTCTGTCTGTGCTGGGCCATATGGGCACAAAAGACCACTGTGAGTCACCCTGTACCACCAGTTGTCATCTCATGCATTGATGATCATTTACTCAAACTTTCAGGCACTTTAGGAACCATCCAAAAGGTTCCGTTTGGGTCATGATATGCTGGAAGTGCACATTCTCCTGAAACATCGTTTTTCTTGGTTGATCTCAGTGGTAAGTTTGGAACTATGTTCTATGTCTGGTCTAATTTCAGAGTAGCATCATTCTGTAGAACTGATACTTTCATGGTGAAAAGTGGAGATAGGCAAAACAATCCCAGGATAGTAGCAGAGGCCATGGGTGTACTGAGCAGCAAGATGGAGAGGCTGATTATAGCTGGGAGCTGCTCCAGACCTAAGGATAATGACAATACTTAAGGGAATAGGCCAACCAACCCATGTAAAGAAGAGCACGAACATCAAGAGATAGCAACCCTTTTTACAGAGGTCAGAAAAAGAAAGAAATTCCATACCAAAGGTATTGTAATACACCTCCTGGGACCCTTTCAAAATGTCAGTAGAGCAAAATCAATAGATGAGTAAAAAATCACTTTAACTCACCCAATTCAATTTCTGATGGAAATGCAATTGGAATAATGTTACTAGAATTTGTCAGTCTGGCCCTTGGATTCATAAATCCTTCATAAATTCAATTGTCTTGTCTCTTCTTTGTGCATCAGATGTCACAACAGCTAGCATAAATACTTAGAAACTTCATTCTTCACCACTCAAGCAGTTATTTACTCTGGAAGAAAGGGACTGAAATTAAATAACAGACAAAGATAGCATTTTTTTTCTATTCTGCTCTTTGCACTTGCATTATATGAACACATGCCTCATTATATTTAGCACCAAATTAATTCAACATCCTTAGAAAAACTCAGGTGAAACTGTTTAAACAAGTGTTGCAGAGTAATTTATTCTAAAAACAGATACTAAGAATTTTAATAGATGTTAATAACAAGTTCTGTTATCATATTAAAAAATTTAATGTATTCATTGTTTTACACAGATGTAACTAGAACAATGATTTTATCTGATGGACTGACATCCCATAATTTCATAAGTTGTATATTTTCCTTGTTCTATTCTCCTCTCTGTGCCTTTTCTGGCAAGATATATGTGTTTCTGCATCTCTGCCAATTGCATTGTCTCTTTTCCTCAGCAACTAGCAAATACAAGGTTTCTACACTCCTGGGAGTAAAGTGAATAATTTAGCTAAGCTTTTGTTTGAGCTCTACAAGGACTGTGTGAATGAAACTGTTGAATGCTAGGAACGAGTTCTCAGATTTCTACCAATTTGGAAGAATCTGAAGTTGCTTTATATTCAGGAGCTCTAGCTGTGTTAGTTGAAGTGCTGGTTTTGAATTTTGAAAGCAATAAAAAGTGTTCTAGGTCGTGGACTATTATAGAAAAACAGCAGCAGCATAATCCGTGTTGAATGAATGAAGCCAGAGGCTCACTAATGAACACAGAAAAGTAAATCTTTTGGTATTAAAAAATGTTCACAAAATACTGTCTAAAATTATGGAAAAGTTATTTTTATGGTGCATAAAATTATATAAGAAAAACTGTAGGAAAAACTACAAACCAACTGATTTAAGTCCACAGTTAAGTCACTTTATATCACAATGCCAATATAAAGTGTATAGAGTGTGCAAGCCATACTCCCTTTAAGGTTTTTATGCTAACAAAGTAGACAATGTGGTATGCAATGGCCTTAGTAGTAGTAAAAATCAGTGTCTCTTGGATCAAAACTTACTTTTGCTAAAAGCAACCAAAATGGTCAGTTAATGGATGGAGAAAGATGTCAGGTAGACCTATCCCTACAGAGTTTAAAACTATTTTAGATATATGGAAGAAAATCATAGAGTACAAAAACTTTATTCTAAATTGCACTGGTGTGCAAAACTAAGCAAAGCTTAAACTTCTCTGTCAGGTGAAGACAGAAATCATTCTTTTGCTCTCAAAGACATCCCAAATACCCAGAAGAGGTGGAAGGTGCTATGACTTTTCTAAGAGTACAACAGGCAGTCTGAGAGCACTGTCAAGATCTATTTTATTATACTACACATGTTAAAAAAGTGGTCACCTGGACTTGCTCAAGCAAATCTCCAACAGGTTCTTGAGAGCACAGAAATATATCTGAGTGCCTCTGACTGTTCAAGTGCATGGGATAAACCCCACATGAATTTGAAGAGAAACAGCCCAAAGAACTGAGCAGACATAAATGAGGATATCCTGAGCTAATAAGAGAAGATCACAAATTTGCCTGAAGAGATTCTGGACCAGCACAGTTTTATTGCAGATGGAGCAGGTTGTTTTGTTCCTGTGTATTTACCAGGAGTGAACATGCACGTGCCATATGTACAGTGCAGATAGTCTGGGACTAGGATCCAGCAGCAGGTATTGGAGCTGAGGGATTTTGGCAGCATAAATTCACCCTGTGATAAAAATCTGCTTGTAATATGAAATACCAGCAAGAGATTATTAGACAGAAATTAAAAATACCTATATGGTGAAGGCATAAGAAACTGTTTCTCACCATGGATGCACGTAATTAATACATTGTAAGAAAAGACAGCATGTAGACAGATGAGCAGCAATGATGACAGCAATTTCATGGTGGAAAAAAAAAAATCAATATACCGGTATATATTCTGGAAGTTATTCTGTTGTATTCATTAATTATTCCTCTAATTTGTCAAAAAATATCAGGCAGAGACCAGTGACAGAAAATCCTTATCAGATATGAAATCCCAGCTAGATCAGGAATGGATATAAAGTGTTGGCCTCCACAATGATTTTAAACATAATATTTCATCTGAAAGGTAGTTTTTAATCAAAAATATGAATAATGAATATCATTTGCATAGGACACTATACACATACATTAATATTGAACTCCCTACATCCCAACAGTTCCCAGAGGTGATGATACTGCTTGGGTGGAGTTGTGGATTTTCAGTAAGTTAATGAGAATTAATTTTGCCCCTGTGCTTGGCAGTTGTGATCATGAGCCCTGCTCATGTCTGAGTTAGTAAAATTATGCTCTCAATAATATAATAAGGTGTCTAATAATGTGCTGCAAAAAACATGTCGTATTAATAGTCTGAATAAAGTGGAAAAAATTTCTAGAAGGGAACTAATTTGAGGGCAAAGGAGATGCTACTGCATTGCAGAAGGGCTGGTTTAGGGACTTGGACAGGCCACAATACCCAACGTTTTAGGTTCAAATCAGTCCTTGAGTCAGGCAAACTGAACATTAAGCCACTTACTAAATGTGACCTTGAAAGTTCTACCTGCCTTGCATGGGCAAGCCCAATATTTAATTTCCTGGTGAAACCAGATACAAATGAATGTGAATAATTTCATGCCTTTTTTATTTGACAGCTCTTCATAGCCGATAAAGAATAACCTGCTGCTCAGCTATGGTGCCTTTTCTTAAGCTGCTTTTTGACTGTGAGCAAACTGTTTTTTCTATCCATGCAGTAATACCCCAGACATGTTTCCCTGTATCCAAACATGTGGGTGTTTTGTAGAGGTTAATGGAAATTAAATTAAAGCTGAATAATACTGATTATAATGCAAGAGTGTGCAAGCAAAGCTAATTAATACAACTGGCAGCATGGCTCAGTCTTGCCCTGTGACACCACTCTCTCTCTTTCTTCCTCAACTCTATTTTTTTCCTAAGCAAGGACCCACAGCAACCTAAAGCTGGTTGTTTTATAGTCTTGAATGGATAGATATACAGCAGCATCCCACTTTTTGCACTCAGGACTCAAATGATATTCAATCCTCCAAAAAGAAAGGAAAAGCTATTATATTCTCCCTTTTTCCTTCTTGCTTATGAACATCCTAGTTGTACCATTAGGATTACAGTATTTCCTAGACTTTAGTGTTTGCTGAGTTTTTCTGTGCAAGGAGCTGTTGCAAATGAACTGGCATTTTATCTTGATTAAGTGACATATGTCAACAAATGTAATTTCTGGTGGACCAGCTCACTTATAGTAATGACCCAACTTTGCCATTAGTTACCAAAGGGCAGAAGAATGGCTTTTAACTATGGATAGTATGCACAGACTACCTGAAAAAAACCCTTGAAAATCAGACTTAAGGATTTGAAAACTGAAGGGTGGTAACATGACAGAATCTAGGAGTGCACCTTAATTCTTGTTAGCACCTTTTCCACATGCTTCAGTGAGCCAATCTGGAAAGGAGGCACCTGAGAAGGCACGGGTGCAATGAGGGATGCTTGGTCTGGGGATAACAAAGCTTTTGTTTTGAAACACTGCAGTATATCGTGTTCTTCAAAATATTTGCCTCACTACGAAATGAAAAGTACTATGGACACACTGTGTACACATTATTGAAGTTCATGGAGCACCTCCCTAGCATTAATTTTAGAAATGCAACCTCAGCACATATCCCCCAGAGGAATGAGTGGAATAGAGTCCATGAAATTTAAGCTTTGGGGCCTTCACTTGCAACAAGACCCAACCACCTCCGGTCGCTTCTTGCACCAACAAAGGCTCCACTTGCAAGGTATGGACTGATCCCAGGTTTTGAAGCATCCTGTTTGTAGGATTCCCGTGGGCCTGATTGCTGGACTATGGCTTCCATGTGTCCCTAAATACTTTTTTTTTTTGACACATCTGAAAGTCATTCCTTTGATACTATTCTTCCTTTTCCACAGGAAAGAAACCGTCAGCATCCTGGCCAGGAATCAAAGAGAGCAAGCTACTTGTCAGGCAACACCCAGGGCACAGACAATTAGGATGGGGATGATATTTCAGCAAGAGCCTTTCTGGTAGTAAAGAAAAATATAATGAAAATTTCATGGAATTTTGGAAAAAAAATGAGAAGTGTCATCTGTAAAAGTTAGGAGTTTATTTCTATGGCAGAGGTCAAACAACACTACAGCTACTTTTCCATCCTGTGCTCTCCAGTTCAGACAGGAATAGCAGCTTTTTTTAGCTATGTATTCTAGTTGCCTCATAGGTGCCTCATGGCATCTTACTAGAGAAAGTGTCTCAGATTTCCAGTGTCTTCCACTTTAGCCATGACAGCAATCACAAACTCTCCCATTTATAATTACAGAGGTATAACTGTATTTTGACCACATAATCCTTCTTGGGCAAATACACTGATTTCTTATGGGAATGTATGTATTTTACCTTCTTTCATATGACCAAACAATCCATGAACCACAACCTGAGGACCAGATACAGAAACATTCTGATTCCATGAATAGCAGATGTGGGAACCACTCATTATACCTTTGCACTCTTTGATCTCGGCTTTAAAAGCTAACCCAACCACAAACACAGGAATGTGAAATACGTGGAGTAATAACAAAACACTTTAAATTTTTTCTTTATTTTCATTTTCAAATTTAAGGTCAATCTTCATTAATTTGCAGAGAGTACAAAAATGTTCCCATTAGTCTAGTTTGAATTTAGATGTATTTGTGAATAAAACTAAGCCTGCTTTTTCAAATACCTGTGCACAATTTCTGTGCACAAATTATATAGCTCTTTCTTTTCATAAGGCATGTAAAACAGATTTCAGTTCAAACATTAAAATATTTTACACGTGGGTATCAGAGTTACAAACAGAAGTTAAAGGTTCTCAAAAAAATGTGCCTGAACCGCAGAAGTACACACTAAAGACATTACAATATACATGCAGAGACATGCACAAATAAATATCTATGTATATGAACATACTAGGAAGATGAAAAATACCTGTGTCCGGATTTTTATGACATCTCAGTCATTTAACTAACAAGAATGCATATTTAACACAGTACTTATATATTGCTCACACAATAATTATCGTTTCTTAATGATGTCAGTACAAAATCATTTCAGTCACACAGTAAAATTGTGTGTCTTCCAGTCAATGTCCTACAGTGATGCTGAAATGATGAAACACATTAAGGAATCATAAGGGAGAAGGTGAAGGAATAATGCAAGATAAAGCAGCACTGAGTCTTTGAGAAGATTAATTTGCCGCATGATTAATTGGTAACTGTAAATCTTCTCTTTTTTAGACAATATCCTCTTTCTTTTGAATGATTCCATTTCTCGTGTAGTGGAAGAAGATATATCAAGATATATAGGAAAATCCTATGTATATGTTGTGTTGGAATTGTGGAAACATGACAAATTTCCTTTCTGTTTAAATTCTGAACTTAGACAAATCATAAGAACTCACCATCTGTTGGCAAATCATTCCAGCAGAAAGTGTGTTGTTTCAGTGCACCTGTAGAAATCTTCATGTGCAGCCAAGGGACATCAAACAAATTATGTGGCAATGTCTTTTTGGGGAAAATTACATTGCAAAAATCCTGGCATGTAAGACAGAGATGCTCACAGGTCCTTTATCTGAAAGTCCATGTCTTTTAACCTGGTTATTTTATCTGATGTCTTTGAGCCATTTATATTTGAAAGATGGTGCTCAAAGAACAGACCCTGTAAATAAGACTCCTTATTTCTAAGCAGGCCACCTGAAGTGAAAATGTCCAGATGATTCTTTGGGCTTGCTTCTTCCACTGCAACCAGTATGGGAATCCATTATGAGGACTTTAAATTGTCTAAAGTGATATAGACTAGATTCTGTCACCCTAATTATACAGAATAGTATATTATTTTATAAACAAATTGCTTGTTTCTACTGGTGGTTATCTAGTAGAAGGAAAGTAAACTTTAGTATATCCCAATCTGTGTACAGAGGTAAGATCCACATCTCCACAACATGCTCTGAGTTTTATTAAGGTCACTAGAAGTTTGTATATCAAACACTAAGAAGCCACCTAGGACATAATGTAATTTCTTTTCAGTTACTGCCTAATGAACAAGAACAGTAATGTATTACATGAGGAGTGTGTATAAAATTGCTTGTTACTAAACATGGCTTTTACCACAGAAGTTGGATCCAATCTTAGAATTGTCAAAAAGTTAAGTTTCAGGATATAAACAGGTTTAGGGGATCTCGGAGTAGCTCAGGAACATTACCATGAGCAGTCCAGGGCAGGCAGCATCCACTACTCTGCAGCTGCCACCCTGATGGGGGATGTGGTCAGCATGAGCGAGGTCTGTGCTGCTGCCCAGATAATTGTGTACCAAGGCCATCTCCTGCAAACCATCTCATGCTCAGAATACAAGGTTTAAGAGCTGCCTCCCTGGTGGATGCTTCATGTGCCATGCAGCTCATGGGCTTCCTTCTGCAGTGTGACCCAAGCTGTCTGACACAACTGGTCAGCACATCATCACTAAATAATTTCTTAGTTAATAAGTAATCTCACTGCCAGGACACTTTTGTTCTTGCATCTACTCACTCTCATGTGGTATCCACCCATGAGAGTGAGTAGGCCACAATCTCTGGAACAGCTTCTTACAAAACCAACCTTCTCTTTTGCCTTCCTTCAAAATCCTGTTTACTCTTAAACACATCAGGATCATTATTCACTTTCTGTAGCTTTCTTGTACCATACAAGTTATAGTGCACTCTCTCTGCCAGTAAATCCTTTAAGAATATGCTATGGTATGCAAAATCCTGGCTCTAACTCTGGATTCCAGTTTGCCTTCTTGTTGGAGTAATTAACAATTCCTATTATGTAGACTTGTTGTACGACAAGGAAAGTAACTCACACACCTAAGCAGCAAGGTATTAAAATGATCCTAAAGCAAAATAAACTATTCATAATCTATAAATCATATAATCATATTCTATAAACTATTCACAATCCTATTCATAATTGTTTGTCTGTTTTGAGCAGTTCTTTTAAATGGCCCTTTAAGGATACTAATATATATCCCTATATATATGTGTATATCTATATGTCTGATAAGGGAGGCAACAAATGTATCTCTTCTATCTTCATATACTTGCAAACTCACAGAGAACATATATTATTACTTCCATATTAAGAAGTAATATATTCATTTCTAGACTTTACTATACTGAATATTTATATTTCTTTTTAGAAATATATTTATGATAGTCATGGAGTACTGTGGTACAAGATGCTCACAATGTATTAAATAAGTTCTGTGCAGTGAATTAATTATATCTTATCAAAGAAAGTTAATTTTTTGAACTGACATTAGAATACGACTTTAAAAATTGTGGTTATTTTCGTGTAATGTTAGTGGTAACTTTTTTCCAAGTCAGACTGGGCTTCAACATAATCAAAGGAGCATTTATAAAAAAAGCAAGTAGCCATAACTCTGCAGTTAAGACTAGGACCTTCAAGTAAGGCTGATCAATATGAAAGTTACTGGTTTTAAGACCAAAATTATGTCAATACAAACAATAAATTTAAAGTAATTGAAATAATTGAAAATTTAATATATAAAAATTTTACTGTATGACTTTATATAACCAATATATATAGCTGGAAAGAGATTGAGTGGAAGACTAGTCTTTAGTCTCACTTTCTTGAGATGTCTGGGTTTGTGTTTTAAAACATGTGAGTGCTTTAAATTAACTCCGTGGGTTTGAATGTGCACACTCAAAAACCCTTTATGACTAAAAATGCAGATTCGTTTGTTCATTTCCTGGTTTTAATTGGGATGAACTCTACCCCTTATTATCCAGCCTCATCTTAATAGCAATGCGGAACAGGACATACACAAGGGATAACATAGAAGTTAGCAAAAAGCAAATGTCATGAATTTCCATGTATGTCTGTGTAGTGCCACTGCTTTAGACAAACGATGTCTGAAGATCCTACGGTGCTTGCAGCTGGTTTCCACAAGACCTGCTTCTGGAGGCACTCAGTAGCAGCTGCCTGCTGTATTCAACCTGCAACACCAAAAGATCTTCGTGTCTTCAGTGACTGACATTTAAAGTGCAGTGAAGCTTTGTTAAGTCCATCCTCACCTGCAATTTTCTTCATTAATTGGCACAATTCTTTGTTTTTCTTCTGTCACTTTGTCTGATGCCTTTTGTAACATTAATGGCGACTTCTTGTGTGGACATTTTCTGTGTGTCCCATTTACTCTGTGAGAGTTTTAAACAGTACAAGTGAGTTCTACAATGACAACAGAAAGAGTCATTGATGATTAACCCCTAATTTACAAAAACAGTTCTACTTAATAAACAGAATGCCTCCAGCATCCTTCACATGGCACTGTGATGCAGACCAACTTCCTTATTCAGCGTGGACACAAGCTTTTATATCTGCTACAAAGGCAGTGGATGTCACTAGGCTTTGGATCAACCTTCTTGACTATAATTTTCATCTCTGCATGTGTGTACCATGAAAGGAGGGCAAATAAATCTGGTTTCAATCCAGAAGTGAAATTTAGAGGTTCCTTATGATGTCACTGAGAGTAATGCATCACTAGGCTGAGATAGAATTTTCTGTACTTGATTTTACATTTCTGATGTGAAAATATAGTTTTAAAGTAACACTTACTTCTGCCTGTGTACAAGATCCAAGCACAATATATATCTCTCAAAGCTTCATCAGTTTATTTTCAATATTCAAAAAAGTCAGTCTGTCTGAGTCATGAGAGTGCAACCCTAATTTAAATTTATACTTTTCCATCTCCCAGACTGTCTGCTTGTTGCTATTAGCAATGCACTATAATGCACAGGAAACTGGATAGGTCTAAAAGAGTGTACCCAGATCTGGGCTGAGAGGGACACACAGCTGAGTTGGGTGGGTTTGATTATTGCATTGCCAGTGTTCCATGAGACTGTCAGTGTAAGGAATGACAGGTAAGTGAGGCATCACTTACAAGGTAAAATAATATCTCATAAAGTTCAGACTCTGACGTAAGTGGAAGGTAGATGTATACTGCAGAGCAACACCTGGAGTTAATTTTCTGCTGTGTATTATTTCACATTTCTGCAGCCTGAACACACCAGTTCCTTTGCTATCTGCTCCACCAGTGCTACTGTTCATGCAAGTACTTGCCAAAAACTATGAGAATTAAACCAGATTATTGTCAGTCAGGGACATAATATGGATACTAGCTTTCTACAGGAGAAGTGCCTGACCAACCTGTTACCTTCACTGGTATGAGCACTCCTTTCTTTATTACTGTCTTCATCATCATCATGATCATCATCATCTTTTGCTTCTAAATTATTTTGACATTACTGTCATGAGAGGATAATAAAGTTTCCCGGATACAGTCAGTGTCAAACCTTTTCCCTTCCAACAGCACAAACTGTATTCTGTCATACCCAAGTATGAAGGGATAAGGCAGATGGCAGCTTTAGAGCTGGATGCAGGAGAAATTGGGAAACAGAGAGGTGACAAGATTTATCCCCTGCTAGCCCACAGGCTGATGGCACAGCCCAAGCCTTCAGAGAGCAGCATTTCCTGCATTGCACTGTATTCTATAGCATGTCGAGATAAAAGAGACACTGTAGTCAATGTGAATGTTCAGGTGATGTGTTGTATGTTACCAAATGCAAGGTGAAGTTTAATCCTAATTCCCTTTTTCATTTGCTCAGACTCCTTGGTTTAAGGATGTGACCCCCAAGATGGGAGAACTTCTTAGGGGGTGGGTGTAGCAGTTCTGCCACATGCTGTGCTGAGGCTCTTTCTGTGGAAAAATGTCAAAAGACAGCTCAGCAAGGAGGAGTGCCCACACTGGCAGTAATGCAGCAGAAACAAATTGTGCATGCCTGGGGAGCAGGGACACCAGGGGAGCTTGTTTCATGTCTGAGAGAGGAAAGAAACAAAGGATAGAATTGCACAGAGGTGTTGCAGTCATTCTCTGTTTAAAACAATGAAGCTAATGGGAATTAAGCCAAAGGAATGACCCAAATGGTGACCAAAAGCTGAAATTTGCTTGAACTTCAAAATACATATTCCTTTTCATGCCCCACATATGCTAACAAAGTAAAAACTGTACAATCTTTACATGTATATAAAGTCACTCAAACTCCATTTAAGTGTGAAATTATGTCAACTGAAACTTTTCCCCCCTCATCCTCAAAGAAAACAATATAAATATGATTTAAGAGGGGAGGGAGGTCAGAGGAGACTCTACCTTTACATCCTGGGATGGTCAACAGCTGTACTCTCTCCTACCCCATGAGGACACCTGTCAGGTAAATTTTATTCCACAGTAATAGTATTGATTATTGTCTTGGGTTCAGTGCAAGATGTATTCTATTTCTCATCTGTTGAAACCATCTGGGGAGGTGTTTCTTTCCTCATGGCTCTGAGGGGAGGGGGCAGGTGCTTCCTGTTAATGAGCCAGCTCTTAAAATCAGGTGGGGCATTGTTTCTTTATCCCTTCCACGACTCATCCTCTCTCCAGGGGATATCTGCTCGTAATGGGCCATTAAGGCTCACTGTATGACTGATACAATTACATCATCCCACTGTGAGATGCTCCACCCAGTGGGAGGAGCCAACCATTCCTACCTGGATAAAAACTGAGAGTCAGAACACCAGGTATCCTGTTTTCCACTGGGTTCCCAAAGGAAGACTGGACCCATCTTGCCACCACTGGACCCTTCTACAGGATCATCTCTACTCCAACAGAACCACATCTACCACTCCAGGAGGGTTTATTTTGGACTGCCCCCAACACCCTGACCAACATGGTGTCAGTCATATTCTGTCAGTGTTTCTAGGATGTTTTTGTTGTTGTTATTTGTTTTTTGTAGTACTACATTTGTATTTTTAAATATTCCTGGTAAAGAACTATTCCTATATCTTTGCCTGAAAGCCCCTTAATTGAAAAATTATAACAATTTGGAGAGGGGGTTTACATTCTCCATTCCAAGGGAAGCTCCAACTTTCCCTGGCAGAAACCTGTCTTTCCAAACAAAGACAATTATGCATTCTGATATCAGTGCATTTATCAACAGCATTTTGTGGACTCTATCCAACAGGCAAGAAATTACACTGTTTGTGGATGTGGAGCCTTACTGAGTTTGCCCAGGCTTACAGTACAATGCATGCCAGTTTTGCATCAGGGGCTGCAGTCGTGACCAGATTTACTATGCCGCCACACTGTGCCTCTGGCACCTCACCAGACTCAGAATGCCAGATTGGTTACTCTAAAATATTGTCTGTGAGGTCTCCCAGGACCTCAGACAGGCAGATAACACTGAGTGACAAAGGGAAGGCCTCAGGTCCACTACATCTGCAAACAACATTGAAAGCAAAGGCGGGGTGGGGGGGAGTCTCTCTACCCTCATTTTTTGTGTGACAGAAGAATTGGTGTAGTCAGCAGGATTGCCATGGATAAACAGTTACAGAAGTATGAATGTGCTCCTTCCCAGGCAGGCAAGGAATGGGCCCAAAAATTCTGGAAAGACAAAGCAATTATTTGTGCAGTATTGGAGGCTCACTTATCTTACACACAAAAGGGAATCAAAGAGTCCTTCTTCTCTCAAATATATCATATATAGAACATGCTTCTTTGAAATCAGAAAAATGGAATATTAAAGTCATCACTGGTTTTTGAGAGGGAAATGAAAGAAAGATTGGAAACCCAAAAACAAGCTTATAACTGAGAAAGATAATTTTAAGATTCTACTCACTTCAGCAGAGCATAGGGAAAGATAATTATTGGAGAAATTAGGTAGGAAAAAAACATAGCAGAATGAAACAAAATCTGGGAGAGGAAATAGAGGTCAGGAAAACCACTGAATAGTTACTATCTTTGGAAACTCAGCAGCTGCACAAACAGTTACAGAAAGAAAAGGAGATAAAGCAGAAACTGGAAGAAAAGGTAAAAATGATGCTTAAGAGGGTTGCCAATCTAGCCAGCATTGTACAGGTAAGAAAACCAATTGTATCCCCTGGAGAATAGTGAAAAGCTGAAGGGACAGTGGCCACTCACCATTGTCTGCAGGAGACTGAATGTGAATATTACACCTTTAACTACTGCTGTCCCAAATTTTGTGGAACTAGCAATCCAAATTCAGGGAGCATCCTATTCACAGAGGGCAAAGCTAGATGTAAAAGATGTTATTTATGATTCCACTCTGGGAACACCTCAAGGCTTAATTCATGCTCACCCAGAAGGGTGCGTGGTGTACCTTTGACAGATTCCCACAGGCATATAAACCTTCACCCATGACTGCACATTCTGTGATTGCCAAACTTTACAGTCTCACTCTCCCTAGATGTGAAATTTGATTATATTGTGGTAAGAGGAGACTCCCCTGAAAAAATAGGGGAAGCATCAACAGCAGTATGGCAAGCACTTCTCAAAGTAGAAATTGAGATTCCCCCAGACTGCCAAGGACCATGTGAAGGACTTTATCTGCTACATCTGCAGATAACCCAACAAACAAGGAAGTCTCTCTTCCCCAAATTTTTACCTAGCACGTTATCATATGAGAAACTAAGGAAGCAGTAAACCAGCCATAGATTGTGGCTTTCTTTAATCTGCAGCAGCTCAGCAGCTGCTATGCAAACAGGGCAGCAAATGGAAACCTGTAGGTGGCAGGTGGGTGGGTAGGCAGATGTGACAGGAGAAAGCTGGTCTTTGGTATAGCCCCAAAGCCTCGTTCTTACAAGGTATACAAGGTACACAACACATAAGTGAGGGGGAAAAAGGGGGAGGATCTGATCCGAAGTCTACTGAAGTTACTGAAAAGACACCATTGACTTTTTCCAGCTTCATGTTCAGCTTTGAATGAACCAGAGTTCATGCAGTGTATATATTTGAAGCAGAACAGCGATTAAGGGAAAGCATGTTCCTTTTAAGATAATTAATCTGAATAATTTGCATGATGCATTGCACAGCTGGACTGAGTTGGAAAGAAATTAGTGTGGGAGCTTTTTTTTACTGCAGCAAGTATGTGTGTTACTCTGATTGACAAATAAAACATTGATTCTGTGGCCATTCCGGCATGGAGCATTGCCAGAGGTGCTCAGCTCAATCATGGCATGGCTGTAGCACAGCCTGGCACCATTTCCTCCTATCTCAAGATGTTAAATATAGTTTCACTGCAAAGAAAAAGGCTGTCACAAAAGTAACTTAGACTTGGTTGAAGCTAGTGCTGGGCATTAGGGAGCATAATTATACTCATACCTCTGTGGTCCTGAAGCCATTCTGTCTCTGTGCTGTAGTTCCCATGCCGTGGACTACGGGGTTTGCACACTGAGAGCCACAGTTGTTCCTCTTCTCAGTGTTCAGCATTCCAGCTGTGGTTGATCCTGTAGATACACCTGTGTGAGCCAATTTCCCATCCTCCAGAAGACCTAGTAGGGACACATGGAATTGGGCAGTTGATACTGAGGAGCAATTTTCACCTGGCTCTGGTTTTGCCACATTTTGTGATTGTGTCAGTGATGCAAGGTGTGGTACAGTACCACAGTGAGGGCAGTCTTGCCACTGTCAATGTAAAAAGTTCTTCCTTTCGTGGTGGTGAACCTTGTTGTGTTTTCGTCCATGGTCTTTTCTCCTCATCCTGTCTCTGGGCACCACCAAAAAGAATCTGGTACCGTCCTCATGGCATTCACCTTTGAGATATTTGTATGCATTGATGAGATCCCCTCTCAGTCTCCTCTGAACTAAACAGACCCAGCTCCCTCACCTCTCCTCATAAGAGGGATGCTCCAGACTCCTGATCATCTTTGTGGCCTCTGCTGGATCCTCTCCAGTAGCTCTTCTTGAACTGAGGAGACCAGAAATGAACACAGAGCTCCACATGTGGCCTCACTAGGGCAGAGTAGAGGTCGAGGATCATTGTTGTAACTGTGAACTGTTGTATTGCACCATTTAGATTTCTTGACTTCTCAGAGGAAAAAACTGAGCTTCTCTCACCTGAAATCTTAATATCAACTTCCCTTACTTACTGTCCCTGTTCCTCCTCTCTTTTATGGTCTGCCATGAATATCTCATGTAGGTGGGAAATAATACATTTCAAGTTACTCTGCAGCCTAAAAAGTTGGTAAACTGTGGCACTTTGTTTTGTTTGGAAAAGGATTTGTATCACCTGGTAATACTCATCCACCTCCCTGTGGCATCTTCATCCTCACATTTGACATGATTTGGCCTTTTTCCTGTGGTCCACTATTCTATGAAGCATTGGCTCAGAAAACTTGGAAAAATAGTCAATGAGTGCAGCATGTCAATAGATTTTTGTCACCTGCAGGTCTCCATGGACTTCTCTAAACACACACACACACACACACCCCTCCTTGCATTACTGAGAGTTGGACTTAAGACCCAGAGAAAGCCCACCCTAATCTATTCCAGTTCTGGGAAATGAAGGGGTTAGATGTGAGCACGACAGATGAGACAAATATGGATGGAAAGGTTGCTTTGTACATGGCTTTGCCTTGAATATTTTTTCTTCTGCAATTGAGAAATTTAGAAAATATTTATTTCATGTTATTTTATCTATCAGCAATCAAATAAATGAGTAATTTGCTTTCTGCTCTGGCTGTGTGGATACACATGCATCGTACAATATAATATCGGACAGTGTAAATTAATTTTCCCATCTTACTGCATTAACAAAAATCAGTCGTCATTTATGGTGAGTGCAGAGCACTCAACATCTGGTTGCAACACTGGATCTGAAATCCAAATAGAAGGAGTAAGTGGGATGCATGACTGTTGTTCTCAATTTCGTTTTTGTCAAAGCTTATTTATGAAGAGCTTTATGTTCAAAGAGAAACAAAGAAGGCACATTTACTAACTGGCAATGCAGGTATCAAACCTAGAAAAATTAAAGAGTCACAGACACTTGAGAAAAAAGTATGTGGAAAACCAATGACAAACCATTTCTGTGTGAAGCGACATTGTGTCATCAAAACCTTCTGCATTAATCAGGTGGGAATTCAAGTGCTGTGTTAAAGATATTAAAAAGGAAGCAAAGTCCTTTTTTGGAAATCTGTAAGAAAAGATTATTTGTCAGTAGAAAGCAACATTTGTCAGTATTAGCTAGTAAAGGCAATGACTGAATTCAATAAAGTTTCACTCAAACATTCAAAGCCTTGGTCTTGAAAATATATAAAATTTTGTGAAATGAAAAGGTTTCTTCTATGATTCTATGAGTTAATGAAGTCTGAATACAAACTAGTCACTGCATTTCCCTGAGCAGTCAGAAGATGGAGGTAGAGTATTCCAGACACTAACCTGTAGTGGTGGTAATTAATCATGCTGCCATCTAGTTTTTGATAGAAAGAAAAACGAGCTGAAACTTGAAAATATTATATTATAATTGATTTTTTTTAAAAAAATACTTCTCTTTTGAAGCTGCCTTTTCTGCTAGATATAAAAACTGATGTTGTTCTCGTGTCTGAGTTTAGATGCAACTTCAGAGGCAACAGTAAACCTTACCTGCATCTCCCGAGATTCCCTATCTACTTATGTTTTAGGTCTTATCTCTTCCTATCACTCCACAGGGCCAGAGGAGAGGCAAAAAATTACTTGGTGCAGAGCAGTAAGTGGCACAGACTGATATCACAGACAAAACCAGCTGTCAGAAAGTGAGATGGAGAGGCAATGAGCCAGGTGTGAGTCAGAGCCCTCAGCCAGGAGTCCGCTGCTTCACCTTGCACTGGAGCTCTGAGAACAAGCTTGAGCACAGCTTTCAACAGGCAAACTGCACTAAGAATTACGTACTAATTCCATTAATTGAGTCTTTGACATTTCAGACATCCAAATTATGAGTTTTTCCTTTGGTAGAGTCATCCTATGAAATTAGTTTCCACCATGTGTCTCTTTGGCCATCTGGCCTCTGACTAAATTATCTGGTGGAACAGCTGTCAGCTAAAAAGCCATTTTGTTGTTAAGTACAATTGTTCATTTATCAGATTGTGTTCATCTTTTGGTCTTGCATAGAAAAATTTTTCTTACATGAATCCATTTCCAGAGGCTGATGGAAAATCTCAATCCTGAAAATTATGTATCTGGTTCATATTTTTTCTCTGTTAGTTTGCAGCCTTTCTTGCTGCAATTCTTGCTGCATCCTGCACTGCAGGGGTGCGACTTTTTTGGCAATACTTGTCAAATATAAACCAGGCATCAGTATTTGAGCCTTCCATTATCACTACTATATTTTTATATGGATGACTTAGTGGTCACCAATACTAGGCAAAAAGATTTTTTATTTTATCCTGTAATATGTTTGCTATTCTGAAGTTAAGAAACTATTTTAGAATTTGTTTTCATTAGCAAATAGATGATTTAGGCGGTGGGCAACAGTTTAATGGTTTCAGTGACTTGCTCTTACTGTATCAACACCAAGAAGAAATTACAGTGGGAATACATAAGCAGTGGTGTTAAGAGCACAAAATTTGTTGGCAATCCATTAAGCAACACCTATTTTATAGACTAGATATATATCACAAAATGGTGATTGCCAAACAGAGATGATGTTAAAAAAAGGATTAGGAACACATGGTTGCTTTTAAAATAGCAAATATTTTTGCATTGCTATTTAGGATTTGCCACAGTACACAAAAAGGAAGAGTTAACTCTCTTATGTACTATCTGGAATTTAAAAACCAGCAGGGTGGTAATACTAAGGGTCTTGCCTCATTGTGGTTTAAAAGCAAACTGTTGAGATATTTATGCCATCCTCACAGCAGGGGTTTGGTAAATATCTCCTTGGTCCCTCATGGTAGAGCTTCAGTTTACATGAGTGTTGTTAAATCACTGCAGACATTTAAATGAAGGGGTTCAGTAATGTTTTCATTCTCACCTTCTCTTTCATGGCACCGCTGCCAAAAGTCTGTGGGCCTCTTTAGGCCAGGGGAAACAGCAGATCCCAACTCAATGTTCTGTCAAATATGCATATTTTACTTTCAAATGAACTGGCAAAGCTACAATATTCTCAAGGCTCCATTCCCAGAACCTGGGTTTCTGGGTGATTATTGAATGCCCACGAATGTGATGGTGAACATTCCCTCAGGAATGGCTGATCGGGGTTCGGGGGACGGCCAAGCTGCTCCCTCTGTGGGGAGGGATGGATGGCAAGGGGCAGGAATTTCACTGCATGTACCCAGGACTATTTGTAAGGAACCACCAGTTCTCTCCCAATGACCACAGGGAGAGCACCCCTGCAGCATCCCCATTGCTCACAAATCCAAGTTTACATTTCCAGGACAAAGTGTGCCTGAAAGGACTTGTCCTCCCATGGTAATGTTATCCTCTTTGCTTGCTGGACTGCACAGGCACACCAAATCTTGCCTTTCTTACCAGGCCAGTAGAAATCCTTTAGGCTAGAGCTTGACAAATGCTTTTTTCAGCAGCATCAAGGGGAAAAAAGGGTTATTTTAAATTAAATCAATCCTAGATTTTATCCTTCCTCTGATGACTCAAGCAGTCAGGCTGGCACAACTTTGGAGGTAGCACAGGAATCAGAACAAGCAGCTGAAAGCAGCTTAGGCTGGTGTGCTCTCCAACAGAACAAAACAAACACGATAATTTTAAAATTTTGAATGAGTTTGCATAAAGTGTCAGACAGCATCATCCCAATTTTGTAGTTTAGGAGACAGATATTTAAAATTGCAGTCTGAAAAATTGCTCACAGACTTGCAAGCTTATGTCCATTCAAAATACTCAAGTCATGTAGCTCTAAACCTCTCCCCGACATTTACATTGGGAGGGAGCTAAGAAAACTTTGAAAATAATTATTTCAGTAAATAAGTGTTCATCACAGAGAAGTCAGTGAAAATGTAAAATACAGGATGAAAATTTAAGACATTAGACCTGTATTTCTTTTTTGGTTTTTTTTTTTCTGGTTTCTTTTATTATAATGACAATACTAATGATAACAAAACCAAGGATAAACATGGCATACATGCTGCTCTCATTCTTCATACAGCCTGGTCACACCTAAGAATTCAAATTATTCTTAATAACAGTATTTCATAAAGAGGAGAGGAAATTTTTACTCTTAACTCTATCTAACTAGATTTTTGTATGAAGTTTTTTGTATCACCTTTGTACAAAGATTATGTGAAAAGGGGGGAAACAACCTAATTTATTCAGTTTGTGAATGTAAAACTGGTCTAAGAAGTAAAGTAGTGTAATGGATTGATATCTGGCACAGAGAGACAGAAAAGAGATCTAAGCAGTACAATTTTGTAGCCCTTAAATATCAGGATCACAGGAAATTTCTCAAAGCACAAATAACACATAGGTAGATCTGCCTGGATCTCCTACACAGACTTCATCAAAAGAGTAAATCTTGGTAAGGTTCAAGATGACCTGAAAATTTCTGTGACTGAGAAAATCAGCAATGCTGAAGTAGCTAATGCTGTCAAGAAATTTGGGCAGGCTATGAAGCCTTATAGTAAGGAGACATAGTTAATCTTAGCTAAAAGAACCCACTATATGTGGAGAAAATTATTCCATGTGTGTTTGCCAGAATATTCTCCCACTTTATTTTTTTAAAGCAACAGGTAGTGACCAAAACAGGACATGAATTCAGACCCAAATATTCTCTGAATCTGACCCAATACCCATGAAAACTTGTGCTGCCACATGTTCTGTTATGGAATAACAAGCATACATTTGTTTAAAGTAGGCACCTCTTGATTAGTGTGCTAAACTGATACCTTTGAAACTGACTATGAGCAAACCAGTAGGGTTCAATTTTCTAGTTCAGCAACACCCTTTTTTATTTATCATGACTGTTATCTCATGCATAATGCAGAAGATGCTGGTTTAGAAAATGCCTGCCGAAAAAGATACTGTACTGTAAAGATGGACTCTGAGAAAGCTCACAGTGAAGACAAATGAGAAGTGTTATCACCACATACAGATGCTTCCAGAGGAAATACGTGTTTGCAATCATCACTGAGTTTCTTGCATTTAATGCTACAGATAATAAGTACAGAAAGTACTGAAGCATCTGTTTTCTCTGCCTGTTTTCCTGATTTGAAGCTATATATTTTTGGGAAAGCCACGCATCTGCAGGCCTGAGGGCTGGTGAGCGCTTCTGCTGCAAAAACAACACGTAGCAAGGATCCAATAAAAAATGAATGGAGTGGAGGCTGTGACAAAACTCAGGTTTAAGTCATTTCCTCCAAAGCAGTAGCCTCAGGGATGAGGCCAGATGCTCAGGAAATATGCAATAACTTTTTTACCTAACAAGAAACAATTTAGAAACTTTCAGGCATAGCAGAGAAGTGGGTTTGTGAGCTAGGAGGAAGGATCCAGATTTACAG
The DNA here is from genome assembly GCA_013400435.1 of Pycnonotus jocosus. Lineage (NCBI taxonomy): Eukaryota > Metazoa > Chordata > Aves > Passeriformes > Pycnonotidae > Pycnonotus > Pycnonotus jocosus. The sequence goes on from VWYP01020888.1 coordinate 89,774, forward strand.
AGGGATGAACTGCTGCAGCAGGAAAACATTATGAGAGACAATGTTTTGTATCAGTTAATACAATAATGCAATAAATTTGCTTCCCAGACATTCAGAGAATCCAGAATTATTTCTCTGAACTCTAATGTGATATGAATTTTAGACTGTGAAGCAGAACACAACAAACACATCTGCACTTTACACACATTTTGGAGGTCTCTCCAAAGCTGTCCCCAGGCAGACAGGGCTGAGCCATGCCTGGGCACACTGCTGGTGTGGGGAGGCAGCCAGGAGCTCTGTGCCTTCCTCCATACTTACAGGGGGATGCTTACTTGCAATGAGCTCATCCTAAAGCGTAAATAAACTCTCAAGCTACAAACCTTCATATCACTTGCATGGCCTAAATTCACAGGTACATGCAGATGCTAAATCTTTGCATATTGGTACATTTCCATTTCAAATTGTGATATAGAATCACAGTATAACTATGTTGTAAACATATTTAACAGTGTTGCAACCATGTCCGTGAAATAAAGGTGAATATAAAATTTATATTTTTTTCTGAGCAGGAAAAGCATGCTGCAACACTATTTAAGGAATGTGTGATCATTTCAAAACTGCAGACAGAGGGCTCTACATGGCAAATAGGCTCCAGAAGATGAGTTAAAGGGAATTAGCCTGACCATCAAGGGAAGACACAAAAGGTAAACTTGAGAGAATTGAAATCATGGTGCTAGGCAAGGACTTAACATCAGAAAGACAACAGAGTTTAATGCATGAAGGTACAAATTTTGATAACTGGAATAAGATAGAAGAACCAAATTTTCACTATATTTTGGAATAAGCATCAGCAACATTTTGGAAGACCTTGACAGCTGAGTACATCTTTTGCCTGCAAAAATAATGTCACAGAATGGATTAAGCAACCAACCAGTGCCACATGATGTGCCAGAAACAGATCACTCCTTCCTCCAAACTGAAAAACTAACACACAAATAGCAAAGCTCTGAAGTGCTATTCATAGTACTGGATTTTAGAAGGGGATATTTGCTTTTCCACATGCAAATACACTGGTTGTGTTTCAGAAAAGCCCATGAAAAATACACGTTAAAAATTATACACTCCTTAATTATTCCTTACTCCTTGCACAATACCTCACTCCATGGGTCCAAATGATGGCAAATCATCCTGTTTTGCAAAAGTGCTGTCTTTTGGCTCAGTTGCTGTCTAAACCCATCCTTAAAATGCCAAGTAAGAAATTCTCCTTACAGGAGAGCACTGTGTAAGATGGAAAACAAGCAGCAGGCTGCTGGCCCTCTCTCAGTCCTCCTTCCCACAGCAGTATCCACTCTCCTCTGACCAGTGGCTTAGAGCTGCAGGTGTTCTCATGCTCTTTCCCTCTTCTCTACCTGGGCTTTCCTTCTCCTTTGGGATGTGGTAATAAAACACCTCACATTATGATTTAGACTAATTTCCAATACAGACATGGAAAACATTACTATCATTCTTATTAGCTAGCTAATCACACATGGGATTTTAAGATGAGCAAAATGCATCATTTCAGTTAATTACATTGAGGAACAGCAAAAATATTTAGGCAAACTAAATGTAAATCCTCATGAAAAGCATTTAAAGGTACATGGAACGTGAGCTGAAATGACTCTTCAGTTTTGCTTACCAAGGTTCAACAGCTGGAATTGAAGTTAAACATTCCAAGTAGTATATAGCACATTTATTTTAAAAAATAGTGATTGACTACTGGGATAATTTACAAAGGCTTAGGCAAAATGTGAGCCACTGGAAAGCTGTAAATTCAGTCTCAATATCCCAAAGGTATGCTCCTTGTGGGAATTAACTCAGGAAAGTCCAGTGGCATTCCCAGCCTTACAGTCCATGAACATACAGAAAGGTACTGCTGACTTAACTGGTTCAACTGGTTTTACTATGATCATAAAGTGCTTTGGCTTTAAGGTATCTGTATGCATGTGAAAAAGTCATCACTCCCATTCAGTGTTCACCCTAAAATGAAGGCAGTAACTATATTAAAAATGCCATCAGCCATCAAACATCTTCTAGATAAATCCATTGCATTTTTTCCATCTTTTCCATACACAGTTTAAACACTCAGAAAGCACTCAGGCATCAGCATTGTGCAGATGTCAGATATTCATGCTTTTAGTACTGAAGAGCTTGAAACAATTCTGACAGCCCACTTGGGAAATGCTAGCAGTTCACAAAAATGAGAATTGCAACATGAGGACAATACACAGACAAAATGTACAGAGACAGAAACCCAACTATATGCACTGTTAGGAAATTGGTAAAAAAGCCCTCAATCAAAATATTTCAGTCAGTCAATAAAGAATGGGCTGGTTATTTCTCTCTTCAGTAGCTAGTATGCATCTGAACCAGCTAGCCTAAATCTCTCATCTCAGGAGAAAGGAGACTCAACATTGCTTTGTTTTAATCAGCTGCTTAAAATGTTAGGCTCAGTTAAGCAAACAGCAATGCAGAGGGGCCCAGTGGACCCAGGAAAAAGTTAAATGTAAAGTCCTCCCTCCCAGCATCCAGTTGCCCATGTTAATTTGTAAAACACACTCCTTCATTCACCTCTTTGACTTACTTTTAACCTGTATTTTTCCTAAATAGAACAGAAAAGGCATTGTAGCAGTCTAGGGAAGCAGACTGGAATTTTTTCTGATGTGTTCATCAGAAAATAAAATTGCCTTATTGCATTATTTCTTTGAGTACAGCAAAGGACCAAGCCACTTATTTCATATGAGACAACTGCTGAAAAATGAATGCACTCACCACACAGCCAGACGGATCTGCTTCTGTCCTCCAGAAGAAAGAGATGGTTTGTGGAGGTCAAAGAGAAAGCCTTACAATAAACTGCTGGCGTTGATCATTCTGTTTCTGAGCCTTAAATATTACAGATTCGATTTAAGATAAAACCCAACTTTCAATCCAAGATTTCTTTTAACTACAATCTGTTTTAAATTGCAGGAATATCTGAGAGAAAAAAGCTGGAACTAGCAATATCATTTCTGTTTCTATGAAGAGATATATTTCTAGAACTGATTACAGTTTTAAAAAAGAGAGATTTCAGACACTTCAATGCTGGATTACTAAAATAAGTATTTAATGTGGAAATCTTGGAAATTTTAGTCAATGAACAACGAGGTAAATGGCACTCTGAACTGTGTTTCCTGCATGCAATACATTGCACTTCTGCTTTGAGATTGGCAGGAATCTTCACTTAAGGCTAATTCAATTTTCATCTGTTTGCTGTGAATTCTACACTCTGAAACTGGAAAATACAGAATTAGAACTGTCTGGAAAGTGTAAATACATTCCCAAGGAAAAGAAAAAACAATTTTTAAATGTCCTGAATCAGGATATAAAGGCTGGGATGGGGGAAAGGGTGCTATTTGCACAAGAAGAATAATTTTGCACAACAATTTCCTTCTCAGCATCTTGCAGGCAGGATCTGCCATTGACAAAACCATCACTCAGGTTTCCTGCTCAAACCCTTTCAGACACTCTCCCTCTCTCACCATTGCCCCTCCCCACCACCTGCTGCAGAGACAGTATAAAACCTCTTCCTTTAGTTAATGACAGACCTTTGGCTCTCATTAACTAAGAATACTTTTGTCTTTGAAGATTTCAATGCTGCAAAAAAGAGGGTTTCTTTCCACAGGGAAATCACTTTGAGAGATGGTTCCAATTCATTTCTCCTTCAAATCATCTCTATTGACGCTCAACAGCCTTTCTGCTTTCTGGTACTGTGACAGCTGGGAACGCCTTTCATGTAATTCAAGTACGTGACATTTGCAGCAAATTTACTTTATCAGTTGGTAAATTATTATACTGAGGTAAACTGTGGGTGATCAATCCTAGCAGGTCTGCTTTAGACTGTGAGAAGGGTTTATCAGGACAGTTGACCACTAACTAAATGGATACCAATTAGAGCTTGAGAGGTTTTGTGGAAAGATTATCACAGTTTGTGTTGGCTGGCATTACAACGTTTGCAGTGTTTTGAGATAATCCCAGAGGCAGACAGTATAATGAAGAGGCTGCTGGGGAAGAAGGAAGCATCTGGAGAGCCCTGTCCAGACCCTGCTCTCCCTTCCTCTCACAGGGGTGAGAGGTGGCTGCTCCCACCTGAGACACAAGGACAGGTCAGGAGGCTTCATGCAGTACCTGAACCACCTACTCTCAAACAAGACTGAAGTTTTCCCAGCAATTGAGTCTGATATATCTCACAGAATAGCAAGCTGAAGGGTCGTAATAGAAGAAAAATTCTCATCTCTCAATTATCTTTGACACTTTTACTTAAGTTCTGCTATCTATGGATGCATGCCTTTTTTATGGCAGCAGATACTTATTAAAAAACAATTAATTTAAAAATACTTCCAGAGGTGGTGGGGTAGATTGCTTAGCATGATTTGATGGGCCAAGTAAGTATCGGTGCTATTTTTTAACTGAAATGTGAAATTAAACCGGTATTACATTATCAAATGACAGCAAAGGTGAAAATGTACGGAATGGAAGAATTAACAGATAGGGTTGGGCTGAAAAATATGGTCATTACATAAAGATGTATTTATCATGTGAGTCTGATTTTTTTCCAATAATTTCAATGCTCTCTTGTGGTGCAATAAATACTGGTTTAGGCCAATATTGTAATCCTTGATCAGCTTCTATGCTGAGCAAACCCCAAATATATGATATACTGGGTTTGCACGGTTTTGGTACCAGGGGGGCAGAGAGGTGGCTTCTGTGAGAAGCTGCTGGGAGCTTCCACCATGTCCAGCAGAGCCAATCCCTGATGGGTCTGAAGATGGATGTGGCACTGGCCAAGGCTGGGCCAATTATAAATGGTGATAAGATCTCTGTGATAACAGATTTGTGATAACAGATTTAAGAAGAAAAGCCAAACAAGGGTTGTAGCGTAGTGGTAATTTTCCTGCCAGAGAAGAGCAGAGTGAGAATATGTGAGAGAAACAACTCTGCAGACCAAGGTCAGTGGAGAAGGAGGTGCAGGAGGTGCTCCAGGCCCTGGAGCTGAGATTCCCCTGCAGCCCTTGGTGCAGCCCATGTGAGGCAGCTGTGCCCCTGAGGCCCTCTGAGGTGCAAAGGGATGCACAGATCCACCTGCAGCTGTGGAGGAGACCCAGACTGGAGCTGTGGATGCCTGGAGGAGGCTGTGACCCTGTGGAAGAGCCAGTGGAGAGAGGGTGCTCCTGCTCCCAGGCTGGAGCAGCCTGCCTTGCAGGACTGCACCCCAGGGAAGAGCAGCCCACACTGCAGCAGTTTTGGGAGGGCTGTTGCTCATGAGATGGACTCACACTGGAGAAGTTCATGGAGAACTGTCTCCTGTGGGAGGGACCCCATGGTCCAGCAGGGGAAGGACTCCTCTCCCTGAGCAGCAGGAGAAGCCTTGGGTCATGAACTGATCATAGCCCCCATTCCCCGCCTCCTTGAGCCACTGGGGGAGGAGGTAGAGCTGGGGAGGAGGGAGGGGTGGGGAGAAGGTATTTTTAAGGGCTTATTTTACTTCTCATTATCCTGCTCTGATTTTATTAGTGTAGTAAATTCTCTTCAAATTGCTAAATTGACCCTGTTTTGCCAGTGACAGTATTTAATGAGTAATCTCTCTCCCAGTCCTTATCTCAGCCCATGAACCCTCAATTAAATTTTCTCTCCTTTGTCCAGCTGTGGGGGGCAGTGAGTGAGTGCTTTGGTAGGTGCCTGACATCCAGCCCAGGTCAATCCACAAAAATGTGTTGAATGGGAAATGGCAGAGCTTCTGCTCTCACATATTCTCACTCCTCTCTCCAGCTGCTCTTCTGCAGGTTCTTTTCCCCCATACTTCTTAAATATGTTATCCCAAAGGTGCCACCACTGTTGCTGATGAGCTGAGCCTTGGCCAGTGGTGGGTCCATCTTGGAGCTGCCTGGTTCCACGAGATGTGGGGAAAGCTTCTAGCAGCTTCTCACAGAAACCAACCCTGTACCCTGCTCCCTGCTACAAAACACTGCCACACAAACGCAATACATTATTATATCCAAGGTCTGGACTAAGATGGAAAGGGAATTGCTGCAATATATCTACAGTCCATAAGAACTGCATTTATTCACTTTTGCTGAAACTCTGAACTGTAATAAGGCTATCCTGAAAACATCACATCAGGATCACTGTTACAATTGTTTGTTAAACATACGAGATTTTGAAACAACCGATTAATAAAAGAACATGAGGAGCACAAAGAGATCCTGATATACCCATGTAAGGCACTGATCCCTCTTTACCTCTTGACCTAAAACAGATGGTTTATTACGTATTTTTCTGCAGTCTAGTTCACGAAAAACATTCTGCTGCACCGAGTTCTTAGTTTACAACCTGATGCTTGCTTATTTATTCAGGTTAAGCTCTTAACTTTGCGCACACCTGGTGGATGAGGGAGCGGATGACGGCAGCGGTCCGAGCCGGCAGCAGCCCCTGTTGTCACGGCAACTGGTGCTGGCACAGCCCGGCCCTGCTGCGGCTGCTCACGGTCCTCTCTGCCGCAAACGAAGCAGAACTGATTGTCCAAAACTTCTCTGGGGAAGGTTACCTCTGAAACGCCTCATTTTGCATACCGAGTCTTGGCCCAAGCCTAGCTACAAATGATGAGCCTGGTCCATAAAACGTCCCGGAGCTGTCAGCGACCAGAAAACAGTGGAGCAGCAGCATGAGCCAGGCATTTACCCCAGAGAGCAGAGCAGGAATCATTCATTAACACACAACCATATTGGGGCAATTATGCAAGATAAATTGTTAGCCAGCCAGATTGCTAGACAGTGATAAAATTTCTCCTGTATTCCTCTGATTTTCTCTATTTTACAAAGGACTTGATTGTTCTCCCATTTCATAGCTATTATGCAAATGTCTTCACTGATCCTAAATTGCAGGTTTCATTCTTGGCAGACCACTTACTGCAGTTATGTTTGCTGATGCCACGAACAAGTTTTCCTTCTGAGTACATCAGGTGAGTCTGTGTGAAATATGGATCACATTTTCTTTAATATGCTTCAGGAAAAAGTGTAAAGTGCAAAGAATAAAAAGCAATATTTTTAGCTGATACTGTGGGTCATGTAATGATAAAAAAAATCAACACATATTTTACTAGCTGAGGAACTGAACAAGTCAGTCCTGAGGCAATGAGTATTCAACTTTTCCATTCTGATACAAAATAATTATTTTTTACTTGGTTGCTACATCATTTAAAAATTAATTACTTTTATTTGCATTTCAGTAACAATCCCTATTAAACACTGGGGTCTTACTGTGCTGATTGCTGTAGGAAAACAGTAAGGAGAGATCCTGGCCAAGGCACTTGCAGCCTTTGGGGTAAATTGATTGCAGTCTCTCTGACCACAAGACAACATGCCCTATCCACTCTGAGGCACTTTCAGGTATGATAAAGAAAAAAAGAATTGAATACAGCAGCTAACTTACTCGGTGAAAATAGAAAGAAGTAGAAATAGGATGACTTTAAACCTGCTTTAAAACAAACAAAATTAATTTCTGTTAGAGTTGATATTGAACATGTTTATGGAGTACTTTTACAGTCCTGGTTTCTGATAGTAAATTGTACATCTTAAAGTTCTAGGGTATACATATACATATACATATACATTTCAGCAAGTTATCCCAATATAACATAACAGTTTGTGCAAGCATGTTCCAAAATGCTTGTCAGATTTTGTGTGCTTTTTTGTGAATTCAGCCTTTTCCCCATGGTTTGCGTGTAACCCATGGTGACTGCTCTGGGGACTCATCTGCACCCACAGATTATTACTTCCTCTGAGAGTCATTACTTTTCTAACACTTCCACTTAGCTGAATCAGACCCTCTAAAGAGAAAGCAATTTGTGCAAAGAGTTGCAAGGATCAAAGAATGGTTACTAAGCAGACATGTGGTCTATTATTTCCCCCAGCTATAGCCTACGCAGCAGCTCAGTCCTGTGAAAAGTTCTTTGCTCACATAGCAATGGATGTTCTTCCAAGAAATTGCTTTATTGTAAGGGCTCACTGCAACTCTTTCCTTTTTCTCTCCCTCACAGAAGCCACTCACCCAATGAACAGTATGTACACTTATCTTCCAGAAAATGCCTTTCAGTTCCAGCACCTGCAGTGCTTCATGAAGTTATTTATTACTTTTCTACCCCTCTTCATCCATATCTGGTTGCCCTGTTCACCATTGCCAAAGCCTCAGCAGTGTACTGGAACACTATTAAGTTACATAATATACATTACTATATGTTACAACCACTTACACTTTTGTCTGCTGGTCACTTCTCAGGAACCTAAGACCATCTCTGTTACATTAGGTATGTTATAGCAACTAATACTGTCCTATACATCTTCCTGTAAAAATAGGGAGATTACAATACACTTTATAAAAATGGATATAAAAAATCAAGTAGAGAAATTAACAAATAGTCTAAGAAGAGATCAATTGAAACTGGAAAAATAGAAAAGCAAATGAGAAAATTAAAAAACCTCAATACTTCCCTTTTAATTTAATAATATTTAAGCTTCAAAATGCTTTGGTAAAGGTAGAAACATTTGGCTACGGAAATATGTACAGTTCCAATGAGAGCAGGCATAGAAAGCTCAATGTACCAGCTGAGAAAAAGAGAAGCATATGATGACATTTGCGGTGGTATGAGATTACTAAGATTAATACACTAACCCTTTCCTCATTGATACACTCTCTGATTTTGTATACATGGCATTCTTTCATCCCTGAGTGATTTACTCCTCTACATTTTGATGTTCCATTCTGGTTTTTTCTATAACTGAGACATGTTGACAATTACAACCACCTCTTATTGCTTTTGTCTTTTCCCAAAATATTTCTTTCATCCTATCTCTATGTCTCTCTCTTCACAGAATTTCACAGAATTATTCCAAAAGAAAAATGAAAAAGAAGGACTTCATCCTCCTTCTCCATCCTGGTTTGGCTGGTGCTCCCTTCCCTGGCTGCCTCCTCCCTTTCTGTGTCCCAGTTTCAGCATCTTCCTACGCTTCCTCCTTCCTTGACTTGCACCAGCATCATCTCCCATTTCCCCATCTCTCCCATCCTGCTCTTGCCCCCTCCTTTACTCTTCCTTTTTGTCTCTCACTCTTAGGTAGTTTTCAGTTCTCACGATAAAGGCATGTTTTCCTCTTCAGGTCTTAAACCCATACTTGACCTCATTTGCCCCTCCAATTGCTCCTTCCTCTCCCTTTTATCTGTAAATTCACTTAAGTGAATTCATTTAAGTGAATTAAGTGCTGTTTCTAGTCCCTGGAGTACCTCTCCTTATCCCCATTCCTTCCCTACCTCAAACCTTACCCTACAACACCTCTCCATGAAGCTACTTTATGGCTTTTGAGGCACTAATTGGGAGCAGTGTGTGTTCCTCAGGTTCCTTAAACTGCTGCCCCCACAGCTGAAGAGTTAATCTTGCCCTAACTAAAGTCCCACTCATCGTTTTTGCTCCTTCTCTGTCCTTTCCTCATCGCCTTCCTTCTAATTTCTTCTGCAAAGTTTTCTTGCAAAGCTTTTCATGCCCTCATCAGTCTCTATTGGTCTCAAGTGTTCTTTTCTCCTTATCTCTGGTATTCTCATCTCTAAACACAAAGTCAATTATCACATGTTTTTAGGAAGAATACTTACTGATCTACCTCTTTATTACCTCCTATTCACAGTCAGATCTTAGACTGTCTAGATTCTGTTTATGATGTTTAGGCACCAACTCAAAGTAAACATGTCTAAGATAATGCTGAATGTGGGTAAAAAGGTAGTGCTTTGTTTAGCTTTCCCTGCTGGAGACAACACTGGTACCTGTCATTCGAACTTACTGGTCAGCATAATCTTGAACGCTTTTAAATTCCTTATCTAATCTTCTTTAATATTATATTTCGTAGACCCATTCACCTTCAAATTCTCGTAATTTCCTGTGTGACAACTACAGAGTCTTTCTTTAGTCTTTAGGAGTACAGCACAGACTCTTTGTGACTTCTTCCTCTCTACCATATTTTGGTCAGCAGAAAATTGTGGTCTCCCTATTTCAGCTGGCCTGTGATCCCCACCTTTGTGCATTTTCACTCCTGCGCTTTCATAATTTCTTCCTGGTGCTTTGTTACTTTCTACAAAAGTCTGTAAAGCTACTTCTTTTCATTTGAACCTGCCTACAGGCATTTACTGCTTTATTTGGAAATTATAATCTATTTTGGGCAGCAATCATTTGTACAATATCTAGCACAATGAATTTCTGGACCAAGGCAGAGATTTCTAGCTACTGCTGCAATACAAAATAGTTCTTAAATAATTTTAAACTGCACATCAGATCAGAGCTCCTCAATTCCTTTCCCATATCTGTTGCTTCTGTAACACCTCAGGTGCGCAACCAGGGATGTAGCATACTGACAGAAACTGGGAAATTCAAACTTGCAGGTCTGCTCTTGTGCAGCTAAGCCTCGGGTTAGCTTTCTGTGTATCAGAAGGCATCAGAAGTAGTGTGGAAGAAGGCTGCCTCTTCCCTAATTTCAATTTCTTTCCTAGGTTACTTGTCTTGCAAAAGGAAAAGCCATGTATTCCACAGCAAGAGCTTCAAGGACTGAGTTCTCTTCCCTTCTGATAACCTTGTTGCACAGTTGACAGTGTCTATATGCTCTCCTCGTAGCCGAGCAGCGCCGTGAGCGGGTCTCTAGAGCCCAAAGCAGCTCTGGTACCCGGAGCTCGGCGGGGCCGCTCCTGGCGCTGCCCGGTCCCGGGGCCGCTCTCGGCCGCTCCGAGCGCTCCGAGCCGCCTCGACTGCAGCGCAGCCTTGGGCACCTGCATTTCTTAGGCGGGCCGGAGTGGAGGAATTCGCTCTCCTTGCAGCAGGAAAATGGGTGAATCGGGCACATCCCCCGGGCACACACACCGTGTGTGTGTGTAGGTGCACATACAGTGTGTGTACGTGTATATACAGCGTGTGTAGGTGCACACACAGGGTGTGTACGTGCACACACAGGTATGTAGGTGCACACAGTGTATGTAGGTGCACACACACGGTGTGTAGGTGCACACACAGTATATGTAGGTGCACACATAGGACATGTAGGTGCACACACAGTGTATGTAGGTGCACANGAGGTGCACACACAGGTTGTGTAGGTGCACACACAGTGTATGTAGGTGCACACACAGGGTGTGTAGGTGCACACACAGTGTGTGTAGGTACACACACAGGGTGTGTAGGTGCACACACGGTATGTGTAGGTGCACACACACAGTGTGTAGGTGCACACATAGGGTATATAGGTGCACACACAGCGTATATATGTGCACACACAGTGTGTGTAGGTGCACACAAATGCGTGTCGCAGCCGTTCCCTCCCCGCGGTGCCCGCTCGCCTCTCCGCACTCACCGGGGCGCGGGCCGCCCTGCTCCCGGCCGGGGCCCTCGGCGCTGCCGCCCTCCTGCGGCGGGCTCTCGGAGTCCGTGTTGGTCAGCCAGGTGGACTCGGTCTCCCGCGTCCAGCTCTCGTAGTAGCGGGGCTCGATAGCGTCGGCCCGGCTGCCCCCGCAGCCCATGGCGACGCCCCGCTCAGAGCCGCCGCCGNCTGTCCCCTCCCCTTCTCCTCCCGCAACCCTCTTCCCTCCTCTCCCGCTTCTCTCGGCTCTCCCATCCCACCTCCTCCCGGCTCGTCCCCGATCTTTTCCCATCCGCGGGTGTCTCCCAGGAGCGGGCACTGCTGCTGCCTCCGCCGCGGTGCTGGCTCTGCGCTGCCGAGCCCTGCGGCTGCCCGGGCCGGGGGCAGACACACTCCGGGGCGGGCAGCAGCTCTCTCCTCCGCGGGCCAGGATCTGGACGGACAGGATTTACACGCACGTGCCGGCGTGCCACAGCTAGCAACGCACAGCAGCCCCCCGGCCTGGTCTTGCATCCAGCTCTGTGCCCTGACCGGATCTTGTGCTCTGTTTCACTAATCCGTCTGTTCCCTCCCTATTTCAGCCGGGAGAGCCTTGCTCCCGCTTTGGCGTTCCAGTTTGCTGCTGTATAACTGGGAACTGAAGGTGCAATCCTGAGTGCTCAACTCCAGAGATACTTCCATTCTTTCCTCTTGATTTTGGGAAACAACCAAGAACATGAGACTCCTGCAAAAGAGACTATAATTTACGTTTATGCTTGAATAATCTAAGTGACAGATTCTGCACTGAGTCGTGTTGATGGTGGTTGCACTTTGTATTGCAAGAGCTGCTTCACAAGGTCCCTGAAGGGTTGGAACCAGCCCTGTGAACACTAGGCACTGTGGGATCATATCCTGAGGGGGAGACTTTATCCCAGATAAGTGTTTCTCTCCTGGAATAATTTTGTAGTAGAGCAGCAGGAATGACTCTTTCCCCTCTGAGAACTTACAGAGCAATACAGAAGTCATCTTCTGCACTTTATGCCATTACATGGTATGGCTGTCAGCTAAAAAGGATTCATCCATTGAAATCCAAAATCAGGCTGTCCAGTCTTATGGGAGGTGCAAGAAGAAACACAAAGTCTCTGAGTAAAAGCTCTTGTCCCTAAGGCTGGCTTAAGGTCTTTATGAGGATCCCATAGGCCTTAGCTTTGCATCCCAGATGGTAGGTCCCGTGTTCTTGTTCTGAAGGGATTCAGATCAGAGGCTGCTGTCCAAACCGCCAAATCACCCATTCTGCTTCCTGGAACAGATGACCACTGAGGTGTTTCTAAGCAGCTTCCCAGCCAAATATTGACTCACAGCAATCTTACTTTCTGGCTGAGGTCTGCTGAGATCTCTTACCCATGTTGGGTGCTGCCAACAGCTCTTGTCCCTGCACTTGTGCTACCAAGGTCCCAGGGTGAGAGGGGCAATGATCTGAGCCACTTTTTCATCACTGTGGTAATGTTTTGGTAAAGTACAACTTTACTTTTATAAAAAGAGAGTTTCAAAAGAGATTATATTTCAATCAAACTGCTCCTCAGCAAATAGTCCCCAGGGCAATGGGATACAATGGGGTCTGAAGCCAACAAAGAGGCCTAACACAGGTTCCCCTTAGCAGGAGTTGTGTGTGCCCTAAGTGAGCATAGGGCATGGCCCAGGAAGAACTGCCAGACATCCCTGAATCTTCAAAGACATCACAGTACAGCACCTCAGTGTCTCACACTGTAATTGTGCAAAACTTCCTAGACCAAGAGCTCTAAATTAAGAACACACTGAAGCAGAACCTTGGGGGAGCCTTTGTATTTTGTTTCATTTTAACTTAAAAGTTTAAGAGGCTCTGGCAGGCTGCTGCCTGCTGACATGTGTGCTTCCACATCACTTTGATTTCTGTTCTAGCTGTACTTGCAGGAACTTCCTTCTGACACTTATTTTTCCTAGCAGACTTTTCAAATGCTTGAAAAACCAATGGCAAGAGAGCAACAAAAGGCTTCTCTTCTTTCCTGTTATTACTACCACCACTAGACAGGAATTAGACCATAAATGTGAAGTGGGGTCTTAAAGCAGTATATTGAACCAGGTTCATTTTCCTTGCACTAGTATTTCACATCACCTTTCAAATTTCCACTTTTGGTGGAACACTGAGAAAATTAGTGCAGAAAAATAATAATGTAACTATTACAGACTTAATATTTAAGCTTCTGGTGTAATTTTGATTTTGAATTAAAAACACGCTTTCAAATAAGATTTTTTTGTGTGACAAAAATAAAATGTTCGTTAGCTCTAGTAAGTAAATGATTTATTTTTGTCAGCTCCTAGTGGAACTGAGAACTACTTTTTGAAACTGGAAATTTTTTTCCACAGCTAAAGGAAGTTTAATTCTTTGGTGTGTTTAAAATAAATTTAAGAGACTAGGAGAAAACCCCAGGTTTGTGTTCTTTTGTTAAAAGAGCCAAATGCAATTGTGGGTACCCTTTAATCATAATTCATTCTGAATTATTGAAAATTACTTCTCACTGCCAAGTGTGCAGGGCACAATATTGATGGATTTGCACATTCTGATTCCCCTCCTGAGCTAAAGAGCAAACGCTGAGGCACAGAAGTGTGCAGCCATTGTGTAGAGGGCGTGTGCTGCAGCTATAAAATACCATAGCCTGTGGCATGAGACAGATGATGGCATCTTTAATACAGTGAGGTAACAGTACAAGGGTATGAATTCAATAACATTAGTTTTGCACTGACACTTGTACTGGGAAAAAAATGGACAGAAAAGGAAATCTGCCCGCAGAAACAGAAAATACCCAGGATCAGATGAATCCTTGGCCTGACTCTCTTCCAGTAGTGTAATCAGATGGGAGATACTCAGCCTGTGAAGCTGGGTGAAGAGCAATTGGTGCAGGGCAGGAAGAGGTTGATGGCAACGTGCAAGTGAAGAATTGAAATCTGCAGAGCTCTTGAGGGGAAAAACTTTACAATTTGTTTTTCTTCCTCTACTTCAGCACCTGAGGTGGTGTAACCTAGCAGGAGAAGGATTAAAAAAGCAATTTTTTTGGATCAAGTTAAATTTGTCATGCTGCTACACTCACACCAGGAGATGATTAAGGCATTAAAATCTGACCTCTCCTCATTAATTGCTAAAAAAGGGTAGTCTCCCACAGATCCTATTAGTGGAGCTTGGACTGTGTTTTAGCTGCTCTGGTTTTGTGCTGCCTGTGCACACTGCAGTGATGCTTTTCCTCCTCATGCTGTCAGTGATGTCTGCTCTGTGTGTGCTGGTTTCGAAAGATGCTATTTGAAGTAATGGGAGTAGGAAGCAAAAGGACAGGATGGGCAGGGGATGAACAAGGGAAGGGGATCTCAGGGAATTGATGTTTACATTTCCCTCTAAAATAGGTTTAAAATGATAAAAAGAAACTCTTCCTCATAAAATCCATACATAATTGTTGTAGAACCCATTATTAATTTTCCCTTTGGTGATACTGGGCCAATTAATCCTTTTGTATCCCAATGACCATTTCAGTGTTAAGTGCAGAAGAAGCAATAGGAGGTTTAGGAGATGTCCTGCCTCTCTTTTGTGCAGCATCTCTGCTTGTTTTATTAGATGGTGTTAAATCTGGTTTCAGGCCCCAGCTTTTCTCACAAACCTGTTCTCTTCACCCCAGAAAGTAGACAGCAGAGCAGTTTACTGACCTACCCAGGACCCCTGTAGTTCAAGAACAGTATTAGAGGGGAGAGAAGAATTTGAATTTAAAACTTTTTCTTTCTAGTAATGTATTGTGTGTATCTGAGGAGAAATTGAATTATTTAGCTGTGTTATACCCATTTAACACCATCACTCCAAGCTTGCAATATGCCTGGAAACAAGATTGCTTCTGCAGCTTTCACACTGTCTATATGAGTAAATGATGGAGCATTCCTCTTTTACTGGTGTGAACAGTTGAAAAATATAATTTGCTCGCCTTGATTTCTCAAATAATTCTCTTTAAAAGTTTTAAAATTTATACTGTATAATTTCCACATTGCTCTGCATTCATTATGCATTTCTGTCAATAAGGAAATAGTAGCATTCATTTATCTGATATGGCCATTCAAACCATGAAAGCTTTCAGTTTAGTATTCACTGCTTCCTGGACATGTGTGGGTACTCAATATTAGCTACATGTGAAGGTTTGGTAAGATGTTGCCAAACAGCTCATAGATATAGAGAAGTAAATTAATTCACTCTTCCACTGCATCTTTTTCATGTTTGAAAATGACTCTGAAACAGAACCTCAGATTCCAATTTCACAGAGTCAGAGAGCAAAGCCTTGAATTCTCCCATCTGAACCTTTCAATTCCATTTCAAAATAATAATTTACTAGATTCTTAATTGTGAATAATTGTAGCCTGGCAGCACAGAACTTTCCTGTGATGGAGTACAATCAAGGAAATTTTGTGCTCATTTCTTTTCAGCTTTCTCAGCCTTTGAACCACAACTGGACTTTAATGCTGACCTGAACTTCTCAGGGCCCAGTCTCCTTCCCTTGTGGATAGTGAATGTTTCCCAGTGAACAAACTGTAAGCTTTGAATAAGTGGGAAATTTAGGATCAGTATAATCATATTCACTTTCCCAGCAAGTAGTGAAAAGCCAATACATAACAAGTATCAAAGTGTCCTCACTGCATGGCATCTTACTGATACCTTATGGCTGAAAAATGGGGCAGATGCGCACATTTGTACAATGTGCATCGTGCTTTTTCTGTGTGCTGTGTGAACAGAAATCTTCAAAATCAGTATGTGGAAAGACAAAACCTTAAGCTTGCCTCATCTAACTTCTGACACATTGGAAGTTCAAACACTCCAAAGTTGCATGAGGATATTTGTTTCACTTGTGAATTGAGCAGCAGTGCCCTTTGCTGCTCTTGGAGCTCAGAGTTACCCCATTTGCAGTCAAGAATAGAAAGCAGATTGCAACCACTGCACAGAAGCAGAGACTGGGTGATGGTGGATCCCAGGTTTTCAGGAAAGTGGGATGCTCAGGGGATAGCATGCTTGCTAATGGCTGGGCATATTTGACCTCATGGAAAAGATCTCCCCCTTTCCTGTGAGTTCAAATAGTTCAAAGGCATCAAAAGAAAAGGAGGTATGAAGAAGGTCATAATACAGAAGCTTTGGCTCTATTACTTCGTCACATTGAGAGCTGCTGGTTGTTCTAAACAGCTGTTCCCTTCACCAGACTGTCTGGAGGGTGCAATAACCACCCATGGAAACACATCCTATAAAGTACTGCTAGGCTGTGACACCCCAGCTGAGATCTCTTTCTTAAAGTAGGCATAAGGTCTTCCACCAGTCCCTTTGAGTGTCCCAGGCTTGTTCAAAGAAATTGGCAGCTAGTGAAATAAAATTATTTTCTGGGAAAATAATTTTTTCTGTGCACCAGGCCTCATTTGAGAGTTTTTAAGTATCTATTGATTAAGGTGCCTGAATAAAGAACATCAAGCGTAATATCCAGCAAGGATATTAAGTGTAAATAAGAAAGGATAATGCAGAGAGAAGCTCAAAACACCTGGGGATGGTACTCCCCAGCAGAAAGCCATTGAGCTTGTCCCTCAAGGGCACAAATCAATCGCTGCTGCCTTGCAGAAGCCGACAGTGGCACCAACTGTAATGTCCCTGGAAAACTCAGACTGCAAACAGAGCTGCAGCACAGAGCAGTGATGGATTTATTCTCATTTACCCAAGTCTCTGCAGAGCTCCTTCACATAAAATCTGTTTACCTTGTACTCTGTTCCAAGACTACACTTTGTTCCTAATTAAGAAGGTAAATCATAAAACCTAGTTATGAAACCAGTATTTTATGTAACTAAGTATCATACTGGGTAAACATTTATCACTTCAGTTGTTCCTGGCAGAGTAAGCCTGAAATTTTATGGCCCTAATACCCGAGTCTTAATTAAAATGTCTTTGACTTTTTCCTTTAGATGCATTTTTCTCTCTGTGGGCATTACAAAATTCAGCAGGTACTGCCACATTTTAATTGTTTATAGATAATTAATTTGTTTTGATATAGACTAGATACTCAATCAGTCTGAAGCAACAGTGCAGGAAAATCTAAATGCAATTAAAAAGGAAGTCGTCAGACACTCCATTAGTTATGTTCTACATTAGGAAAGCGCTGTAAGTTGAAGAATTTCTAATTCTACTTATACAGGGTTTACTCAACTACATACAGGGTTTAGGCAACTATAAACAAATACAATATTTTGCTGTCTTCTTTTCCTAGGCTTTTTTTCTGTTCTATACAGTGCCGAGGAAAAAGGAGATGGAAACCAGCAGGACTTAATTACATTTGTGTTATCTGTGTGTAAGAGCCTTATAAAGATCAATCATGCTAAATTTTAAAGCATATTTTGTCATCTAAAAAATAAAATGTTCAGAAAAAGGAGAAAAAAAAATCTCCATTCAATAAGTACTTGTGAATATTTCTAAGCTTCAGCACAGCCTTTTGTATGTGTGTCTTCCTTTGAGTTCCAGTGCTTCTGCTGAGCTTATTTGAAAATTTACCTCAGTACAATTACTCTGAATTCAGCCCCATTCTTTATAAATGCTAATTCTGAAAGATCCTGTCCTCCTGTTCATGTCTGTCCTCTTTTATTCTGTCTAAACACTGTGGAGCCTAGAGCAGCATCTTCCTAAGATTCCTCCAAAGTTTTGACTCCTGGGTTGGATGTGGTCAGTCCAGGGGAAACCTGAATAGCTGTGCACCACCTGTGCCCACTCCCAATGCCTTTTAGCACTGAGATGTGAAATGCAACTGTAAATATTTTGAGGTTTCACCCCTTTTAGGTTGGTACACAGCATATGACTCATGGGCTGCTGCACAGAGCCTGTGTTGCCTTTGCAGAAAGCAGATTATACAGTTATTATGCAAAATCACTTCCACCCACCCCCGTGACTCACCAGCACGTCACCAAACAGGATTTACATCAGTTTCAAAATATATCTCCATTACAATTCTCATCTCAGCAGATTACTTATTTCTTCCTTCCCCTCCTTCTCTGAATGACGATAACACGGCTGTGTTTTCCTCTCGGAAGCAGAGCAAGGCCGGAGGCTGCTCCTGCCCGCCTGAGCTCAGTTTGCCAGAAGCCTTTCATTTACAAATGGAGCAGAAATGCCGTGTGGCAAGGGCTGCCTCTCCGTCAAATGACCAAGCCCTTTTCCTGTGATGGAGGTTTCCCTCTTCAGCTAAGATTTTTCTTGCTTTGTTGAGATCAGTTCCATTAATTTCTATCTGTGAATTAACACAAGGCAGCACAGATCTCAGCTTGCTGTGATGTGACAGTCTGTAAATGGTGTCTGTAAATGGCAACAACTCAAGGGCTGCTTGACTTAAGGCAGATTCATTTGCCTCAGTTTAAAATTGTTACACTTTTTAACTCCATAGTCAAACAAACTGCAGTGGGAAGTCTGTCAATATGGGAAAGGAAAACGAATATAATCTTTTAGAAAAGTTAGTTATTCTCCTGTGTTAAGACACTACCTCAGTCTTACGGAAGCACTTGGCGATGATAGTAAATAAACTAAATGCATTCCTATTTATTTGAGGAATTCTATTAAATTATTAATTTCATGGTTCCCTGCTCTGGCATTCTTTGTGTCTAAACGTGAGTAGATAACATTTAACTGTCTTTGAATATTTGGGATTAAATTGAGATTTGATGGATTTGCAAATCTGAACGTGTCTGGAAATTTGGAAATTTAGCTTTCTGCCTCATTTAGAAACCTGCCAAAAAGGGAATATTCAAGCCTTTGTGTTGCTAGCAAAATAAATACACACATTGTAAGGGATACCATGTCAGTACACCAACTAATGCATCTGTATAAAAGCTAGGATATGTATAACAGCAAAGAGGTCTATCAGCAAGATTTATTATTGAGAAGTATCCCAGCTGCTTTTGAGGAGGCATGAACTCATTCAGGCTGAGAACATTGTCTGAAATTTTGATTCACCCAGCAGCTCTTTTCAGAAGGTGCTGCGGACCAAAGCACTGCTGGAGGGTATTGTCTCTTTGCCCATTAGGTCTATCCATGGCATCCTTTCAGTGGCCAGGTGTTCATCCAGCTTCACCCTGCCCCTGCTGTGTGCTGTGGGTACATTGTGCTACACTGTGCAAGCAGAGCAGCCCGAGTCAGCCAGCCCCAGAGGAGAGACCAGCAGCTGGGAGTGCACCAAGTGTTTGATCTTCACACACCTGATGGTTGAGACAAAGGCATGAGCCTGAACCTGCTGTGTCTGACCACAGCTGGATCACTGACACAATCCTGGTACACACAATGCTTGGCTGGGTTCACTCTCAGCAGCACCTTTATTTCAGGTTCTGTGTGCAATTCACCATAAAGATAGGGAAAACCTGACAAATTTCAATAGCTTCAGGAAAAGTTAAAAAGCAACAGCAAAATGAAAGTAGCTTAGCAAAACCATGATTTGCAGAGAGCTCCAGGTAAGAACTGCAGGTGGAGGAGGTTGGAGACATCACAGTGTGGAAATAAAGCCCTTCCAACCTAAACAATTATGAAGACATGTAACCCTATCTGTGGCCCACTACAGTCCATGGGGATCGAAGCTCAGCTGCTCAGCCAGAGGGGATTCATGTAGATAAGCAAAGCACTTAGTGATCCAGGTAGGATCCAGATGGATAAGAGCCTCCCACTGATCCCATGTCTTACCTATCATCCTACCTTTGATGATCTTAAAGGTCTTTTCCAACCTAAACAATTCTGTGCTTCTGCCAGCAGATCTCAGCTCCCTTATGGTGTTTGAAAGGGCACTGGACACCCCTGCTCACACAGCACCAACAAACTGCTCCTCAGATTGTCTATGGTGAGAGTTGAAATAGCCAGATTACACACAGACAACATTTTTGCTGTCTAGAGCTGGATTTCACACTTTGGTTAAGCTGCCTGCTATCTGCTAACCCTGCTCCTCCCATTCATTTGCAGGAAATGCTCACATCCTGGTTCCTTTGCCATGTTATGCAAAAAGGTTGGCTACTTCAAAATGTATTGCTTTGAGATATTGTCCTTTGCCAATATTTGCTTAAGACAAGGTGCTAGTAATTACATAAAACATTAGATCTGTAAAGCAGATGATCCACTTCCAGAGGTGATTGTGAAATTCACAACTATCTTCTGAAAATTGAATTTTATTGCTGTGGAGGACTTCTTATTGTGGGTTTGGGTTTTTTTGGTTGTTGTTAGTTTGTGGGGTTTGGGTTTTTTGTGGAGGGAGTTTTTGTGGGTTTGATTTTTGATTTTTAAAAAAAATTTAATTAGGAAATCGTTCAAGAAGAACAATGTATCCATGTAGTTATTTTAAATAAAAATGGATTTTGTATTATTATTCTGGTTTGACTATTACATTCCTTGGGGTCAGCTGTGTGAGAGCCAATGAGAGATACAAAGGCCTGAATTAGGAGCCTGAACTGTCCTCCAGCAAGGCAGAACAACAGGAAAATTACAGGTTTGATTCAGCATTCTGAGTGCAATCCAAGTCTGACAGAAACAAGTGGCAAGAGATCATTAACTGAAATGGGGATAACATGCAACCTGCTCATTTTAGCTCCAAGTTTTGAAGCTCTGAAGTTTGAAATATTTGAATGAAAAATGTACTTTTTTATTACAACAGCTTTTTTCAAAGAAACAAAAGAGAATCCTTTTCTATGTCTTAAGTAATACCTTCTAATAAGGCCAGCTGAAATATTTAATAAATCTAAAACTGATTTTAAGAATTAGAAGTGGGTTTTTTTAAAACAAGGTAAAGTTATTTTTACCTAATTATTGTCTTAATATATTTTCCATTAGAAAATACCCAAAAATAATTTGAAACCACTACTTTACAGCACTAACCACAGTAATTTTTAGAAAAATACCAAGATGCAGGTACCATAATCCATTCTGGTATCAGCTGGGCTAATCTTCCTAAATAG
Source organism: Pycnonotus jocosus (assembly GCA_013400435.1). NCBI lineage: Eukaryota > Metazoa > Chordata > Aves > Passeriformes > Pycnonotidae > Pycnonotus > Pycnonotus jocosus. Next base: position 111,196 of record VWYP01020888.1, read on the forward strand.
TTTAATTATCAATTTTTCACAGAGTGGTCCCACTCAAAACCACTCAGAGTATTGGGTTTGGAATTGCTATTTGTATTACTAGTGACTGCCACAGCAGTTGAACATGGTGGCAGTAAAGGCCTACTTAGCATCTACAAAATACACACCCAAGCCCATGAAGCATGTTGGTGTTCCAAGATGGCTTTAGTGCTGTCCCCTCAGAGACACAATCCCAAAAGGTTTTATTCTTTCATCTGTCATCATTCATCTACAGTGCCATTGGACCACCTCATATCTTCAGAGGAGGAAAAAGTCCTTTGCAAGAGAGTCAGCCAAAGCTCTCTCTGCCGAAGCTGGACAAAGACGTTTCTTCTAAACCACAGCATTTCCACAAGGTGACAGTCCCAGGTCAAGACCAGAGGGAAATTGGATTAAAAGCACCTCTAGCTGGTAACAAAGATGCTCATAGATAGGCACTTAAAAGCATTTTTCTAAATTCTTACAAAATTTTAGCCACTACAGGTGTGTCATGCATTTTTAGAAACTAATCATTTTGGACAGTTTAAGTGAAGAATTACACCAGTTTGGTATTTGGGGAAGAAACTTGCTATTTCTGTTTCATACTGATGAAATAAAATTGATATAAGCTTTATTCTTCAAAGATATGTACCCCAGTTAAAAATGTCAGTGATTTACTATTTAGCACAAAATTGTTCATCATTATTAATTTCAGAGTTTGTTACCACCAGGAACTAAAATCTGATGTTTTACAGTTTCTTTGTAAGTGCAGACACAGGGACTCTTACAACACTCTGTTCCACTGGTGTAGAGCCAGGACCCATCAGCACAGAGATGGTGTCAGAGCTAATCCTTTTCAATGTGGAAATACACACAGCAAGTGCTACAATGGCAGCTTGAGGCTGACCCTGCCACCTCACACCAGGCTGTGTGCAGGTAACAGTAGTGGCAGAATAACTGCATCCCACTGGTTCAACATTATTTTAAATGGAAAATTATCTGCTGGGGGAAGAAAGAAACCAAAAATACTATCTTAGAGCAAATGACAGTAAGAAATTCCTACAGGCTGGGGCTCTGCATCACAGACATTGCTCTCTGTGCACAGATTACTCATCATGATTTGAAAAAGTAAAATTTTAATTTGTCCTTATAGTGTCTCTAAAGGTGCTGAGCACTTCAGCCCAGTGTGTCAGTGACAGGGCAACAGACCCTCCGTGGTGCCATAGTGGCACTAACACCTCTCCCATAAGGGTGCCAGGGGCACTACAGGTCTGTCACTTGGGGATGAACTCTCTCTGGCTGCATATGCTGTGTATTTCCTATTGCATTCATCTAAGCTCATGATACTTGTTTTCATGGGTTTTTTTTCTGACACCTATTTAACCTTGAATTAAGTTGAAAGAACACTGACACAGGTAATTCTGATCCACAATATCACAAGGGGTAACTGGAATTTTTATGGATAATTTGGCTCCAACAGCTGGTGAAAACTGTGTCTTTTCATTCTTGATTATTTGCTGTACCATTAGTAGCTGAAAATCTGTATGTAGTTTAATATTTCCAGACTCTTAATCCGTGGAGCATAATGAGTAGATTGGCCAAATAATCAGCCTGCCCTTTGCTTCACAATACTTTGGGGCATTGATGATTGCTGCAGCATGATGGGCCTCAAGGCACAGGCTCCAGAGTCTGGTCCAGGTTGGATAAGCCCTTATGAACAGATTGCAAGTCTCTTGTAACAACACACTACACAGTCAACAAATACATTGTGAAATATAACCAATTCTGAAAGAGTATTGTCCAAGAAAATAACTTTAGTAATGACTACAAGCTTTCACAAGGGTGAATGTGGCAAGTTAAGCTGTTGTTTAGCTGTGGGAGATAAAGACAAGAATGCATTTGAATTTTGTGCAACCAAGTGGGGACTGCAGGTACTAAACACTTCTAAGAAAACCAGGCTGCTGAGAAGAGAGTAAAAATATCACTTAGCAACATGAAAAGATTCAAAACTGCAGCCTCTGGTAGCGTGACAATTTATAAATACAAGAGGAACAAGGAAAGGGAGGAGTAGAAGAGTGTAAAGAAGTGGGAAAAAGGGGAAAATGGGAAAGTTGGAGTTGCAGAAGGACAGAGAACTAAGACATTCAGTAAGGAACATGCAATGACCTGCGACAGAGTAATGTAACCAAGGTGATGTGACAGAGCAGAACAGGACTGGGAAGCAAGCAGGGCTGAGGCCTGCTCCTGGCTGCTCTGCTGTGGGAAAGCAGGGCCTGACCAAGTGCCATTGTCCCATGTAACCCAGAGTGACACTTCTTACAGTTGCTTTCTCCATCATGTTTACAGGTGAAGTTTGGTTGAAAACAGCTTTTCTGATTTCTCTTAGCAAAGGAGACCAGGACATGGGAAAACAGGTGGGGTTCAGCTGGACCAGCTGGCAGATCTGCTTTGGGCTGATGCTATTGCTCACACAAGGTAGAGAATAGCAAAACAAACATGTGCAAGATAAAGTAACTGTTTCATGATTCCCACATGACCCCAGAGACAAGGAGTTCTTCCTGAAGAGTCTGAAAGGAAAAGGCAACCTTCTGCCAGGCTGTCAAAGCCAAGCTATCAAAGCCCTATATTTTGAGTATTTGATCTAAAAACCTACGTTTGTTTTGGAAAGAAAACTGAGTAGCTCAGAAACTACAGAAATGTTTTCACACATCAAAAAACTCACAAATCTGTTTAAAAAAAGATTAAAAGGCCTGCATTAAAGTGCTACATCCTTCAACTGCAGGCTCTCTTCTGTTGCCATGGGTGTGGAACAGGGTTGAACATTGCAAAAGGAGATGGTACATAAGGTTGGAAGCTGAAGACTTGTGCTTTGATGGAAAATATATATGATCCCTCAAATTCCTTCATTTAATATTTGGTAAAATAAGCAGTACTAGTAAACAGTGTAGTCAAAGAATCTACTTTTAAAATATTGAAATCTCATAATGGACCTTAAATTAGACATACACCATTTTAAGCAGCAATTCTGAGTCCACTAGAATTCTTTTCCACCATTGGGACACACCAAATCACTTCAGGTTCTTCAGTGAGAAACTGGATATGTGCTTGGCACCACATAAATCTTTAGGAAGTATGGGGAAGCAAAACATAGTAATTATGGACAATATTAAAAACTTCCTTGGTACTATGAGACCACGAGACCATTCAAAGACCAAACACTTTAGTTCAAACCCAAATAATTCAGCAAAGGCTTCATGAGAGCCTTACCCCAGAAGTTATTCGAGAGCAGCTCGAGGTCGCTCTCTAGAGGTGAAAAATACAGATTTCATTTCTGAAGACGATGCAACCAAAGCAATTCGTCAAGGAGACGCGACAGCACGCACCCGGACAGAGTCAGGCAGGAGAGATCCTTGGTGAGCCTACAGAGGACAAAAGCTAAACCCACTGCATTTTCAGAACAGTGATAGCGAGGCCACAACCGAGCGATCAGTCCTACAGTGGTGTGCACACTCACACTTGCTCTTTGTAACTCTTTAGCATGAAATTGTTGTCATCTGTTCAAAGCTGGCTCTCCACCATCTCTTTTTGCCTAATGTAGTTTCCCCTGTAGTTTTCTCATTGGCTCTGTTTAATGCAGGACTGTCCAAAAGTGTCCACCCAGCCACAGCTTCCCAAGTCTCATCAGCACCATCTCGCCCAGTGTCTCAGGGAGATACAGCACTACAACAACCTACTTAGAGACTCCAAAGAACCTGGGGAAAACCACATTCCACTCAGCAAAGTTTCAGGAATACAAATATTACACTTGTATTTCCCTAGAACCTACAAAATGTGAGCTTCTTGGTGAAACACAAAGCCCAGACATCTGCAAGTGGAAACATTCATGCTTTAGTCCATCCATGATTCCTGCCATTAGAGCCACAGTACAGAGAGGGACAGAGTTCATTTGTAAGCAACATTAAACGATCCCAGGCAGGGATCCTATCCCCATGACATGAAGCCTGATACCATTTGCCTCTGACTCAACTCTCCAATTGTGCTCTTAAAGATATTTAAGTCAGTATAAGATAAATTACACACTGTCTGGAAACAAATACTAAGCTGCTGGCAAATATTAGAGTCTTTCACTCTAAGAATCCAGTCCTGGTGGGGTGGAAGACAAACACTGCAATTGTTGACATAAGTGAGGGAGCTCAATTCAAACATCCCCTCTGCAGTGGGAATTCTGCCAGAAAACCACAATTGAAGTACAAAGATATCTGGGAAGAAGTTACTTTCTAAATACTTCTGCTCAGAAATCAGACATTGCCTGCAATGTCTTTCTAACTAATAGTTCAGCAATCATAGATACATTTATCTTTCAAAGAGCTTTTAAAATAATCAATATCTTCATGAAAACTGCATTAATATAGAGGCTTAAATGTTAAGCATTCCAGAATATTATATATTAAAAAAGAAACTGAAACAAAGATTCCACATCTGCTGTCACTGTGCATTGCCATATCCAAGAGTTACATTCCTACAACAAAAATAGCCCCAGAAAACAAGTGTTTGAACACTACAGAGGCCCTCACTGCCTTCTGCTCAAGAAAATAATTAGTCTCAAGGGCACCTTATCAGTTTTTATTCGTACTGATGGTAGGGTATAAAGAGGGAGCCTGACTCCTCAGTGGTTCCCAAACAGAGACACATCTTGTCCTGTCTAAGCAGAACAGAGTTTCACTACCTGGTTGTTTGAACACTAGGAAGACTGCACAGAGAGATTTTCAACCCCTTACTGGACATAGTCCTGAGCAAGCTGTTCTTCCTGACCTTGCTTGAGGAGGGAGGACTAGATGATGGTTTTCAATAGTGCCTGCCAATCCCAACCACTGCCAAGCTGTGGTGTGTCTCTTTAGTCTCTCTGAGGTGAAGGGCCTAATCACCCTCCTCAACCCACTGGCAGTGCTCTTCCCAAAGTGTGCTGTTGGCCTTCTCCACTATAAGAGCACATTGCTGCCTCATGCTCAACCTTTCCAAACAGAGTCCTGGGTCCTTTTTCTGTAAAAATGCTTCCCAGCCAGTTGCCTACCAGTTTGTACTGGTAAGTGGCCAATCTGGTATTCTTCTCCAGCTGTGGGATTTGACATCTCCCTCTGTTGAACTTCATAAAGTTCCCATGTTCCTACTTCTGCAGGGTATTGAGCACCTCTGAACAGGGACCATTTGGCATATGAACCTCTCCTCCCAGTTTTGTGTCACCAGCAAACTTGGTGAAGGTGCATTGTCCCATCATCCAGGTAATTATTAAAAATGTTTAAAAATACTGGCCCCAGTATTGAACCCTGGGATACACTAGTAGTAACTAGTGGCTTCTGCATGGACTTTGCTTCAGCGACTACAAGCTTTTGGCCCCATAAATTCACCTATTTTTCAGTCCATCTCACCATGAATTTACCTAATCTGTACTCCATCAGTTTGCCAATGATGCTACAGGGGACAGCATCAAGGGCCTCACTGAAGCCAAGATAAACTCTACTGCTCTGCTCTCATCACTGATCCAATCATCTCACCGCAGAAGTCCATCAGGTTAGTAAGGCACAAATCCAGGATCACTGCCCTTAATCACTTTCCTGTCCCTGGCACAGTTTGCTCCTTCATCCCTCCCAGAGATCAAGGTCAGGCTGCCCAGGCAGTAGTTCCCCAGATCGTCTTCTTGCTACTCTTTAAGATAGAGTGATGTTTGTTTTCTTCCAACAAGTTTGTGGTGGCTCATTTTCTTTAAAGTTCACTGAAATCTTGTCCTGCTGACCTCAGCTATGGTGATGCTGACTCCCCTTCCTGTTCAGTAATGAGTTACTAGGTCTGCTTAACTGCCCCTTCTACAAGATCCTGGCTACCACATTTCCTCTGCCTCTCCCCAGTTCTCTGCTCAATCTTCTTCCCTGGTGGTCCTTGAACTCACTGCAGGTATTGCTTTCTCACAGTTTCATTACTAGGTTGTATTGTCAGCTTTCAAAGGCATCCATCAGCATTTCAAAATCTATGCTAAATTTATGAAAAGACTATTGCTATTTTACATTGCTATTGTACATTGCTATTTTAGATACTTCTGGTGTGCAGCAGCTATCTCCCCTTCTCAGACTTTGATTACAGACATGTAAATTGTGACAATCCAGTTATGTCTGCTTTTCCCATTAAGACATAAATCATCTGTTTTTACTTAATTGTAAGAAAAATAAAATTCCCATACTCCTCACATTCCAGAGTATACTACTTTTTCATTTCTTCCACAAATTACTCTCTAACCTAATCACTTGGCATACTTCTTGGAAAAAAAATGAAAAATTTCCATTTCTACACAGTTTTAACCTTGTTTCACTTGCCAGAAATCATTGAAGAACCACAGAAATACGATAAACTGTAAAATGTTGTTTGGTTCTAGCTTTTCCCTATAAATCAAGTCTAACACAGACTGACTCCCAGCTCCTGTATCCAAAGTATCTCTCTTCAAGGAAGGTCCAATGATATCCGGACATCAGCTATTCCAGGCTGGTTACTAGTATTTAATACTCAGCAAATTTCCCTTCTTTTAAACAGCAAATTTCAGTCTACTCAGCTGCAGGTAATGTCAGACTAGATACAACATGGAAAAGAAATGCACTGCAGGTATTTATTTCTCTGTAGCCCACAGAGGGGATCACAGTGGAACAGGAACTGTCCTGCAGCCTAATTAGAGGTCTGTGCCAGAGCACATATCCATACTGTAGCCTTTGGAGGACCCAAACCAGACCAGGTGGACAAGCCCTGAAGGAAACATGATTCACAGAGGATCTGTGCTGGACTAGGTTTACTCTGAAGGACTGCGGCCTGTGGAAGGAGCGATGCTGGACCAGGGGAAATGAGAGCAGGAAGGTAAAGCAGAGAGGAATTATTATGAACTTATGATCAGAACTTTTATTCCCCATCCCTCTAAGCTGCTGGACAGAAGGACAGAGGCTAGGAGTAAAGGAGCTACGCTGAGCCTCAGGAAAAAAACAAAGGGCTAAGGTGTTTCACTTTTTATCTGCTTCACAAACCAAATCTTTTTGAACTGGCAACAACCTTCTGCAACTCCAACTTTTCCATCTTCCCCAAGTCTAGGCTGTTTTGCCTGTAACAGTAACTGGTGAGCAATCTCTACATATTTATCTCAACTCAGGAGCTTTATCACCTTGTTTTCTCCCCTGTTCCATCAAGCAGGAGTAGTGAGGAGCAGCTGGTGGGTAACTGGCCACCAGCCAAAGTCAATCCACCACAGCCTCCAGTGAGAATTTCTCACATTCAATTTGCATCCTTTGCCTCTCCTTATTGCCATGTACCTCTGAGAAGTGCTCAGGCACATCAGAAAGCTCCATCTTCTCTGTATCTTCTGTTCAGGCAGTTGTAAATATCAGTAAAATCTGCTCTTTGCTTTTCCCATCTCTTCCCCAGCATGGAGAGACATGTTTCTCCCAGTCACAGTGTCACATGCTCCACCTCCCTGACAAGCTTGGGTAGCTTCCACTGGACTTTCTCCATCATGCTATTCCATTTTCTTGCATTATAGAACCCAGATATGACTTTACAAGTGCCAAATACTGGGAAAGGATGGCTACCCTCTTGCTAGCAGCCATCCCAGGAGATGGCCAGCCACAAGCACAACTAGTTTCCCATGAGCAATCCCAGCTCCTTCTCTGCAGTGTTGCTTCCTGGCTAGTCCACACCCAGTCCAGACTGGGGCATTAGAGTTATCTGTCCCCCAGCATGGGACTTGGCAATTCTCCTTGCTAAAGCCCATGCAGTGCCTGTCAGCCCATTCCTCCAGCATTTCCACGTCTCCGTTTTTCAGCATAATGACTGCTTCCCTCAATTTGAATGTGTGCCATTCTGTTGTCCACCTGCCCTTTGCTTCCATTCATTTCAGAAGGATCTAAGGCTGATTGAGCAGGCACCAGTATCTTGAAAAGGGTCAAATACACAGCAAAGCATTTCATACAATACTTACTGTAAACCTAAGCCCTTATCTGCACTTGTTTGTAGAATGGGTTTGAAAACAAAGTCAATATAGAATCAAGGTGAAGAACAGAGACAACAGTTTAGCCTGATTCCTCCTGTGATTAGAGAGGCAGGACAAAAAAAACCCTCTTTACCTTTAAGCAAGGCACGTGTACAGGCTCAGAACAAAGATGATGACCTTTGTGCACAGCAGTAACGAAAGCCAGTGGAAGAGGCAGAGCTAGGTGATAAAGGGGAAAACCTCTTCCACTTGGGCACACTTTAACAACCTAGACAACTCAGTAAACAGCTGTTATCTTCTGTAAGGAAATGAGAAGTGGGAGAAGCAGGAATGTGACTACAACAGGACACTTGATCTCACTATTTCCCTTTTTGTCTATAAAAATAGAAAGAAAAGCAAATATAAATTTACACAGCAAATATTTTCATAGACATCAAACCCCATCAAAACCAGTAGCTAGATGCAACCGTTGCACTCAAAAGCTAGACTTCTCTTTTAATAATGAGAGATCTCAATGTAGGCTTACAAAGTTAGCCAATTCCTCAAGGGTGCTGCTGGGTTATGATTAGAGATCCCACAGCTGAAAGCTCTCTACTGCTTGAAGCCACAGAACTGGTATTTTCAGTCAGGGACTAAATGAGAAAAGAATACAATGGCTACTTCAAATACTAATTTTGACAAATCAGCACTCCTCCAGTCTCACTCTTGATTCAAGTCAGTTTTAAACAGTAGTGCAGCTTTTAGTGCATGTTTAGCTACTCAGACAGGTAGAATACTTATAATAGCTGCTGCTGAAATAAACAACTCCTCTCTATCCACATTGAAAGGAAGCAGTCATATTCCCTGTGTGGTAGAACAGATGTCGCAAAGAAAAAAAAAATGTGAGCATCTAATAGCACATTATTCAAAGCCATAAAATAGACCCAAGCTTCAACTGACTGAAGAGAACAAAGAATTACCAAAATCCCAGCTCAGCCTAGCTTGTCATTATCCCAGCTTGCCATTATCTTCCCAATAATTGTCTCACATCTTTTCTTTAGAGTCACAAAGATATAAACATGAAAAACATTCATACATATATGTGGTGGTCAAACAACATACTTGAGCCTTTCTGCACAAAACAAAATTAATTCCTGCATCTCTTAAAAGTACTTGTGCTGAAGCCAATTGCATTTCTGTACCAGTGCATGCAGGATGCTGCACTATTAAAGACTTAACACACTGCTTCAGTTTAGACACAAGTATCTGCAATTTTACATGGTACAAGAAAGTGACACATTTGCACAGGTATGTTTATTTTCCCTGTGTTTACAGTGCATCAATTGTAATTTTAAACCATTCAGAAAGCACAATTTCATACCAATTTTACATACTTTACATCACAGTTCAACAACGTTAACACAGTTTTATCTACTAAATCAAATGAACAAAATGGCCATGAACATTTACACTAGTCTTCTGTAAACAAGGTTTTTTTTATAAACAACAGTAAATGGAATTAACACAGACCACCATATGAAAGAGGGATAAGCTTTTCCTTAAATAAATCACTCTGTTTATAAATACTTCAATTCTCTCAATATACATTTACAGACATAGTCGATTAAAAGCTGGTTACCTACACTGTTCTTTAAAAAGAAAATGTCTAGAGATGGACCACAGTGTGTTCAATTCACCTAACATAAGAAGCAAGCATATGATTAGTAGAATGTTAAAAGTATTACTATACTTCAACCTCACTTCTGTTTGTTTACACCAACACTGAGAAGATTGTCATGTTAGGGAACTTTTACTTGAATTCCAGCAAATTACAATCGATCTTGTAGTACACATATGGGTAGTACTCCTGTTGGCTGAGGTTTAAACCTGGAATATCCATAGTTGCCTGTAAATAAAGTTTTGAAACCAGTTATACTCTTACAATTCAGACTCCTATTAAGAAGTAGATTAAATATTCATGTGTTTTAGAAGCAAATAGATCAGGTAAGATTTCAAGCTTAAATTTTCACCTTCAAGTGACTGTTTCAGTAACAGGTGAAGTTAGAAGTTTGACAAATGACTAACAGCATTGTTCAAAAGTAAATACAAAGTGCTTTTTCAAAACCTAAGCAGTTCTGTATCAATAATTCACATCCATTGCAATAGTAAACACACAATCACTACGACATCTAAACACTGTCAGTTTCTGTGACATGTTATAGGGTGCTGAATGATCCAAGAAGTTACATAAGTTCAGCATCTTTAATTTTCATCTAAATTGTCTCACATCCTCTTTCCACAAAAAGGCCTTGAAATACATTACATTCAGTATGTTAGGATTTTTTTTTAATTCGGCTAAACTCATGGTTAGTTAACCTTTAAACTAGTTAGTTTAGTTAACCTTTAAATCACTGCTTTCCAATACAAAGCAAATTAGTAGAATAAGCCTCCCAACAAACCAGTTTTACACATGAAAATGAGACCTCTACAGATGGAAAGGCTGATTCCATTTTGACAAAGATTCAGTCCTCTTCAGCAGAGGGCTATTATGCTAACTTGCAGCTTGTATCTTTCCATCAGTAGTAGGCAAGAATGTAGTAAGAAGAAATTACATGTGACTTTTAAACCAGACAGCTCTTCAAATATATTGGTTGCAACTTTAAATACTATCTGCCTTGCAAAAATGTAAAACAGAAGCAGCATTTTTTTAAGGAGATAAAATTCTCTGTACTGTCAGAGAGGTAAAGCTTTTTAATGATGCCAGTAGACTTTTTGCTTTGTTTAAACATACTAGTACCAGTTAAAAAGTACTTACATCAATGATAGCTGCTGCACTGCTGTCAAGATGTTTGTATAAGTCATACAGAACTTCCCTCAGTTTCTTCATTGTTTTCTTATTAGGCTGAAGCAGCATTGCCTGGAAGTTAACTGGCAAACCGTACCTGAGGAAGTCAAGTAGAAAACTATGGAAATGCTGAAATAAACCTTCTTCCATAATTCAAAGCAGAATTTTCTTTTGAGAGAAAGTCCTATTGCTGAAGAGGAAATTCTGTTCATTTCCATTTTTGCAAAACTATTCTCTGTCTACAATTCATAAGGCATAAAAAAGTAGAACTTCTAGCATGAAGTTTAAAGTAACAAAACTGAAGCAAAAATATTTTTTAAATAGTTTTAAATCCTTGAGTATTTAGCATAATTCTCAATGTTACCTGAACACTCAGACTAAATTTTGAACACTCCATTAATTTACTTTGCTTATGACACTTGGTGGACAATGTAGTTTCTACTTAATCCTCCTTTCTAGGAGTGTGGAAACAGCTGCCAACATTCCAATGAAGTTCAGCTTTCTTCTTTACTCAGAGTTTGTCTTCACAATAAGGCCATAGCACCACGAATGCAAGTTCATGTGATTTGGTTGGGGTTTTTTTCTCCTCAACTTGTTAAAAAGGCTAAAACCACCTTGCCCTTTGCTGACCATGGTAGGAACTTCTTCAGCTATAAAAAATACAGGTTCTTCCTTTGCAGAACAACTACAGCTGTTCTTGACTAGTAACACACTTGTGGATAGTATGAAGAAAAAAAGCAGATAAATTTTCTATTCAATTCAAATATTCAATTCTATTCAGTTCAAATATTGAGTAGTTTAATACTGAAAAGTTTAGACTACAAAAGGCATGTCTTAAAGAAAAAGCATACATTTCATGATGCCAAACTATGTTACTGAAAGCCCAAATAGTTTTTATTCTGAACTACTCCCATTTGCCATTTAAATATAAGATGTAGTTAGTTCTTGTTACAAACAGCTCATAAAGTAACCTAAAAATCAGCAAATATGTCTCCCTGCTACTTACAGAGTATCTGTAACTCCTCAAGCAATAGTAAAAAGACTATCCAAGGGGAAGATTTATCTACCTCAAATATTTCACAACTGGCAAGGAGAGCTATTGCCACCAGCTATTCTTACTGCCCTACTTTTTGCTTCGCCCTTCCCAGAAGAGCAGCATTCACATGTTTCAGTTTGGTAAATCCAAGCTAGATGCAAATTCTTACCAAGTTTAGGAAGAAAATCACTATTCAAATCTGCCTCATTACCTTAAAACAGATTCAACAAAAACACGTAATGCTTTCACATGAATCCATGCAATGAAAGCTTCACTGAAATTAACTTTCAGCCACCGAACCAGAGGCCCCTGTGAAAGAGAAGAGGGGAAAAAAATGCTATTCAAACATTAGAAAAAGACTCAGCCCATTATGCATCTTTGAGCAGCTACTCAATATCTGTACCATGATAATAAAAGACAAGTTAAAGACAGAGTTCACTACAGATATAATGGCTCAAGAGTGTTTTGATACAAAGTAAAGAGACATTAAATGAGACTTCCCATTGTCTCTTCAGTTCCCCCTCAGTTGTCATGATCTAACTACATTAAAGATTATTCTAGTAATATCTGATTATGTAATTCAAATACTCATCCATTTTCAAACTTCAAACGTTATCAGCTGCAATACCAGCCCTTGGTTCAATGCAGTGAGGAGCACTTGTGCTGCAGGAAATTCAATTATCCTAGAGCAGATTAGCTGGGGGGCAGGCTGGCTACATCATGTCATCCTTACAATGCTTTCTCTGAATCACAGCTTCATGAAATTTTTATGTAGTAATAACAAGTTTCTTAGATGTCTCACATTTCTATAATGACCAATTCATTAAAACTTACAAACTGTTTCTTCTTGTCAGTTGACAGTCTATTCATTTCTTCTTTATCGGCTTTCATCTCCTCTTCATTGTACTGGAAGTCACGGACCAAAAATCTGCATTTGGAAGTGAATAAAATCAAAAGTGCCTATCTAGAGATCCTTCAAAGCATGAGAGACAGAATGCACACAAAAAAAACCCCTTACTTATACTCTCTGGCTTTGTGCTTGAAGTCATCCACTGCCTTCCTGAACAAGGTGACATTACAAAGGTAGCTGTCTTGGTCCTCAAAGAGTACACTACACAGAAAGAAAACAAACCAAGTGACAGAATTAAACAGGTTCAAGTCAGCACAGATCAGTCACATAGTACCACATGTTGAACTTTATTGCTACAAGGCAAGACATAAATGTAGATAATTATACAGGATTTAGTTTCCAAATTAAGCACCTCATACAGAATGTAACTGACTGCTCTTAATTACTCCCTTCATAAATGATGGCAGCTTACAGTTCACATTCAGAGACTTCATCACACAAAACCACTTCATCCACTATTTGTTCAAATTAAAAATTATTTAAGAAAAGCAACTGAAGCTGGTTAAATACTGAAACGTTTGGACTACAGATTTATTAGAAACATGTGTTTTAAAGAAAAAGTAAATGGATATAAAACAGAAAAGTACACTAATTAAAAATATACAGGCTGGCAAAAGAAAATGTTTCTTAGTATGTAAAGATGACCCCTACATTTACTATTTTATAATCAAAAATAATATTGCTTATTTTGAGACTTTACCTCAGAAGAAAAAGTTTGAACAGATTTAGACTGTTCCTCAATGTCATACTGTGGTCAACACAAGCATTATCCAACAGTTTAACAAGCTGCCTTTTCTTAAACTAGCCCTAGGCCATGGTTTCCCAATAATTAGATAAGAATCACTAGCAGGTTTTCCAAATGTGAAGCTATCCAAAGCAAGTTCCAGAGTTTTAACTGGCACAGAATTGGCAGTATCAGCTTTGCCTGATCAAAACCTCAGTCTGTCAGATAAAATTAACCACAAAGGGATGCTTTGTGCTACATGTGGACTTTATCTTCGATGTGGTTACAAGGTTGCTAAAGTGGCTTAATCTTGCCCACCACAGCACCTACCACCAGCTTGATACCAGGGACCCAAAGAGACAAGCTACCTATTTTTGTACACAACAAAACCTTTTACACTTCTAGTTATCCATTCTTTTGGGGGTTTTCCAAGAGTTCATACAACTTGTTTCAAGTCCTGTGAATAGAGACCTAAAGCTCACAGGTCAGCAGCCAGCATTTGTTGCTTATCTCCACCACACTCCAGCTAGAAGCTGAATATATCTGACCAGAACTAGATTAACTTTTCAATTCTCTTACTCTTCTCACATAAGTTAAGTTTGATAACTTTGTAAACCCTGGAGTTCATCTGAATCTTTCCTCAATTATTTGATCAGATAAAGCTATAAAGCTAGACATATTGAAAAGTTTTTGATCAATCTTTAAAATTCAAAGTCTTTCTAGATAAATAACATTCCTGAAACACAGCACATGCAAATATGAGATTTAGTATTTAACAGCTTACTTGCTGGAACGTGGTACAACCATCTCTGCTAGTGTTTCATACTGCTTCACCCAGTCATTGTAATTTAACCTAGAGAATACACAGGTTATTGTTAGACTTTTAATCTGAGATTAATGGATCAAGTTGTTTTTTTAAAGGTAAAAACATTTAATCATCACATCTTCCATCTCAGGTGTAGGTTGTCAGAAATATGCAAGACTGAAGAAACGCTCAGTTCTCCTCATGCTGTTTTTATAATGATTGATAAATAAACTATAGTGATGGCAGAAGAAACATATTTTCAGTCTTCATGTCGGTTTACAAATGCAATATTTTTTAAATCAAAGAACTATGAAATTAAATAATTATTAAGTACAGATCTCAGGGGACCAAATGGAATTAACTGTCAAGGTTAATTAGAAACTCCTCATGCAACTCTGCTCTTTTGAGCAGAGGAATACTTCTTCCACAATCATAAACAGATTCCCTAGAGTCCTGCACTTGTCTGAAGGACTGGGAATTTTGGAAGTCCTGCCTTTCTGTAGTTGGTCATCAAGAGGTTCCATCCTTTCAACAGTAAAAACAAGTCAAAGGAAAAATAACAGCTGAGATATTCTAACCAACTGCTTTCTGCTAAAGCCACTGCAATATTGTTTTTCCTTCACCAGAGTCTGATATGTGACAGACTCTAATGGTTCCTGTGGTAAAGAGAGCCAGTGGGCTTTTCATAAATCAGAAGCTCTCTTTGCTTGCAGCTCCAGAAAGACAGTCAAGGGCCGTTTTCTCATTTTACAACAGTTTTGAGGGCATCTGTATCACCACTTTCCTCGGACAGGGGAAAACATGAGATTTCTGTTGTTCATACATTTCAAGTAAGAACAGCCTGTTCCCCCAGCAAGCCTCTGACAGGACGTAAGCAGGGTGCCAGTACCAAAGACTTACATAAGTAAAAAAAATTCAGTGTTCAGGCAATCTAAAAAACGTGCAGAACAACGCAGTAAAGAGTGCACTGACTAAGTGGTCAAAGTTGGCATAATCCTAACCAGGATAATTTAATGATTAAGCCTTCTAATGTAAAACAAGTCATGTTTTTGCTCAGCACTTATTTTCATAAGGACACCATCTGGAACACAACTAGTCGTACCAAACACTGGATAAGAGACATAAATCTAATCTCCAGTTTCTTCAAGAAATTAGGAGCACTCAGCAGTGTTTATGAGGAGTTTTTGTGAACAAGGAACACAGGCACAGACATTCGCTTATCTCTCCTGAGCATCTTGACAGTTCTGTTTGCTCATCCAGAAAAGCCCCAAATAAGTTCAGATGTCATTCTTACAATATAATACAATTGTGAGATCTATCATTTGATTTATATTTCTTATTGTATTCTGTTCTTAGGATGAATAAACTTACTTCGGCACAATCACTAGTAATGTGACCAAATACTCTGAGTCAAGTACAAAGTCCTCTTTCTTTACAATATCAGCAAGACTTCTGGTTAGCAAGCTTCCCCTGCAGAGAAACAAAGACAGCCAGAACAATTACATGTTTAAGAACTGGATTTGTGTGGATAACATTTTTCAAGGCTTGATAATACAGCATTCTCAAAAATACATTTTACCTACACAATCGCTATTAGCAGAGCAAACAAAATGTCCTTATATGCATCTTATATCTCACTGTCCACAGCCACTGACATTCTTATCAGTAGCTCCACTGCTGTGTGTCATTTCCATATTCCAAACACGTCACATGCTTAAGTGACCAACTTTAAAAGTTATTTAAAGCCACAAGAACCATTAAAACCATTAGCTGTGGATTCTAGTGCACAGAGCCTCAGAGTTATAACTATGTAGTACAGATCTACATACAGAACACCAATAAAAACTTCAAGAAGTGTATTTCCTCATAGTCATAAAAGACCAAGAACACACATAGGTTTAACAGCGTTCAGCTGACAAACTGTCATGGCTTAGCACAGAACTTATGTCTCATCTTAAACCAGCTTGTCACGTACTGTCATTGGCATGACCCACGGCTCTGAATCAGCCAGCAGGCTTGTGCCATTCACTGTAATGGCAAGGTTCAGGCACATTAATCAACCACATTTGCACAGGAGAACTACTGTACCTCAACTGTACTTCAGATAATCATCACACGTACGTGACAAGACAACACACAGTCCTTGTTTAATTTTATTATCTACGTGTACACAACACACAGATAATTTTATTATTTGCATGTCTCTGCTGGTAAATTCTGAGGGAAGAAAACCAGCAAAGGTGGAGTGAAGGAAAGACTCTCTTATTTAGACAAGACACGTAAGTAGCAGCGTTCTACACCACTAACAGCAAGCTCTTCTCAAAAGTTCCAGCCATTTATGCTATTTGTACATGCTTTTGTGATTTCTTAATTGCTTTTCAGTCACAAGTAAGCTAACACCAACCAGACAGCTGGTAATAAATGTTCTTTTATGACAGCTGCTCTTCAAGATGGATAAACACCTCAAAAATACATTAAGCTTAGAGCCTGTATCACTCCACATTTTATTAAGTTTTCATGCTCAGATAACGTTCCTGCGCTACATTAGCAAAAAATAATACAACTTACGCGTTCTTTCTTTCCAAATTCTGAAGATTCCCTTTCAGATTATTGTATGCCGAGGCTCTTGCTTTTAGATCATTGTCAATCTGGTTTACTCCCTTAAAAATGAAAAGAAAATGAACTGTGTCTAGAAAATTGAATAGAACTTATGTTCAGCTTGCCACTGCTGCTCAAGTAATCGGGAGGATGGATTTGATAAGGGTGGCTTAATTAGCATGATTATGAAAAATGATTCATTCCCAGCTAGATAACTTGGCAGTAAATGGAAGAATACAAAACAAATGAAGCACTTTAATACACCTTAAACTGCTAACCATACACATATTGGTGTGTACCCTATACAATCAGTGTACTCAGTTAAATCAGTGCACTCAGTAACAGTTGGGTAACTGGAAGAACATGCCACAGTGTTGGTGTAGCACCATAACGCTGCCTACTGCTCCTTTCACTGTCTCCTCACTGTAGTGTGGAGGTAAAAGCATGAAAAAATTCCCAGGGACAAGTTTCTGAACACAGTCAAGGGACTCTCCTTTATATAGACTTAGACCACTGACAAAACACTTTGTTTGCATAAAACACTTCAGCTTGGAGATCCAGATATGATTTTGTTTCCACAAAATAGATCTCTCTTAAAAGCAAGGTCACTTAATTAAACAGTGACCTTGTTTATGGTAACACCTAAGTTGGCTCCTCTGTAGCAGGAAGTCATCAAAAGCCTGAACATTCTGAGTTTCATGTGGCAACACATTAACAGCTTGCACCTTTACAGATACAGAAATCCTTTAGACAAAATACTCTGAAAATTACAAAATTAAACAGATGAGTACTTAAGGCTATTTAAATCCTTTGACTGATACAACCTTTAGCAAAGCAACATGTAGAACCTTTCAGCACGTGTCACACAAGGCATACACCTTCATGAAAACTTTTTAAAACTACAAGAAGTAACACTAGCACCTTATTTTTACATCTAGAAGACAGCATAAGGGGAAAATTAATCAGAAGATATTAAGCCTTTGTGCATTTCAGCTCCTCCCCAGTCTGATAACCCTGTGCCTTCTCCAAGGATCAAGACTTTCAACAAATTTAACTATGCATTACTTCATGGCATTACTTAATGACAAAACCCAAAAACCATAGATACCAAACACTGCCTTTACAAACCAGTTCTATTCAGCATTTCCTAATTGACAATACTCTAATTGCTCTCATTTGTAGAGTCAGTAGTCTTTTAGAATATGACTGCTTAGACAAAAAACCTGTTACTGCTGTATTGACTGAAGTTTACTGTAAAAAACAAACTGCTTTGCTTCCTACTGAATGTTAGAGAATACAGAACCACAAACCTCAATGGCACAACAGAGCTCTTGAAAACAAATTTGTAAAATTACCAAATGAAGGCAACAATACAAACTTTCTTTGTATTTTGGAGTAGAATTGGTGAATAACTCACGAAGGTCATTGCAAAAGGAGGCAGACTCATGGAATTGCTAAGGAAAGTGCCAGTTTAACATAGTGAGCTTATTTCTACACAGAGCAATCCCAGACATTTAAACCATTTAGGTAGTCATTGGCAATACACGAGTGCCTTGTAGTCATACAAGTGGGCTGTTGCACTTCAGTGCATGCCTGGATTGCTGAAAAGGTTGGACTAAGGCACTAAAAATATTGAGGTTGTCTCCTTCCATAAGTCTGATGACTAATTTCAAATTCAAAGAATGACTCAATTAAGTGACAGCTCTCACATAGCACAGATGCCATCTCCAAAGTCTTCTGTATT
Source organism: Pycnonotus jocosus (assembly GCA_013400435.1). Classification (NCBI taxonomy): domain Eukaryota; kingdom Metazoa; phylum Chordata; class Aves; order Passeriformes; family Pycnonotidae; genus Pycnonotus; species Pycnonotus jocosus. Next base: position 129,851 of record VWYP01020888.1, read on the forward strand.
GACACTGGGGTTCACAAAACTTCTGAAAGTTAAAAGCTGAAAAAACTTGATGGATAGTTTCAGCAGATATAATTTTATTTTATATGTTTCTAACACTGCTGTAATTTCTTCTCAACTGACAAATCCCCCACTGCAATTGCCATTAGTTATCTTGACAGACATCAGAATCTGCTGTCTGAATGAGTGAGTGAGGATGATATAAAACCATACAGGAAAGGTAGTAATTCACGATATGACAAGCTTTTCAAATTATTTAACATCAACATGTCAAGAGGCTTCACAGATTTTAATTAATGTAGCTCTATCAATTTTCCTGTATCTTCACTTTTGGCATGTGATTACATGGAGATTTTATCTTTGTCAGGACTCTTTCTGCCTTGGGACAAAACTGCTTCAAGTCCTGTGATATGACCTCCTAGGGGTCATTTCTATAAGAACATAAAGCATCTCCAGTCATCTTCCTTCTCTACTTTATGGACACATATCTGTGGCTCACAGTTGAAAATATTTTATAAACTATTTGAAATTAGATTTATGACATAGGTGTCCTGAAGCTGTCCCTATAGAATACTAGCACAGCTAAACATGAAGAGAAATGGAAACCCTCAACAGGATGACTCAGGCTGAACTCCAGCAGATCTGTTTCTCTGCATTTACTATCCACCCTAACAGGTCAATGAGGTCCCTATAGTAAAGAATGTAAGACAGTTAAAGTTCAGGTTCTAGAGTACAATTTTGTTGAAGCAGATTATTTATCTAGCAGACTTCAGGACACAGAATAACATGCACTGAATCTTTCATAATTTTCAATAAAGGACCTATCTCTTCATGTCTTATGTTTCTTTTTCAACAAATTTAATTTCTGCAAAAACAAGTGCTGTACTACAACAGCTGTAAAACATTCAGTGCTTCATTTTGGTACCTTCTTCTCAAGAAGCAAACATTATGTGCTAGTGTCAGATATTAAGATTATTGTTTTATATCTGTGAGATATTTTTAATGTGCAAATCTTCAGAGCCATAAGACAGCCAGTCATCCTTCAACAAAAGGCTACGCTGCAGACGTTTTCCAGGAATACTTACTAAATGTAATTTGTGAAATAAATTCAAGATACAGTGATAGTCCCAAAGAAAATATCAAAAATGGAAGTACTAGTTGCATTCTCAGTTAGCTACGTAGCATATATTAAGATTTTGTAATCTCTGCAAAAAAAATTAGCGTAGTAGTTTCAGGAATCTGCAGTTACAGCAAAGCACAAGTCTGCCAGCACTTACCCCCATCCCAACCCCATTATAATCCCTACACATCCATCTCCAAAGACTACTGCTACAGGTACCCAGAACAGCCTCTTTTTTCCAACTTTTTCTAGCTAGTAACACAGGCAGTTTCAAGAGCTAGTCTGCAGATTACAGAAAACAGGGAAGGAAAAAAAAAAAAAAAAAAAAAGCTGAAGGTGCTGGAAAGATCTTAAAGCAAGGGTTGTCTACAGAGAACTCTCTCACTGTCTCAATCAGCCAGTCACTGCTAAGGACACTGTATAGGCTCACAAGCAAGTACAATGCAAATTAAACCCTCCATGTAGAAACACTCTGCCTAAGTAAAGATGAGGAAAACGCATGATAACTCGCAAATGAGCTTTCTTTACATCTAACAGTGAAGGCTTACCTCTCCCCTCATGACTGACTGCCATTGCTTTCAGAACGTAAGTTCATTCCCTGGTCCACTGCTTACAGCCCAAAAAGGTGTGATAACAGACAAACAATGCTAGTACAGCAAATGTAAACATCATTTTCTGGCTATTTATTTGTTAGCTCAGTGATCCTAAGAAACAAAAATCTGCAAAAGACAGTATGATGGCCTTCAGGGAGCATTCTCCCAATCCTAGCCACATCCTAATGTACTTCCTTGGTTACTAACTGCTACAAAGTTCACTACTACCGTTAGCTAACTAAACCAGACAAATCACTTTGAGAGCAAGTTTTGTGCATAAGTATCTCAAGTTCAAATAGGGAAGTTTTATAAAACAAGTCACCTTACCTTTGCAATAATTTCTGAAATATTCTTCAAGGATTGCTTGATTGGGTATTTGGCCATATCCCATTGGAACCTTGTTATATAGGTGACCAAGTCAACTAAAATTTTAAAGAACTTTGTTAAGATAGACAAAAAAAGGACTAATGTATTATATGTCGAACTGCTGTAACAGAAGAGAACTGTAACAGACTGGACCTTCCCATGTGTGGACCCTGTTGCTTAAGAGATTTGAAAATAAGCAAGTTGTAAATCTGCCACAACCTCTGCCTTCAGATATCGGTTTCTCCACCTCTGTAGACCATAAATGACATTTACTACTGAGTCAAGGATGGTTGGAGAACTACAGACAAGAGCAACTACTTTTTGCTCTGTGTGAAAAATGAGTGGGAGAAGGGAAGGTTATGATGGCAAAAAAGACAGCAATGACCATGTGGCTCACCTGAAGTGACAGTTTTGTAAAGCTTTTTATGAAAGACACTACTCCTAGCCCTTATCACTTATATTAGCCTCTCTTGCATCAATACAAGGTTTTGAAAATAAAATATTGGTTCAGAGAAAAGTGCAGCTCTTTACTGAAATAAAATGCACACTGGTACCCCCAAGTCCTTCTCAGCAGGACTGCCCTCCATCCATTCATCCCCCACCTGCAGTGACACTGAGCATTGCCCTGACCCACATGCAGCCCCTTGCACTTGGCTTCCTTGTACCTCAGTAAGTTTCAGGATCATTGTCTTCCCTTCTACAGTTTTAGGATACATTAGGATATCATGGTTAACACTTTACCTCCATTAGCCAGAAGATTCTCCTGAACTTTATCTTTACTGTCTTCTAGAACATCAGCCATATACTGAGCCACCTTCTTTACAACACTGAAAAATGAAAGATAAAGATATATTAAAAACAAACAAACACAACTCCGCCCCCCCAAAAAAACCATCAAACTTGCCATTTGAGAAATACCATTCATAAAACTGACTTTAAATTGCCTGAGACTGGATCAAAAGTGACTGGATCAAACAAGACTGATGGCTGCTCTACATCCAAACTTTCTAAGAGCACAAGTTGGTCTGAAAGAGATCAACTTCTCAGAAGTATTCCACAGCTTTATTTAAAATCTCTACTGTTGCTACTCACCATTCTCAACAAGGTGAGGTTAGCTCCCTCACATTGGTATTGACTTCAAGTGTAATGTTACTAAATTACAAAATTTTTTAAAAAGTCTGTTGTACTTCCAAAATTCTAACTCCTTCCTAGAAATAGATAGAGAAGTAGAAGCCAACAGTAACCCAAACTAAACACAAGGCAACCCTGACAATGCAATCTGAAACTCAAGAACTACCTTCCTAACTGAAAAGATATATATCATGTTATTCACATATGCCTGGCCAAATAGTTTCCTTTTCTATTTAAAAATGTCTACTTAATATTTCTCTCCTTGAAACAGAAGATGGCTCCATGAGTTCTGGTTATGTGAAATTTTGCTATACTTGCTAAAAATCACTTTCAAAAGGCCATCAGTTTCTTCAGAATGAATAGATACTGCATTTTAACATCAATACCATTTAAATATTTCTATGGATTAGGAAATTACATTGTTACTTTCTCTAAGTGTGTAAACAGCTTTCCTGCTAAAAGAACAAGCTTTTACTTTGTTTCATCACCACTTCCTGCAACTGTCAGGCTCAATTCTTAACAATTCTTCAGGACCCAGCACCTCACAGCACTACTATAGGGAGGACCATCCTTCATCAATGCATAATGTTCCACTATTCCATAAGAACTTCAGATTACTTTTCTTTTTTTAAGAACTGATACTGTGAAAACCAGCATCTTGGCTTTCTTAAATCTTAGCTTGGTGACTGCCTGCAGAACATCACTGTGATACAAAAAATGACGAAAATAACCTGTGTATTATTAGGACTCAGCAAAACATCACATCATTATTCTAATACTTTGCGTCCCAGTAAAAATAAACTGTTACCTCTCCACAAATGCATCCAGTTTAGCCAGCTCATCTGACAAACCAACCAAAACATCCAGTGTGCCAACCTAGAAGCAAAGTTCAAAATGCATTAGCAGGTGTATATAAACATAAAAAGATAAAACCAGCTAACAGTAAAAGCTACATCTCCCAACAAGTAGCTCTGCACAACTACATAAAATGCTGGACTCTGAGATTTCAGACATCTTGATTATCAGTCACACTGTGTTTCATTTGTTAGATAACCACCCACCCACACACTCCAAGCACCACAGGATCAGATCAAACTCTGTTAGTTTGGTGCTTAGTTTCAGTTCTGCAGTGCAGCCATCCAAAACATATTAAAACAATGTCTGCTTTATGAATGGCTGTGTCTTTCACAAGGCAGTTGCTTCAGCATTTAATTCACTCACTTAGATCAAATGTGCAACTTCACTGATCAGCACTCTCAGCACTGGAGGCAACCTGGACATTGGAAACTTTGACAATACAAGAGTACTGCAGCAGTAAGACCAAAAAGAGTTTGGACTTTTTGCATCTTGGGTAATAAAGTATCTAGCTTGTCTACAAGCTTTTACTCTTTATTCCCTTCTCCACCAGAAAACACTTTCTTCCCTAATTCCATGTATCTAGACTACACATTTCTCACTGAAATATTACAGGGCATAAATGAATCTTCTGTCTAGCCAAGATGCTATTAACATTTAACATATTTGTAGCTTAGCATCTACTTTCTATATATCTGACCACTCAAATTCACATTAGTCCTTTTCTGTTTGGCCTTGAAGCAAAAAGCAGCAGAATTACTTAAGAAACTTCACAAACAAATGACTTTCCATGCCCCACCTTCTTGTGGGCCACAAGCAGAATAAGGAAGTTCATTTTAACTAGTCACTTATAAGCCTCAGGACAGGCAAGCCCTTAAGCAATAAAACTGCTGCTCAGTGGAGACTAAACCACTGTTTCAATGAGTTTTAACTAAAGGATCTCACTGCCTAAACAGTTTCAACAGGTCCACAGAAGCCAGACTACTTCCCACTGTGTAAAAGGTATATTCAGCTTCTGCCCCTTTTAGGAAGCAGAGTAGAAGCAAACCCAATTGTTTCTAACCCTGAAACAGTTATTTTCAGCAATAACTCCTCTAAATGCTTCAGGCACCCTACAGTTGGAAAGCCAGCCTGGCTTATGTCCAAGGATCTCCTGGGAGGAAACAGACATTTGTTCTAGTCCCTGTTCTAACTCAGGACAGTCCAAATGTGAATACAAGTTATGGTAGTTGGAAGATCTTAACAGGCACACTGAAGCACTCTGTGCCCTGGGCTCATTCCTTAGTAGAGACAGAAAAAAGGCATTATGCCACCTGAACTTGATCTGCTCTGTAGACAAAGACTGATGGCATTTTTCTCCTCTATTTTGTAAGCTTTGATGAGCTTTCACTACATTAAACTGAGCTCCAAATTCTTGTTCCAGAAACATTCAGGCATCAGGAAAGACCTTTTCTAAATGAATAGACTGGCTCACAACTTCTCCATATCCTGATGATTGTATTAAACCAAGATTAACTGCTTTCAGATCTCATTGAATAGTTCAAACAGGTTTTTTTTCCATTTTCCACAACATATTGGCAGGTCACACTGAATGCTCAGCCAGAGATAAATCACTGCTCTAATAGTAGAATGTTACTTCTGGACAGAGAAAAGGCAGAGCAGCTGTTTGATCAACTCCTGTATTTTAACTTGAACCTCTTCACTGTATCTCAGACAGAAAAGGAGCAGACAATTCAGAAGGGGAAAAAATTAAATTATTTTTAAAATGGCAAAACAAAACAGTAAAAGGAAACTCTCAGTAATCAGATCACAAGTTCCTATTTATCTTCTCCAAGCCTCTGCTACCACAGTGAGATCAAGACTACCACCCTTGGAAAAAACTGCTTCACTTGCTGAAAGAACATAGGTTGTTGAATCTTGAAAACCTACAGAGTGAACAACTAACTTAGAAGTTCAGGAAAAAAGATAACTGTTGTCTGAATTATTTCTTAGATCCACACATAAACATCAAGAGAAGTCAGCTGTTCTCTCTAAAACATCTGCAAGTTTTAATCTAGAGAAACAAACACACTTAGAACATGACATGGGGTTTACACACCTTCAAGTCCGGAATGTTGAACTTTGAATTAGTAGAAAGATTGTTGTGTTTTGTAGTTGCTGCATGTAGCTTCTCCCATGTCTGTTGACAGGTTTTTTCCCCAGGAGCAGAAATCAGCCAAAACTCTGTCATTTTTGTGCCTTTATCTTGATGTTTGTTGCCTCTGGAGGATAAAGGCAAGACGCTAGCACAAAGGAAGCAAAAGAAGAAAAAATAACTGCCATTAATACAGCAGTCAAAGCTTTGCCTGAAGAAAAACATCTCCTTCCATATTACTAAAGAGTTGTTCCAGTCACTGTAAGAGATTTTGCCAGAAGTATCATGTGGTTTCAAAATAATTTTTTCCCATTTTCCAAATCACGTTTACACAGTTGGAAAATCTTTTTAAACGGCCCATCCTGTATGTTAAGGTTTGCTAACACTGCTAAGTTTGCTAACATTGGCACCTTTCAACTGTAATTTCACAGAAAGGTAACAAGCAAACAATCTAACTGAAAATAAATCAAATAAAACAGGACCCAGATTACATTTTCCCAGCTATATACATGTTCCAGCGTCTGTACAACAGACAACTTTTTCTGAAAACATCAGAGAAAAAATAAGAAAAACCAAACAAATTTCAACTCTGATATATCTTTTCCAACCACTTTTCAGATTAGGACAGTGTTTTAAAGCAAGTAAATGCCTAAAATGGTTTAAATGCAATAGCTCCCAGGAATCATTAAGTCACTGGACTCCCCTTCCTCCTGCACCACTTTTTATCTGTGTGGTTGGTTTTCCTGAAGCTCTGTTCCATTTCTAATAGTCACGGGAAGGAAGATGATTTCCCATTTCAGGTAAAATGGAGGTATTACCAAGTACACAAACGGGAACAAAAAGCTTGGTAGAAGAGTTTTAAGTGTTTTACATGAGGGAGCTTGAAATCAGAACAATGGAGAATATCAAACAAGAAGTGAAGAAAGGAGAAGTGCTACAGAATGGTTTGAGAAACAGATACAAATGCTGGTCAGACAAAAATAAATACAGACCAACTGTAAAATGAAAGCCAAGCAAATTAAAGACAAGAACCACAGGATACAGCAGGAAATACCACTTGTTCAAAATAAAACCTAGAATAAGCAATAAGAAGCTTGTTCACATCATGCATCTCTATGACCAGGGCTCTTTTTGTAATGCACACAGCTTCATCCTTATGTTATTAGGAAAATGGATTTCCAAAGAAAAATCTTCCATGCAGTATACCACAATCTAAAATAAAACTTATGAACAAGTGTTTTTAGTGCTGTACTCGGAAAAACATACAGTGATGTCAAAACAAAATCTCAACAACAGCATTGCATTTTTTCCAAAAAAACCCCAAAACAAAAACAGGGGAAGGGGACGGGGATAATTGATTCGATTTAGCTCAACAGGAAACCTCAATTCACTGATGCGACTTAGCACTAAGTCCCCAGTGTGTCACTTCTCCAAGCTCGCTTTCAGAAATCACTTCTGCCCCTTGGCCTCCGCGCTTCATAAACACAGGCGGCCACAAGAGGAAGCCGGGGAGATTGCGCCATGAGGGACCCCCACGCTTGTGCGGAGGCGACCCGGAGCTGGCACCGGGAGCGGGGGGCGCTGCCCTCGTTCCCCACGGAGCCGCTGACCTGGATCACAGGGATTAGATGGCAGTTCCCACAGCCCGGCAGCCGCCTGCTCGGGCTCCCCGGGCCGCTCCGTCCGTCCGCGCTCCCCGAGGTAAACACCCCCGCAGCGGCCTGGCGGTGGCCTGGCGGCCCCGAGGCCCGACAGAGCCCCCGGATGTCGCGGTGCCGCCGG
>VWYP01020894.1:0-53789 GCA_013400435.1 Pycnonotus jocosus
GGAACCAAAAAATTTCAAGACATCTCATCCCATTATATGCATCAACCAACACCCTTAAAAATTAAGTTTAAATAGGAAACACTTCTAAACTTCTAATTTTAACATTAGTGCAAGAAATGTGCAGATAAACAAGCATATTACTAACAATATACATATTTTAATTTCAATATCAAATTAGATGATATACCCCTGCATGCAATGATGACAGAAGGACGCCACAAAGAAAACCAGATGCAAAATTAAGACATACGGCCTTTTTTACTAAATTTAGAAGGACATCTTTGTATAAATAACTTTTGAAAACTATTCTTCTTAATCTACAGTTTGAACTCTTCTTTGAAAACACAACATCAGAACAAAGGATGACAGCACTGAACTTCAGACAATCCATGAAAGGTATACTGAAGTTCCAAGATACAGATAAATATTTGAGCTTTCACACTGAAACTGGATACTATTCAAGCTGATTACATCCATACTATATTTAGTCAAGATCCTTATCCAATCATTAAAAAAAAGTGTTAGCGTTCATCTGAGAGCTGATTGCTGCACTTTTTGCACGTCACATGTCATTCAAGCAAAATCTGTTTTATATGGAGTCCCAATTCACAATACTATGAACACTCCGTCCTCTGAACAACTGCCACAGAACTGAACCAGAAACTCCTATGTGGATTATTATGCATTTAGCCCTGTACAATTTCAAAAATGTCAAACAAAATGCTAAACATTTGAAGCCTATAAAAGTTCTGCCCATGTCCTAGTGTGAAATGCAAAAGAAAACAGAAGTTTCACAAATGGTTTTGGTATCTTAAACACAATGTTTATTTTGCTTGCTACACTACACAGAGGTACACATATCAGTCTCAGTCCCTTCTCTGCAAATTGGTTAATGCTTGTAAATGCTCTGACCTCCACCACAAAGTTTTTTTCTGTAGCAGTGTTCTTTCTTTCTGATGGGTTCAGATCAATTTTCTCTTCTGAATGAAGAGGCTGAACAGTAATGACATTTTTATTGCTTTAATCTATGTCAGATTGAAAAAGATACCAACACCCACCCAGCAGTTAATAACGTAGTTAATGCAATTCCCAGTCTGAATTTAAAATTAACAGTTAATAGGGAAGTTAATACAATTGCCATCTGAAGGGCAAGAGATGAGATTTTGAGTCCTCCTTACAGGGCACTCTCTATTTTTAAAAAAGCATGGTGTAAACAAAAAGGATTTTAAATGTAAATGTGAAAAAAGATATCATATTTGATGAAGGACACAATGCAACTTACTTAAGTCTGTTGTTAAAGGAATATACTGGAAATTTCTGTCAACACACACAGGCACCAGCCTCCTGTGTGCGTCCCAGTGTACAGCCAAGTCCACCAATGGCAAAGCAGCACAGACAATTCAGGAAGCAGTAGGGTCAAACAGATTTTGTTCACCCTTATCACTGCCCTTGTGCTTACCTTGAGACATTTTACAAGCCATTTTACCTTAGTTACACCTCAGCCCTCTACAAAGAATTAATACTGAATTTGGCTCTGTGACCTATACACCAATTGTAAAAGTTTTAAACAATTTGTTATGACTTATTTTTGTGAACACCACTCTACACCTCCAAACACAGAATTATGAAAGACTTTCTTTTCATTCCGCCTAACCATTTTGATGAAACAAAAATTAGGAGGATAAATGGCAATTTATTTCCAATTTAATGCTTCACAGATTTGAAGTAGATACATTTATTTTCCTTCTGCCACTTGCCATTTCCCTCTCAGCTGCAACATACAATAAACTTAAGAGCAAAGACAAAACATGCTGCTGATATGAGGCATTTTACAGAGTTCTCCACAGAATGCCTTACTATTAACTGAATGTTGTCTTTTCTAGGATAAAATATACTTTCTTAAATGGTGGTATTCAATGCTTGGGCATTGACTATGAAGACACCACTGGTTTGTACTTTATTTTCAACACTCCCTTCCGTGAATTTCAGATGTTAGTTTCACTAAACTTTTATTTACTGTTTTTATACTAGTTTGATTGAGTCCTTCCAATAGAGTTAAGTTAAACTGTAATTAAAAAAAGAGTACGTTTTTGACAATAGTCTTCCTATGCAAAATATTTTATTCTTTTAGTATTTTCATATTCTAATAATCTTTTGGATATACTTAATCCATAAGTATGTACTTAACAATTGGACTTGATGATACTAGAGGTCTTTTCCTACCTAAATGATTTATGATTTTAAGTATATTGAATTGCAAAAACAAACCCACAATGTTAATGGATACACATAGAGTCACTTCAGCTGAATTTAAACATCCAATACCGAGGACTGAACACCTCTTAAAGGGAAACAATTTCTACTAAGGTGTAAGCATCAAGAGCAGAACAGTTCCTGAATTTACCTATTCAAAAACTACCAAAACTCAGCAGATATCAAAACTGCCAGAGAGATCCCAAGAGAGATATTCTGTTCATTGTCAGTGAAACAGTAAAGTGATACTTGCTTTGTTTGTCCTCATTTTCAAATAAAGGTACAACTACAAATAAGCAAGCTAGAGACCAGAGGGTCTGAACCCCTGTTCTGGAACATACATTTCCTATTAGCAAGAGGAACCAGGTTCAGCTGTTCCTTTTACACAGAAAAAGTAATTTAGGTTTTAAGACAGTTTTGATTTTAGTAAGGAAATATTTATTTTTTAGTATCTGTTTAATATTTATTCATAATTATACTGTATGCTGTCTCTATTGAAATTACTGCATTACAGCAATTATCATCTTCATATTTGAACTCTTACATAAGACTGCTGCAATTTAAACTCTGAAATTCAAATTAAATTACAATCTTTCAAATTTTTTGCCCTTAGGCACTCAGTTCAACTTGAAGTATTGAGCTGTCCCTCTAAGCAAAAGATGAAGGTCAAAAAAAGGACACTTTTCTTTCAGTAGAAATACTTAATAGTTTCTGCTCAGCTCTTGTATCTTTAATGAATAGCTGACTGATAAGGCAAAAAGACAGGGAGCACAGATAAACCTGTCAACCCAGAACAAAAACTTCTGTTCAATGCCACCTTTTGTAGATAAGGCAGAAACATTATTTTAGAATACACAGTAGATCAGCTATGATTTACCGTCCTGCAAACCACCATGAAAGCAGCCTCATCTACATAACCATTTAAATATACATATTTTTGTAACATACCTCTGTGCAATGGTTGAGGCATGGTTAAAATCTGGATAAGCAAAAGGGATGAGACATCTCTGTAAAGCACAGGAACTTCTGGCAGTTCTTCACTTGCCAGCCTGGAATAAAACCAAAAGAAAATCACTTCTGACACTATAAACCCATTTTCGTATTTTATTTTGTATCTATTTTAGATAGTATTACATTTGACATCAAGCTTACAGAAGCCTAACACCTGACAATTCGCTAACTGATCTCAAGTGTAAAACTGATCTCAGTTCAAAAATATAATGTAACTTACATAATAACTCATGAGGAAATTACCATTTGGGTACCTGATTCTGTTGAAATGTTTTAAAACATTTGAAACTGCCTGAACTCATTATGTCTGTGTAGAGAGTCAAGGCACATTCAAACAGTTGAACTGGATTCCAAAGCCTGGCATTTCGCACATATACATGTAACCAGGCTGTAACAGCAATGAACCCTCAAAATATATTTAATGTTACAGGGAATGCTCCTATTGCAAAATGGAGACTTTAGAAAAGCTATTGCTTTTCTTCATGTAAAGAAATGAAGGCTCAAGCAGCCATGACAAGTGGGATTATGCAATCTTACACACAGTCTTTATTAAACTCCCTGGATGTCTAGAAGGACAGCAAATAAGCACAGAGATAGTGCAAACCTTTCAACTATCCAGATTTACTGATGTATCATTGTATTGTTTCCCTTTACTAAAAAGCAGAAGATGCTTGCAGATAGGAGGTAATTTCTAGCTTTGTGTAGCAATATTCAACAAAATTCCAACCAACAGTATTTGTCAGGTTCAACAGCTGAGTCAAATGGCAAAGTAAATCAAATGGTGAAAAATTATTCTTCCTCTTGTAACTGATAATGGAATGTGATGGAGATCTCAAGCAGGAGCAGCTTGAGATGAAATAGGATATACAGCCAGAAATGTGAGCCCTTCCCTTCTGCCACACACACAGGTGAAAGAGCTGTGTGGGTTCTGAGTGCCCTTGGCAAGCAGTGGTGGTGCTGCTGATCCCTGCTGCAGGAGCCACACTGCGAAGTCCTGGTCCCACTGACCCTGAATCTCCCACCCAAAACAAAGTCCTCGACCAATGGGCACCAGTGTTGCAAAGGAACAAACTGAGCTCTTGCAGAGCATGTACTGCAGAAGGTTGCTCACACGTGGTGGTGTGTGGATGCATGCATGGGATCTTTAGTGCTCTCTAACAGCTTTCAGGATTCAACCAGTTTATCATCTCTGAGCCTCATAAACATGATCCAGATTTTGGAAGAAGACTACATAGCTACTGATTTCCTGAAAACTCAGGCATGTCTCTACAGAAGGCACTGCCAGGAGTCATCTGTGATACAAATTCTAACACACAGAAGCAGTCATACAAGAGGAGGATTAAAAGAACGCTTAAGGTCACATGGCTGACTGGTCATGTAAAATGAAGTGACAGAAAGCATGGCCTAACTGGTCCTTTTGAATTAATGAATCCAGACAGCTACAGAATAAACACCATCTATAACCCTTTTGCTATAATCAATCATTTAATAAAGTTATTGTTTCAAAGCACTGTAATATACATACATATATATATATATATATATATGAGCCTCCTAAACAAAACCTAAATATTCTAAAAATCAGTATATTGAATTCTAAAGAAGATAAAGGGGGAAAAATTTGTATTACACTAACAAGCTTCATTTTCAAAATTATACAGGCCATGAAGATACTCATCTCACTATGTCTCCCTAAATCTACTTTTACCTACAGCTAGTTCTACTTCATTATCTATGTCACTGAATTTTAAAATAATCCTCATTGTGTAATGACTTCAAAATCATGGATATCCCTTAAATTATTTCTCATCTTTAATTCTTATTTTATATATAAACTTGGGAAAAAATTAATTTGGAATAACATTAAAAAAATTCAGCTCCCTCAGGTCACACTTAGGTGAACACTTCTTTCTGATAGGGGTATCAATATTGTTTGATCGTCATGTAAAAATCAGGTCAAATACCAGTTCTGTCAAAATTATTAAATATATATATGCACACAGAATACCATAATTGACTGGCAGCATCACACATAAATGAACTTATCTGCACATGCAGGACCAACTGAATTACTTTTCTAATTTATTCAGTTCATAAGAATTGAGAAGCAAAGCTACATTAAATGTCAGGGGTTTAGATAAGCTGCTTTTGCTTACATCAAGTACTGCAGCTCATGAAGCACTTAAAAACTGCTCTGTCATATAAGAGCCTCAGAAACTTCTTCATTATGACAATGAAACTGAAATTACAAAATGTGTTTAGAAATGCATTTTATGGAAATTGTCCATTCTGTTAATCCCCAATGCATATATGAAAGCTTGATAAATCTGACTACAAAAACTTGTGCCACAGAAGCACTTAAAAAAAAAGAAAGCAAGTACAACAGCAAATAGGACCGAAGTAATAGAGAATGAATCAAATGTGTAAGAGTTGTATGCTGAACCAGTTTTAAAAATGGAGCTGGTGGTGAAGACAAACTATACAATGCAAAATGAACACGACCTAAAATGAAAAATGCAAAGCTTGGCTTTTCCTATGGAAATGACCTCTCCTCCAGCTCAAGGTAATTGGGCTGCACCTCTCTCTGTGCCAAAACCAGGGCTGCCTACCACCTGACAGCTGAGAAACTCTGCCTCTGTGTTCTGCATCCTCCTCCTGAGAGCTGTTATGCAGGAGTCACTTCTTTGGGAATGGATACTGAGAAATGGGAATGTCTGCTGTATTCCGAAATACACAACATTTTGCTTATGGTGGTTCCTTATATTTATACTCCCCATTCCCTCTTCTCCCAATCAAAGACACTTAAAAGTTTTTGGCTGATGCTAACTCCAATTATAAAGGCAGAAATTCAAGAAGTAAAGTAAAAGTTCTGAGCCTCACACCTCTTTGAACTGTCAGACATAGAAAATTTGAGAGACAGAGATATAGGCACACCTAAACTAAGGCTTCATCAGCTAGGGCAAACTTATATTTTCTTCACAATTTGCAGGATAAGAAGTAAAGCCCACAAATCCCAGATGGTGGAAAGGTCAAACTAATACACAGCTTCTGCTGTTCACTGCAAGAAAGCAGAATTCTACTATTTATTCTGGCTGTACCTTAGGATATAATCACAATTTTGTATTTGCTCTTCATTGTGTCACAGCAGATTTGACAGCAGGTCAGTTTCTCATTATACATTCACTGACAGTACTAACATTGGACATCTCCCATTCTTTTATACCATGGTGCCCCTAGCAGTCCCTTGTCACTCATTCCCAAACTCACTCAATTTAACCTTTTTAGAACATGGATTCATTGCTTGACTTTGTTCACACAGCCTGTCCAAGTTACATCAACACAGCCAGAGAAGATGGAGAGCTATAGTGCAGGGGAAGGGAAGGAACAGCCGAGAGCAAATACTCTCAAGCTGGCACTACTGTCAAAACCTATGCACTGTAGGATATGTCCTGAGAGACAGCTGTTTCAGGCAGGATTTTTGTTGTATGGAACAGATCACATGTCCTGTTGTAGCAGGTGCATGTACAGAACACCTCTTGCATAAATCTTACCTAAACCCCGCTATCTCACCATCCTACTCTTTGTCTCAGAGTACCTTCATAAAAACTGTGGGGTTTTTCCCCCCATTTCACAAGAGTTTCTGTGCTGGAGATGTGACTTAATAGGTTCTTACGCACAGCTGCTCAGTCCTATCCCTGAGCTGCAGTTTGTTGTCCCAGTATGAGACCATAAACAGTCTCAGAAGTGATCCAGCTTAGAATGAAACATCAGCAAAACACCGTAGTAAAAATAACCCAGCATTTCAGTTTATCATGCAGTTCCTCCCTCCAAGTGCTTCCACTGCAAAGATTCTTAATGTTTTTCCAATCCATTCTTTGCTGACATATTCTGTCTGTCAAAATAGACACAAAAATTTCAGCCTTCATAGAGATTTAAATTTTAAAAAACATGTATATCCTTTCATTTCATGTTTGTTGTTCCTGAAATTGTGACTATTTGGACTAGTCCATTAAATTCACATCTGGGTTTAGTAATTATTGCCTCCAGCTGCTCCTTGCCTGCCCCCTGCCAGAAGCTATTATTCCCCCTTTGCACCACAATAATTGTTTATTTGATCACTATTGAAATCAGACCTGTCCCTAGAAGAACAATTTACTTAAGTACAGCCTGTGGGACCAAGCGTACATTGAATTTTGCAACATAAACTGCACAGGAGAAATAATCTACTAAACCATTCACAGTTCACCAGACTTAGCTTCTTCTTTCCCCCTTGCATCTTCCAAACAGCTCACATTATTTAGGTCCTTTTTGATAGGCTATCTTCTTGCTCAAGGTTTCCTTATTTCTACTTTACCTTGCTGCAGTCACTTGAGCTTCTTCCCATCTTTCCTTTCAGTTGCCATTTTCAGCTACAAGATCTAAATACAATTGTAGAAGGCACCAGACAAAACCGGTGGTTTTGGGTAGTACAGTGAAGCAATTCTGTGAGACTGTTTCCAAGTTACTTTGATCAGTTCTCCCAGACACAGGAAATCTGAGGCATTATTTATAAAGAATGACAGCTGAGTTCTAGAAAACTAAGATAAAAATTGTGGGTTCTACATCTGGGTAGTTCTATTAGTAAGTATTAATGTATATTTAAACAAAATAGTTATAATTAAATGAGAGTGAGAAGATAATGCAATGGCACTTGCATTCCATAGATTTTTGCATGTGTGTGTGGTTTTTCTTTCCATTTTGAAAATCAACCTTTTAAATAAATGAAGACTAAACGAGCTTCTCTGGAAATCTGCTTTCAACTCAAATAATTAAGTGAAAATTAAATAAAAAAAGATGGCATATTGGTTTGAAGTTATTTTGCTTCTGTGACTTCCCTAAAGTTAAATTGTTTGGAATCACAGTAATAACAGTCAGAAAATATAGAACTTTTTCTCTCACTGACTTTTTTTTCTTCTACAAGTCTTTGTTTGAAGTCTCACGTGCAGGTCAGGCTGATGATTTAGATGACTTTGTTAACTTCAAAGTGGCAGAATGCCATTCACATCTAAAATCTGCAATGATTATTTCTCCACCATCCTCTTAAGCTTTTTCAGTTTTCAGCAGTTTTCAACTTCTAACTGCTCTGAGCACTCTTTCCTGTACCTGAAAAAATCTGCTATTCTGTATTTCTCAAAAGGCTATGTGACTCTAGGAAATGTGCAATCAGATCATACACACCAATCCTATGAATGCCACCTTCAAGTCAAACTAGCACTTCAAATTTCTGCAGTATTATTACAGATACTCGTTTTATGCTCCAATTTATACAGAAAAAACATGTCCTCAAATTGCCTCCTTTGTAGTATTCTAGTGCCTGCAGACTAAGGAAGAAAAAATATTCCAAGGAGTGAGCAAAAATATTCCAGCTCAAAAGCACCTGTTCATCTCACCAGTAAATTATCTTCATGGCAAAATGAATGCTATCTCAGTCGTAGCTTCCTACAAACCATTTAGGACTTCATGCCAAACCAATATCATCAAGTCTACCATGAAATATTGAAAACCAGTGCAGAAAACACAAGAACTGCTCAAATGCATTCCCAGCTGCAACCCTTTCTGCAAAGCAAAGCATTACAGACCTGCAGTACCATTAATTTCTAAGTGATTTAAAATATTGCCTAATGAAATCTAACATACTGCACTTTAGCCTTGACATGACCAATGCATGGTGAATTCCATCAGCTCTGTAAGCCCCCTCTCTTCACAGCTGCTTCCAAAGCCAGCAAGCTCTTCAAATGCCAAAACAAGAAGTGTATGATCTGTCCCACAGCCATTCTGGCCACATGATCTTAATTCTGCCTCACGTAACTCAGCCAACCATACCCCAAATTTATGAACATCATCCCACTGCTCAATCTAGGTCAGGTATCCAACAGAATCCCATGAAAGCAGACCCCCAAAGCAATTTGAATGCATGCTGAACAGCATAGGTTTTCAGGTTATAAAATACTTGATAGTTTCTTCTGCTAATGGCTTATAAATTAATCTCTTAATACAGTTTAATTACTCCAATAATCCAATGTTTATTGCAAAAAGAAGCCTGGGTCCAAGAGAACAATAAAATCTTAAACTAGAAGAACTATTGTTTTAATAGACTTTAATCCCCAGTTTGCAGTTAGGATTGTGGCATCACCATTCTAGACCAGTTTTTGAAATTGCTTGATGCTTTCTACCTCAGGCTCTTAGAAGCACTGACATACAGCTGGATAGGCACTAAAAGGACAGTCTTTTGACATAATTGCAAGCTACAAAATATAGAGCTTAATATGAAGAAGATGCTTAAGGTGCTAAGAGAAAAAAATGTACTGTTTTCCTCTTATGAGGAAGCATCATAATCTGGTTTTGGGCAAGAAACCTTTCTTCTTGTAATCAAGGTAGAATCTGAAAAGTGATGGCTTTTACATCAAGTAAGGAGATGAGTCCTTGCAGAACAAAGTACGTGGTTCAATTTATTATACAGCTAATCCTTGTACAGCTGCATATGTAAGGTTCATGTTTTAAAAGCAAACTCAGGTAAGTAACAGCACACATCACTTACCCAGTACTATTCAATTTGCATGTGCTTAAGCCTGCAAGAGGAGTATTTAAACTTTAGCTCAAAACTGGTATTTGTCAGATTTTTATGTAAAAGAAATCGGAAAACATATTTTTACAAATTCATACATACGATTTTTAGATGTTAAGTCCATCAGCATACCTCACAGAGAATTTAAATTATGACAGAAAGTTACCCAAAGTCCCTCTGCAAGGATGTTTCTTTCACCAGGTAAAATTGATATTGGGTAAAATAAAATACTTGCTCTGAATTTTTATCCTGCAACGGCTGGGTTAGTTTTCTCCAGGGATTGTATGCAGAGTCTATACTGTAGAGGCGCATGTGCATGGCCAACACGTGAAACAGCTGATCTGAAAGGTGAAGAAGACAGATTGCTGAGTATTACATACTGTGATAGGAACTATTATACATTAAATTGCCATCATGTATTTTACAAGATTCTGAGAAGCCTGTCACATCATTCCTAATAAGCTGGTACCCTAACAAGCATATTTTTATTATGGATTGATTTATTTTCAAAAAAAGGATTTGAAGAGAAGTAAGATTTCAATAGAAGGCAAGGAATACATGCCTATATACAGAAAAATGTTTCAGAGAAAGGCTGTTTAGAAAGCTTTGACCAGATCTCAGTTGTTTTGGTGCTCCATGTACTTAATTACACGCCTCTTTTAAAAATCTTGTTTCATACGCTGTTATGTTGCCAAAGTTCCATGCTCACCTCACTTGCCTCTCCAGTTTATGCCAGAAGTGGTGATTCCCTAAACAATTCTTTTTAACAGGGACTGATACACTTTTAACTGATATACTTTTAGCTTTCATTCCTCTCACAAATTAAGTTCTGTGCATAACATATTTGAAATTTAATCTAAAATTGCTACCTGATCTGGCAGGATCACTTTGGTTCTTCATCTTTAA
This sequence comes from Pycnonotus jocosus, assembly GCA_013400435.1. Taxonomy (NCBI): domain Eukaryota; kingdom Metazoa; phylum Chordata; class Aves; order Passeriformes; family Pycnonotidae; genus Pycnonotus; species Pycnonotus jocosus. The sequence continues at coordinate 10,775 of VWYP01020894.1, forward strand.
AAGGTTTACTACTCCTCCTGCCTTTGTATTTTGTAGGTAGCTTTTGGACAAAAAATTGCCAAACAAAAAAACTTCTGACTACACATCAATGACACTAAAGTAGCAACAGTCTCTATATTGTCAGAGATTTGTCTGTACAACCTGCAGGCAGAGGTTGCTGATATTCATAATTTCAAAACCTTCTGTACTTCTACAGTATCAAAAATATCATTTGCAAAACACTTGTAAAATTTTTTGAACAGAGGATGCATAATTACTCATGGAGATTTACTGCAGTATTTTATACAAAAACAACATTTTATATTTATCTATGAATCATATGATCACACAAATAAAGACAACATCTAACCCTTTCTTCCATTAAGCCACCCAAGAAGGCAAGCACTATTTAGGGTGAGAGCATTTTCAGAAAAGTACATGCAATAAAAGCACAGAATGGTTTGAGTTGGAAAGGACCTTTAAAGGTCATCTAGTCCAAGCACCCTGCAATGACCAGAGATATCATCAACTAAATCAGGGACTATTCAGGATTCACTTTCTTCCAATGAATCTTTTTTTATCTTCATAGGTTTATACTGAAATAATTAAAGTATCATTTCTCCCAATTTTGCTTACTTTTTTCTTCCTGCGCACTATATCTTGCTATTTGGTGTCATGCTTTTCTCCTGCTCAATTTTCTAGGACCCTGCTTCCTTTCTCCCTTACATTTGAACTTTTTCCTCCTTCCGCCCCACCCCTTATTCTTTCAATTGATCCCTTTGCATCTTTCTCTCTGAATGCTCTCCCTCTCTTTAAAACCCACTTGCTCAACCTACACACTCACAGGTCCTCTTTTTCAAGTAGAAATAGCAGCTATTAATTTATTTTCCATAAATAGACAATTACTCAGAGGTACTCAATGGCCAAAAGAGTCGCATGATGAAATCAGCTGACTGCCAGAGCCTGAGGGCTGTAATTAGCTCCTGGGGTTTGTAAAATAATTGGAGCTGTAGATGGCATTGGAATTGATAGCTGCCACCTGCTTTCTGAATAAAAACAGTCAATGAGGACAAAATAAGTCATCTTTTCTCCTGGCAAAAGATTTTTAGCAAAACACTGCTTTGCTGATAAAGTTGAAAACTCTGAAAATATATGCCATCAAAATAATAATAAAAAAATCCCTCAAGCATGGTTTTATTTGGAATGAAACCCATGAAAATATCCGTCCCTTCCATCCTGTCTGTTCGCTAAAATGAATGTGGTTTTTTTCCCCCTGAACTGCTCCTTGCTTTAAACAGAAACGGGCAACTATGCAAAATGAAAAGAAAAAATTTGAAAATTGTTGAGAGTAATTAATTCATCCCCCTTTCCTTTAACAGCTACTCTCCCGAGCTTTTACTAATATGAAATTAGGCAGGCGAGCACCAAATTCTAGTAGTGGAGAATTAATCTGTCATCTCCAAATGTGCAGCATTTGTGGAATGGAGACCCGTTCCCGGCGTGCCTGGATCCGCGCAGAGGATGCCGCTCAGCCCGTTCGGCGGCCATGGAGGCCGCGCGGTGCCTGTGGACGGCAGCGCCTCCAGCGCCCGGGGCTGAGCCGGCCCCAGCCCGCAGCCCTCGGGCACCGGGGGGGCTCGGCCCGGAGCGCCGCGCCCGGAACAGCTCCGGCCAGAGGCACGCACCGACCTTTATTGCTGCTTTACACCTGTCACTCCGATTGCTTAACGTACCATCAGTACGAAGTACTGGAGAAAGCCAAGGAAAACATCTAGAGCACTGGAAAGCAAGAACTGGCAACCTGATTGTGCACCAAGGGCTTGGTGCTGTACCATGTCCTTATGCCTGAGGGACTGGCAGAAACCTGCCTTGAGCCAAAGGAATACCCGAGGGCTCTTCCTGTGTATTTGTGGAATGCGTAACTCCGAAACATAAGCATAAAAATACAGAATGTCTTTCCATTTTCTTACACCCTACTTGGAACCCTTAGAATAGATGTAAGGAGTATTTTTAAACAAGTAGCAGCAAAATATTACTATGACAATGGCCCACAAACACCAATCGTGCCCAGGCTTGTGAAGAGGGGGAAGGAAGGCCATAACCTCACCAGGTACCCCAAAGCCCTCTGCCCCTCACAGCCCGCCTTCCAGCCGATTCTCTCCAGGAGAACCCACCCTTGTAAGGGGGAAAGACAGGACCTGGTTGTAGCTCAGAGTCACCAAAAGATCGTTAAGCGATTTTTGTAGGAAGAATATTAATTTCAGAAAGTGCAGCAGCAACACAATTTGAAAATTGAATATGATCTTCTAATAACTTTGTAATATTTGAAGCAGGCTGCATCCAGATAATTTGAATATAAAAACCACACAGTTTGGATGCACAATATAACTTATTGCTGCAAGCCATCAGGGGCTTGGCAGGATTTTAAAATTCAGACATTTGAATGGGCAAGATTACTACTGCTTTAAAACATGATCATAGACTCAAGTATTACCTACACTGACGCACTGCTGTCACAACTCTCTCAGCTCAGGTCTTTGTTTTCATAGAATACATGTAAATCTTAAACAATGCTTCACAGAATCATCTAGATTAGCAGTTAGAACTAGCTTTCAGTCATATTAGCATTCCTTAATCCATTTCTAAAAGTGATGAAAATAACTCTATTGTTATTTTGTTATTGTTACTGCTGTTCTTGGTAGATTTACTTCTTGGAGTTAATCTATTGTGAGAGAGGAGCAAGAAACTCATTTGGAATCTGTACATTCAAAAGAGCAGCTCAATGGATAATACACTGTCTTTGCACTTGGACTGAAGCTGTAAGAGGAAGCATTATAATATTGCTCCTCTCACAAAACCCAAAGACAATGGGTATTTTGTCTGTATGTCCATACTGCACCAGCAGCTGCATTCTTTACTGTTTTTAATAATAAAGCACACTCATTTTACAGATGTTGACAAAGCTCTTAAAAATATTCTGCTATGTTACAGTGCAAAAAGCAGGAGTCCACAAAGGCAGTTTGACAGCCCTTTTCAGGTTCAGTGTGATATGCACAGCACAAAAGACTAAATTCAAGACATAAAAAGACGGCAATTTGATAGATGAATGGTAGAAATTCTAAAAATGCTGCGTATTCTAAAATTCTGTGTAATTCTAAAAATGTTCAACTGACAAAAATGAGTGATTCAAGAAGTTGCATTTAAATTTAAGTTTTGGTCTCACTCATAATCTCGGTTTAATCTTTGCCTAAGTGATCACAAATTTCTATGTAAGTTTTGCTGCCTTTTTTTCCTACCTTTTTTTTTTTTTTTTTCTGGTGTCTTGACTGGTAAAGTAAACTCTCTAATTACCAGAGTTCAAATCAGATGATGCTTTTTGTTTTTAATTCCAATTCCACAATGTACAGCAATGGGCTGTCATAATGAAAACAAAGAAAACTAAGGAATTAGCTGCCTTTTGTTTTGCTTGCAACAGTCTAGATAATGTGTTTATACCCCAGTCTCTCTTTATTTTAGGACACATACTGTTGTCATGGAAGTTTTCTGTCTATTAGATTCTGTCTATAGATTTCCCTTTTTACATTCCCTAAATTAGTATTCATATTTACAATGTGAAAACATCACACAGTGACATAGCAGTTCACTGCAGGTGGAATTGAAAACATCCTTGTCTCAACTGTGAAGATGTTACCAGACCAGGGATGCTTCTCTCTTCTTCTCCCAAAGTTTCCTGGGACTATAAAGAATGTAGATTATAAGTCAAACCACTTGATACAACCAAATGGGACGTGACTGTCAATAAGGAGATACAGAAATATTTCTCTCCTGGTAGAGATTTACATAGTCTACTTAGCAGCAGCTGCAAAGACCTGCTGACATCTTCCCATTCATCACTGATCCTGTAGACTTGAATCAGTAAAAAAACCCATGAAGGTCAGGAAAAGCCTATTAAGGCATTAAGAATGGATAGTCTTTACAAAATCTCTCAGATCTTCACTGTCTTAATTGCTGATGAAGCAGCTAATTACCCTCTACACCAAACTCACCAGTGTATGAAATCAACTTTAGCAATAGAATTCTAACAGTACCTATCTTTGCTTCTCCCACACTAGATATTAGTGGCATACCAAGTGTTTTAGAAAATACTTAAGATTCTCTGCTGGTGAGAAAAACTACTTTTTCCAAGTTAGCTTGAATGGGCACCAAGGATCTGCAGACTGACAGCTCCTAACTGAAAAAAACTCCAAACCAAGCAAACAAATCCAAAAACCCAAACCTTGCAACACCAAAAAGCCCAGCCAACCACAGAAATCCACTATAGCAAGGCATTTCTGAAAACTTCTTTTATTCTCCTTATTTTCAGTGGCTGAAGAGAGCTGCATAGGGCTCTTTGCAACCATATCCACATAAATGATTATAGGGAAGAAACAGCTGCAATTCAATCTTGGAAATTATAAAAGAATTAGGTTTTTCTCCCAACAGGAAATACTAAGTGGCTGCGTCACTGTTCATATTGATAAAATGGAGACAGCCATTACTTTCAACATGGTTGAAAAATTTGATACAGAAGAATCATGAAGAGAAACAATGAGTTTCTATGCTCACAAAAACACTAAAAGTACTGATAAACTGATACTAACACCATAATCAATATAAAGGCTTCAAATGAATGAGAAAAAGAAAACCAAAAAAACCAACCAACAAAAACAACTCCCACGAAGCAATACTGTTCCTCAATGTTTAGAGCCATTCCAGAAGTTACAAAGGTGTGCTAGGTGTTCTACTTAAGAAGAGTTTAAACAGCTCAAATAATTTTTGATGCCCAGTTGTAAATAACATCCTTTCCAACTAATGCAGTTGATGCTGCAATGCCAGACCCCTAGTTGTGGGAAGCAAAAGGATAAGGAGGTCATTTACAGAGAAACTAAAGCCAGATGACAAGAGGATAAAATACTTAATCCTTACCCAAACCCTAATCCTATCCTTCTCCCAAAGGGGAAAAAGAAAAAAAAAAAAAGAAGGGAAAAAAAAAAAAAAAGAAAAAAGGAAAAAAAAAGAAACCAAAAAGCAAAAAAACAGACAGAAAGAAAAGTACTATTTAAAAGTTATAAAAGAAAGATTATAAATTCATTTATATGTAACTTTTAAATTCTATGGAACTATTAATCAACTACTACAAGATTACCAGAGTACAAATAGCAAGTACAACACACAAGTTAAAGAGAAGTCACAGAATCAGAGAATGCTTAGGGTTGGAATGGACCTTAAAGATCATCTGGTCCCAATCCCCCTAGACCCCTGCCATATTCCACTGGACCAGGTTGCTCAAGGCCTTTTATAAAAACTGCACAGAGAAATCATAATTATTCAGCTTTAATGCTGTGTTTTGACCCTGCTTGATAAACATGGAAAATGAAGACAAACAGGTCTATTACACTTTATAAAACAGAGACATAAGACCTGTACAGTTGTTATATATCACAATTTTCCCTAAACACAGGAGAACTTGCAAGGCCATAGACTCTAAAACTGTACTGTAGTCCTTCAAATAGGGCTTGATTTTCAAGTAAAAAGTAATAGGATACTATTTGCATTTTTTAGTTACACACATACAAAGTTTAAACTGTAAAATGGCAATTTTGCAGCCAAATTTTCTTCACCATTCTTCTCACACACACATGGTCACTGATACTAAGAGCTACATTAATCATTCTTAATTTTACTTCCCAAGAGGAGCTGCCCTCATGGTGCAATCTACTTAAACAGCTCTTGACCTACTTGTTCCCACCATCTTCCCTGACGTTTGCTGCTGTAACAGCTCACCTGGGACAACATATTCTCTTTTCCACAATATCTAATCACTAAACTTCACAGCTGTTACAAGACTAGCACAGAGTGGTATGTTTAATCACAAAACAACACCCCCTCAGTATACTACACACTGAAAAAGCCAAACCAGGTTATGGTTTAGATTACTTCTACTGAACCTGACATGAAAGATGTTTAAAACAAAAGCAGTTTCAATACTGTGCAAGGAAGACTTGAACAAAACAGTACTCAAGTTCTAGATGGGATATGGATATTAAAACCCATTCTTTCCTCACTGCAGAAGACAATGAAGAAGTTGAAGGTACATTTTAAATGAAACGTCAAAAACAGGATTGCTTTTAGAAAAATAAATGACTATGGATGGATGATAAAATATACTTCAGAATATAAGTCTACAGAACTGCAATTTTTCATAACTTAAATGCAAGGATATTGAAGGGGCAATGAAGGAAACATACAGTTATACAATGGTTTAGTGAAAACAAACCCTGCTATATATGTAAATCTAACTTTGCTCCCACTGGTCATATTTAGCCTAATGTCCAAACCTAAATATAATAACAATAAATGAAAATACCGTACAGGTCTGTTCTAGGAGAATCCCATTACCTTCCATGAAAAAACAAGTCTATTTTAATGCAAGATTGAATATGACTAGATTGCTACCTAATTTTATGAAGTACCAATAAAGAACATAAACAACATGTGGACATTTTAACAATGAATAGATGACATTCACTTCTCTGTGCTGCTTAATGCAATAACATATTCACATATAGTACCTCTACCTGGAAGGCCTTGAATGTTTCTGGAGTGCAAGATAAATATTAAGAACACCAATATGACTGACTTAGATGTAAAAAAGAAAATTTACCATTCTACCCAAAACTGTGGAAACAAATCAAGTGCATTGTGGTAAGATGCTGTTCCCACCCCTTTATCAGAAATATGACTATAATGCTTTTAGCAACTGCTAAAGGAATAAGCACTAGTACAGCACACTCAAAATTACACAACAGTTTAAGAAAGGAACAGAAAAATATTATTGTAAACAAGTGTAATGTATTGTAAGTAGAAAAAGAAAATAAAATCAAGATGTGTTATCAGGTTAAAAAAAATCATCAATCAATATTCTAGCAATTTCAGATTAAACCCATGTATGGAAGTGTATTTAAACAGTCGAATCACACCATGGGGAAAAAATTTCTTCTCCCTAAATATATATACAGTTCTGAATACAAAGGGGATAATCTTTAATGTCCCTTCCAACCCAAGCCTCTGTGATTCCATGAAAACAAAAGTTTCCTTACAGGGCTATTTTACTTTTCCTACAGACAATTAATGCACAGTTTCACCATGGATTTCCAACCAAAAAAGATGTATTCTATGAACATTTTATATTTTGTAAACTACCACACATTTTTAAAAGCAGAAAAGTTGATGTGATCTTAAAGCTTCTCTTTAAGAAGATAATTTCTTTACTTCTCCTGTGTGAGAAGGATCTCTAACTTTTGGTAAGTTTAGTTTGTTCCAGTAATCTATTTTGAAGAAAGGAAAACATGTCCATTTTCTGAGACATACAGAGTCAATGGCAAAATACTAAAAAGGCTGGAAAAAGAGGTAAATAAGAAGTATGAATTTAAACAGGACTTAAAACTGTCATGCCTAGCTGAAGTATCCACTCAGCATAAGACAATTCTCCAGTGGAAATATATCCTACATGTATCAGTTCCAATTTTGTAATTCCCCAAAGAGAAATTTCTCCAGTGATTAAAGTATTTTCCATGCATTCCAAGGCTTGAGAAATACGCATTAAAATTCCTGACAAATCTTTTCACAGACTGTCAGCAAAAGGAATGCTTTCTTGCAAAGTCAGGTCCTAAGAACGTAAGAGTCCTTCTTTATGCAGGAAGATGTTGAAGAGATGGTGTGGTAAGACTAGGAAAAAAAATAAATAAGGTATTACTAGTGTCAGCTACCAGGCCTCAGCTTGGGGGCATTTTTTTTTCTTTCTTTTTTCTTCAAATAACTCCAAAGAAAGAAAAAACACTTTGAGGTAGCTTCTCCCTTTGCATCAACTGATGTAGAGCAAATAGCAACATGAAGCTACAGAGATGTACACAAAGGAAGCTGCCCACCAATCCAGTTCAAGCACTCTCTGCAAAACCATAATCTGCCAGCACTTAGTGACGCTAGTTGGTGAAGCACCATCAGAAAACCCATTATCTTTTAGATCTATTTATCTAGCTAGCTAGCTTTTACATAGGTATGTGTAACAAAAATTTGATGTGATGTCAAACATTTCACAGTGTTTTAAGATGTCATGAATGTGTCTCATTCCACTTTTATCTTAGAATATAAATCACACATAAAAACTGAGATGTCCTGATTCTGAAAAACTATCAGTGAGATAAAAACATGACCTTGCAGATTACTGGCCACTTCCCTGCATACATTCTTCTAAACTCTAAATGTCAAGAAATTTTATTACCAGCAAAGCCATGTGAAAAGAAGGATACACTGTCATTATGTGTAACATCATTATGAATTTTTTCACTTTTAAGAATTTTTCCATTTTAAGCCGAAATCTCCACCCTAATCTGCTCATCCATATTCTTCCAAATACATGCCGTGAAATAGGTAACACATTAGTAAGAAGCTAAAATTCAGGAAAAAAGTGTCCATCTTACTAGGTGAGCATACAATTAAAAATATATTGTAATCTAAGTATAAATTATCTGCAGAACCCTGGCTGACTAAATGCTTCAAATTTGCACATAGTGATCTAGAGATGCTCTTGTACCACATGCACTTTTCAGGTACTTTTGTCAGCTGAGAAAGGGGAGTAAGGATGGTGGGAAAAGACAACGTGCAGTATGGTTTAAAACTGTTTTTTAAATTAACAACACATGAATGAAATTAGTTGAACTACATCTGCTGGCAGTAACAGAAGGCTTTTGTCCTAGAGGGAATGTGGACAGCATAGTACCTGGTGGGATTTCTTTGGTGGTTTGTCACCTCAAAGGATAAGGAAAGCATCCCCCAGAAACTGGGTACCAAAAGACAGAGGTGGGCCTAAGCTTTCTTTTTTCCTATGGAATCTGCTGCTATTGCTACATAAGCTTGACTTAAATGAGCATTAGTAGTAGAAGAAGTATTCTGGCAAGCTTTCCAATTTTTCTTGACAAATAAAAATGTCCACTTGTAACTGTTTATATTCCAGTAAAAGATTAAAATATTCTCATTTAAGAAAAAAACACTTCTAGCAGCAAGACATTGCTTGATTTGACAATTTTTAAAGGTTTCAGAACAACAAAATTTGAAAATTTCTATGAAAGAAAATTTGCAAAACTCTATGGAAGAACTAGACAAATTAAAGACATGGGATATTGTAGCTGCATATTTCTAAGTATGACACTAAGTTGTGAGCTATATTAGCATCCACAGAACAAACTGCTTTTCTATTGCTAGCAACAACCAGGGTGAAACAAAGCTTTTCTGCTTTACCCTTAAAACACTTCTAGTGTTACTCACAAAAATACAAACTTATTGAAAATATTACATGAATAGTATGTCAATTGATTTCTAATAATTGTACTCACAAGATGTGGACAGCTCTAATGAAGAATTTGTGCCAATTAGTTTTCAGATTTCTCTAACAGAAACAAAAACCCAGAGACTCCTTAGAGCAGGAAAAAAAAGGTTTTAAAAGGAATAAGTTGATGTGATTAAGAAAATACCAGAGAGAACCAGACATTTTTATTCAATATTTTAATAATTTACACTGCATTTAATAACATGGAACTTACTTAAACATGATCTTTTCCCAGCTGTGCTTGCACCTCCTGAACACAAGTTTCCTCCTCGATGGACCAGCTCAAGTTCTAAGTTTGTTCTGTAAGAAAAACATAACAGTATTGAATGGAACAACATTATTCAAGCTTCTATGGACACAAATGAATCATGACAAACTCCCAGCAAACACTAAATAAAAGAATACTGTGAACTAATCTTTAGTGTGAAATACTGCTAAAATACAGCTCAGAACAAAACAAACCTTATCAAGATATTGTGATATTTAAGTACTATATTAACATAGTACTGTATTGAATTGTGAGAGAAGAATTTAAAAAATGTTAATTCTGTGGCTTTCTTCTGTATGCACACACAGCATAATAAGGGAATTTATGTGCAAATCTGGAAAGACAATATACAGACTGGCTAACTTTCAGTCAATCATACACATCTAAAAAGTGGTCTCTTTATTGGCAGAGCGCTTGTTTCACTTTAAACAATCAGAGAGTACAATGGATATGGCATCATCTAAATATGAATACAGTCTAAATTATAATTAAAGCACTGCCCTTTATAGATAAGTTAGTTAATAAAAGCCTTGGAGGTTAATTCTGAATGAAGCGCTATTCACTGCAGCTCATTAGTATGAAACAGGAGTTGTGTCACTGCATCTCTGCAGGTCACACTGATGCTTGCTTTCTTAGTATTACTGTAATCTGATGCTCAGGCACTGATTGTTTAGGCCAAATTTGATAATTTTTGTTTAATTTTGGAATTGGATGTTTCACTACTGCGTTATCTTTTACTCTCAAGATTTGGAGCAAACAATTTCTGTTATATTCTCTGAAAGCCTGTTTTAGTAAGTCAACATACATTTTAAAAATTAAAACAAAGGAATGTAATTCTAGTACTCTGAAGTGTTGTTTTGCTAATTCAATCCAAACTGCAAATCTCATTCTAAAGATATTTTATCCTTTAATGACAAAATGAAACAATTTTAGGTTTGATATAATGAGACCGAATATTAAAATCCATTCTAGAATTTTAGGCACATAATGTATACAAGCTAAGAAAATCCACCCCTACACTTTTAAGAGAAAACTACAGGATAACTTTTATCCAAAACAAATTATTTTTAAGAATTTCAGCTTCATCAACTTGAAAGAAAAATACATTTTGATATGCAGTGTTTGTTAAGATACTTTGCTATGTTTTTAAAATAGCAACATTTCTGAATATTCCTATCCCTAAGTTTGCAGCTTATGCCATCCATTTCTGAAGGAATACTTTAATCCTCTCTACTCAGAAAAGGCAATTTAACATTGATAATGTGCCTGCTCAGAGCTCCATCTGGTTGCTGCTGATAAGGGCATCTGTGTGACAGGGGAATTTTCCACTCTTCAGGCGATTTGCAGTGCTCACTGAACTTCTAAAAATCTACCAGCAAGGAAGCAGGGACAGGGATTTCGTATTAGTGGACAAAATAGCAACTGTAGATCAGCACGTGCTAGTTCATCATGGGAATATGAAGGAAATCAGTATGTGTTATTTCTACAAACCTTCTGATAACTAATTTGAAGAACAAAATCAATGACAGTCTTCCATTAAAACTAAGATAATTAAGATCTAAATAAATAAAAAAAAACCCCTACCTGAATGACCTCAATGTTTAAGAATGATTTTCTAGATCTAGAATTTTAAATTTCCCTTTCACCAAGGCTTATGTGCCATTTCACAAAATAAATCTCAGGGACAATTCTGAAAAATATCTCTTGCTGGTACATACGAAGTGTCATATAGTACTTTTTACTATAAGGAATGTAAGGAAAGTTATTTCTGTAATCAAATACTCTGTCCACACATACGATACCAACTCCCACCTCCCACACTTCTTCACTGTCCCCAGCTCCTCAAAGGCAGCACCTCACAGCTCAGCTTTCTTGGACATGTATGGATTAACCTTTTCCTTCAATATGTCTCTTTCAAAACATATCTCTAACTTGGCATAAAAATGCACAGTAGAGAAAGCATCTTCTGTGAAAATGAACACTTATGCTTCAGCAAATATCCTGCATCAGGTAGAGACCTCAATCCTTTTTGAAGGAGACCAGTGTATTTCCCAATTTAAGCTCCCTTCTGCCTTTAGGAGATCCTTTGCCCTTTACTGAAGAAAAGTAATGAAAAAGCTGGGGGCATCTGATAGAAGCGTGGAACACAGAGCGGTCTCTGAAAGAATCCTTTGCTATCTCAGACTCCTCAACATGATGGAAAGAGAATGAGAAAGAAAATCTATATTAGTGTCTTCTTTTCCTATCTAGAAACCTCAGTGTCATTCATTGGACCAAAAAAATTTGTGGAACACTGGCTTGATCCTCCTCACTCACAGCAAAAAGCCTGAGAAAATGGATTTTGCTCACCTGTCCTGACTCCCGATTAAAACCAGACCTACTTCATCCCTTCTTGAGGGCTTATATTAAAGGAACGTATTGGGGGTGGAAAGGGTGATTTTGTATTTCTGAGAATTCATACCAGGACAGAGTAGGGGGAAGCAAAAATGCAATGTCCTTTCCAGAAAGGGAATATATTTGGATGGACTTGCTCTTCCTATTGGGACAGAAGAAGCATAATAAGCACTACCACTTTTCTCACTTCAATTTACAAACACAACACATAGATGGGAAAAGCCCAGACACTGAGACACAGACTCAGAAGGAAGAACATGTGGCTCTTACATTAGTCTGTACATAGCTGACAGAAAAACCAAAGGGTTTGTCTGCACAGCCAACAAAAGCATGAAAGCTACTGCTATGCAATACATAAACAGTCCTCCAAGATATCACCACAAATGACAGTGCTCAATGCTTTGAATGTGGAACTATTAAAATTAAAGCTAGGTACATGTGAATTGGGAACGACATCCTACACTAATCTTAAAAATGTCAGCAAAGACAAGGAGGAATGCATGAAAAGGGTACAAACATAACAAGATACAACTGTTGGAAAACCAGGAGGTAGCCAAGGAGCTGCTGTTCCAGCTATGCATGCAGATCAGGATGCCAAGACCCAGAATGCCTCTTTGCTAGGAAAACAGACAGCAGCTAGCCCTCCCACGAGGTAGTAAAAAGTTCTTTTGTTATTTTTTTTTTCTCTGCTACCAATGACGTATGCCTGGGTAAGCAAAAATGAAGAAAAGTAAGTTTCTTTTATCCTGAAGTAGAAAGAATAACCTGCAGCAACTGGCTATATATCGTTTCACCTTCCATTGCAGCAGGCACTAATCCACTGCAAAGCTGGCATTCATCTGTAAACTGGCGTATTTTAGAACAGGAGATGATGTCATTTTCTGATTGAAAATGGAACATGGCTTATAAGAAGATTAAGAGCGTTTAATTCACATAGAAATATACGGAGTTAATCAAAATATCATTGTATTCAAATGCTTATCTAAACAAGGGTTAAACACCAGGAAAAACTCTGCAACAGCTGTAGAAGTTCTGACCAAAGACAGTTAAACACTTCAGAACACCTGGAACTAGAAAGGCTCAAAGGTTACTGGTTGGTAAGGAACACAAGGGTATCATTACTTCAGGAACAACTCTGGGTGGAAATCAGAAAGACAGGTCAAATGACAGGAATAACTTAGAGAAAGTAAATTCTTCATATGTAATTTTAATTGTGGATAGTCCATTATTTGATTACTTAAAATTACACACATAATAAAAATCATAAAAAGAAAACTTTTCCAGTTTGGAAGATTATGTACAGATTTATTTCCATAAATACAAACTGTAAAGTAATTTAAAAATGTCTATATGGAAGTTTAATTTTTTTAACTCTTCAGTTCTTATGCAATTATCAAGAAGTAGAAGCATGTAAATTTGGATTGCTGCACTGAAAAGCAAGACAAGTTAACCACCTTGAAGCTGATCTGCCAGGTTCCCTCCTAAGCGATCTTATGAGTTACAGTAACAGTACAGAAGGCTGGATCCAACACCTGAAATTCACCAAACATGGATATATGCAAAATTGGTTCTCCGGGTTTTGTGCCACTGCTGCAATAGTAAAAATGAGCTGAGAGGGACACGGTTTCATCTTGCATAATGCCTGTATATGAAAATCAGAAAATACAACCTTGATGTACTAAGTATTCAAAAATTCCTTTTTGGAGAGGATGAAATATTTTGAAATGTCTTTTTTTTAAAAGAAGAAAGCTATCTAGTGATTAAGTTGATGAGAAAGCTCACTAGTGATTAGTAAGAAATACAAAAGAAAAAATATAACAAGAAAATCATACCCACCTGGCTACAGAATACATAAACAGGAAATCATTGTCAGGTGATCCAGGAGTCTTACTATAATCTGTATACTTCTTCTGTGTGGTACTTTTTATATCTTTCATTACAGATTCCATCTCTTTACTGAGGTTGGTTTCAGACTATGAACAAAGACACAAAAGAAGATTAGTTAATTTTACCTGAAGAAATGCAGTAGTGGATTGTAAAGCGTAGCACTTTCATATTTGTAAAACACATTTGCAGGTTATGAAAAAATATGCATTAAAAGTCAGTATTCTGTCTCACAGACGTGTCAGAGTATTTTGAAAAGTTATTCTGATTTGTTCTGAATATGAAAACATAACTGCTTTGTCCATCTCCTAAGTTTAAGAATCTCAGTGCTTGTGCTATTTGATAGTATATTTGCACTTTACAAGTACTCAAAAACACAAACTACATCAAGACTTGAAGGTAACAAATTTAATATATTTTATTCTGTCATTCAGAGGACCTCATGAAACTTTATAACACATGAGCATCTGCAACTTGCTCTTTCTGTAAAACAAATAGTCCATACCTTACAAAGCTCTTAAGAGACACTGTTTCAATAGCTTCGAGTTACAAGACTATTGCTGTTTTTTCACTGCATGGAAATTATAAATATATTTTATATTACATGACTCCGTTCTATGTAAATTACTACGGAGAAAACCGAAAATGTACTTAATAAAAAATTTTATTAATCTCATTTTGTCACAGCTTTCAATTGTTTATTTTTAGTAATGCAGTAAATGCTCTAGGTTTCTTGATAAGAAAACAATAGTATGTTGCCTTCAATATCAGAAGAAAATGAACTTTCCGAGGTTGCCAGGTTTCTAAGAGATCATAAAGGCAATATAATGTAAAAACTGAAAGGTAGAGGCAAATTAACAAGGATCTTTCTGCCTTACACTGATGCTTACTGGGAAAGTTCCCAGCTGTTCTTGAAGGTCTTCCACCTCTTGCACAAGATCTTGCATACACTTGTTACTATGACTTTGCCAAACGCTTCTTTCCATGTTGTTTCCAGGATAACAAGGAAGAACGCTGTTGGCAAACTGCCTACACAGGGGACAGGTAAATTCTCCTTTGTCCACTGAAAAACCCTGGAGGACTTGGTCATTCTAAAAGAAAATAAAGAAGATGTAGCTGAAATTTGCAAATGGTCATAGTTTTTTTAGCTTGATATTTCAGGTGTATAGCTAAAAAACAAAGTCTAAAACCTAAAACTGTAAAGGAAGCAAAACTAGAATAATTCCCCATTTCACTTACAAAGGTCTTAGCTACTAGAGTCTGTCTTACAATCCTCCAACTCAATTAATTTTCCTGATTTTTAAGCACTCTACATTGCCAACAATATCCCCATAATAAAGTAGAAATACTTCAATGGAGTATTTCCAACATTTCATGTGTGTTGTCTCTTTCTGACAATTCCCATAAAGTCTGAGACTCCAAGTACAGGCTCAATCAAGCAGCCACTGGCACGCAGCATGAGAAGAACCCTGTTTATTTCTTGTATCACATAACGGATGAAAGAATGGACACAGAAGTACATCTTTGGAAAGTGAGGATTTGTCCTCAGTATCCCTGTTAACTGGCAAGAAACCTTGCTTCAGCTTCATGAGTTGCCTCCATGGCTTCTCATGTTGATATCTAACTGTATTATGTAAAAATAAATATTTTATCCAGATGAACACGGGTCTGTATTAATTATTTCTGTCCTAAAAATGGTAGTGAATAGTCAAAATTATTATGCACTCATCTAGGTACTAGTAAAACATGCTAGGATCAGAAGTTCACTTAACTAATCTAGAATCTTCAAGAATACAATTACACAGAATACCAGTGTTTCAAGTTTAATAGAGAATCCATCAGAAAAATGACTTTCGAATCTACAAGATGCAAAAAAACACTTTTCCAAAATTCTGCAAAGTGAGACTCTACCATAAAAGTCCAAAATTTGCTGCTGTATTACTTTATGTAATTTTTTAATTGATATTTATCTTGATAATACAATTACTGCTGCAAGCAAATTAAATTAATACGGAAAAGAACAATTCATCATGGGATCCAAGAAAGGTTGCACACCTCCTAATTCCTTTAGAGGTTAAATTTCACAGTATGAGCAATACTGACACTAAAAATATAAGGAATTTCTCACAGTTTTTCTGAAAATGAAAAGAAATCCCTAAACCACAAAAACAAACGAACAAAAACCACAAACACTCTCCCTCACCAACCATCTCCCTCCCCCAAACAAACAAAACCCCACCAAAAGACCCATCAAACCCAAAACCTGAAGAAATATCCTGTAAAGTAATCTTGAACAAAAATGCTGGTTCATATGAAACAAGAAGTCATCACTTAGTCTTTATGTTTTTGCACTAGTTAATTTTGTACAAGATTTTTTCTGATATATCAGAATAACTGAAAGCTAAGTAATGTAACTAAGTTTGTTAGTAATGTCAAGATGCAATAAGAGATTAAGTTACTAAGTTCTTGAAATATAATAAAGCCATCCTGCACATTCAAACAAAACATTTGATTGATCTGATCTGAATAGCATAAATCACAACGATTTCAGTAAGAGCCATTCAGATCGAAATAAATAACTATGACCTTCAGTTTCACTTACCCGTAAGGATTCCATGTAAGATTTGTGACAATCTATGTGTAAAGTGTGACCACAAGTTTGTACATAAACACCTCCTTCCCAGCCTATTGACACTGCTTGTAGGCAGGAACTCTAAAACAAAGCAACAACAGTAAGAAAAAACAACAATTATATAAAAGCTATAAAAGTATTTACCAAAACTTCAAGATTTACAAGATAGATTTTTACTAGCAAGCTACATAATTAAAAGATATCCTGAGGAAATAAACAAAAAAAATCCATTCTATGAAAAATGTTTATTTATGTTGACTGACATGGCTGCTATTATGCTATTCTTTTCAATAGTTAAATTAAACTTCTGCAGTTCTTGTCACTTAAGATAACAACTTTTAAAAGGAATCTCTTGCATTACTGCATGAAGGTGGGACTAACTCCCATAGCTGTTCCAATAGCAGACGTTATCCCATTTACAAGGGCAATCTACTGTTCCAACACATTTCACCCAGTTTTGCAGATAACCAAAATAACAATATCACAGTTATATAATTAAACCACAATCTGTTATTAAAATTCAGTGTAAACACTGGAGGTTTTAATGAGTTGTTGAACAGTATCATATAGAACTCATCATAACTGGAAAAGAGAACTAATTCTTCTTTTAGGGAATTCAGTTGTATACTAGGTTTGTTTTGAAAACATTGGCCTTATTGGAAGGCTGCTCTTACAGCCTACAAGTCCAAAAAAGTTACTCCACTGGTATTTCTTTTCAGAAAATAATGCCCTAAAGAAACAATCACCTCTGGCAAATTTATAAGGAATTCTAGAAAATTCTCTTGCAGAATATCTAACTATAGTCATTCTAAGTATTAAATCTCCATTTCTCAAAAATTTGATACACAGACTGAAATGTACATTTTGGATACACATTTAAAAAACAGAGAAAGATTTATGGCTACCAGAATTGGAAAATAATTTTTAGTGTAGACTGACCCTAAACTGGTCTGAAATGTATGATACAAAATCAGAGTACCATGAATAACTCTGATATTTGCATTTTCTAAGGGTGGTCTAGTATCTTTTTTCCCCCCGCATATGAGCAGGAAATCAAAACAAAACTGCAAATTTTAGCTATAGTATATGTTCCTGTTTACCATGCCTCAAACTGTCATTCATAATGTGCTGTGAGCCTCTCAGGCCATAAAATAAGAAAGACTTTCTCTTGCTGGTTCCTGCATGATTTAGTAGACTGCAATATTAACAAGGTTGTATGCTGTATCTGGCTAAGCCTCACAGGACCAATATTCCATTCAGAAAAATCATTATTTACTGCATACATTTAATGAGGCTACTGAGTAGCAGTCGCAAAAAAAAAAAAAACCAACCCAAAAGCCCACAAACAAAAAAATAAACAAAAAACCCAAACACCAAAACAACCTCAAAGTCTCAGCCAGAAGGACTTTATCACTCTTGAGCTCAGAAATAAAGGAGAGTCCAAAGCAAGCCATAGGCTTGGGATGGAGCACACTTTCATCAACGTTTTGGTTACAGAGTACTGTGTGATTCTGGAAACAGTCATATCAATTCAGTATATTATCTCCTAATCTTTAGTCATACCTCTCCATATTAAAAAAATCACTTTCAATGATTTTACCTTTAATGGGCAAGAACTCTACTTCCTGACTGGAATCATCAAATCCAGCCAAGAAAGTGTATGGCTGAACCTCTATGGAAAGAAGTGTTTTACCCAGTCTCCATGCAGCATGTAGCTTTTGAATGGCATTTTTGTTGATTTTTTTTCTTCTAGCAGAATAAGCTAGATCATATTTCATAACTTACAATTCTTACATCTAAATGAAATTATTCACTTGCCTCCCAAAAACTATTAGAGGTAGGACACTTGTTGAGGAGGACACAGTTGATAAACAAAAGGACTTCTTATTGCTTAGCTCAGCTGAATAAGACACTCAAGACACTAGCAGATGTTTCCATTTTTATGTCCAAAGCAATTTAAAGATTAGTTCTTTCATGCAGAGACTTTTTTTTTTTTTAGCACAGTAGTGACCTGAAAACATGGAAGCAAAAATAGCTAATTCAACTGATGTTTCAATCAAGACTGGAATTTTTAAAGTAGGATGCATTTGCTCATTGCATTACAGTGCATGTTAAACTAATCTGTTGATAGTGTTACTCCATAGAAAGGGAAATACAAGCTTTAGTAAGATGCTTTCTGAAAAGATTGACAAATTTTTAGGAGTGTATCAAAACAATTTATGAATTTTACTCTACATTAATCTACATAAGCAAGCTTGGCTGCAGTTGGCAAATTTTAGTTATTTGTGGATGTCATTATGAAAAAGCTAGCAACTGTGTTAGAATAAAAATCACCAGTTTTTCCACTTTAAAAGCACACTTTAAGTTTTTAAAGGCTCATTATTTAGTCAGATACACTGAAAAGCTGGCATCTTACCTAGGACTAGTCTACAGAAGCTAATTTAGGGTCACAGGCTCCATATTAGTCTCCCTGAAAATGATTTCTCAGAACAGTTGTGTACTATATTACACAGCTCTTTTAGGCACTAGCAAGGGAAGTCACATGCAGCCCTTCCACAAAGGTATACAAGAGAACGTGTCCTGCTAAGCAACAAGAATTGGTTCTCAAAATTAAACATGAAAAGGTGTAACTTGGCTTTCTGAAGTAATGTAAAACTCTGTTTAGAACAGCTAAAAGAACTGCAGACATTTACTATCAGTTAATGTAAAATTGAACTTCAGATGTTGTGCAGAGTTGAGGATTCAGAAGAGGATGCATCCTGCTGGTTTCTCCCTCCCATCCACTCATACTCCCTTTCTCTGTAGTGGCTCAGAAATCTGTTACAGATTAAAACAACTCTTTTCACTTACTTTATACTTCCAAAATACTTCTACCTGATTAAGAGCAATTCCTTGACTGGGTTCTCTGAAGGGCTACAAGTGAGCTAGTGTTTGCTTAGACAGTGAAATTTCAATTGTGTGGTCACACTGGATTGTGAAATATCTTCTTTTGGAGAGTATCTGTGGTGATGTTTAATGACTGTGTAGCCTATAGATATACTAGATGCCTATCACCAAAAATATAACTGGGGAAAGCCAGAAACTATTTAAAAATAAGGACCCTATCAAATTAAACACTTCAGAATGACTGCAACGCAGAAAAGCATTTGCTAAACGTAGAAATGAAACTAGGAGAACTCTAAATTGTCATTTCATTTATCTTTTCACATACAAATGTTTCTTAAGCAGTAGTGTTGTTCACATGAAACCCTTACATCTTTGAAGTATCGCTGTAGAGTTGTCAGTCTCACGTCGTGCAGGGCTGCACAGGTATCCGAGGGATAGATCTGCTCCTCCTCAGTGGTTGGGAGCCTCTTGGGCTCGGTGCTATTGCGGCACTGCCCCAACACTGCGGGAAGAAAAGCAGCAATGCACAGTGCAATGGGTGACAACAATTAAACAATTAAGAAAACTATCAGGCAATTTTGGTTTGTAACTATAATGCGCTTTGTTGATGTTAAAAAGTAAAAACTTACTGAAGCATATAAATACTGAAAGTTGTTCTTTTGCACTTGTACATAACATATATATATACATATATATGTATATACACACACAAACACCTATATCCACTACCACTTGTATCTACATGCAGACACCCTCATGGCTGTTTAGTTTTCATTTACTATCAGTTTTTTCCTGATTTTCCTGCAGGTCTGTAATGCACTGCTGCATTTGCAAAAGCTAATATAAAATAGGAGGGAATTAAACTGCTTGTTCTTTCCCTCAAACTTTTAAGAAGTTCCTTATGTGTCTCATAGACGGCCATCCACAAAAAAAAAAGGGAAATCCTGTTCTTCCAGACTTCACGAGACACAACAGGATCTATGCACACATGCTAAAAGCTGCAGAAACACTGCTTCTCCTACAAGCCAAACATTCATACCTGAGGACGCTTGTAATAGTACAACTAGCCCTGTAGGTCTGTCTTCAGTAGAAGGGCCACTTTGTCCACAAATTACACAGTCATATATTGCCTCAGAAACATGCTGTTCAGATGTAGCTACCTCCATGGCAATATCAGCATCTGGTGATTCTAAAAACAGAAAAGAAAATTAGCATTAAACAGGAGTAAAGAAATCCAATTGAGGATTTCCATCTGAGGATGTCCAGTCCATCTGCATTGATGTAGTGATGAAAACACTACAGAATAATTTCTCTAGTTTATCTACAACTAAAACATTTTCAGGTGCTTGAAAGGAACCTTTCTGCTTCCAAGAAAGACATCTACAAAATGAAGTACGTGTTTTTCCATAGGCAAAACTACTCCCTGTGGAATTATATGTTCCATTTGTGTTTTGTATTAAACTTGATCTTTTTAGAACTTCTATAAAACAGAGGTCTAACTTCTATTTCATTAGATATTATACTGAAAACTTTGAACATAGAGAGATGAAGGCCAATAATATGACTCTGTACTAGATTTGCTCATAGCTGACTGAAACAACCATTTGAAGAAAAATGACTATCTGGTTTCTTTAATGGTCCACATTGCTCTGTCCCAGGTGCACAGAAATCTTCAAGGCTAAGGCTCAGCTCTGAAGTATCAAAGCCACTGCACTTGACATGGCTTCCATCACATGACAGTTGGTGCTGATTTCAGGGCAAGTCATTTTATGTTATGTTACAATCCAAGTCAAGAATTCTTTACTGACTTGAAAGAAAAGCACCTTAGGACTAAATGATCCACTCCTGGCTGCTCAGGAACACATACAGTCAGCCTCTTGGTCTAGAATATGTGCGTTCTTTGAGTCTTTCCTAGTACATAATTTTTCCAAAGGAAAATCCTTCCCCCCACCTTCAATCATCCCTTTTATCCCTCTGATTAAGTAGGCTGATGTACTGCATAGAGAATCAAAAAACCTTGCGTACAGCAACAGCTCTCCTGCAGAATTGCTTTTAGGAGAACCGCTGTCTTCTGAAAGTCTACTACAAGTTTGGCACAGGAGGCTGCTGCCATAAGGGGAGGTGTGCTGGGTGCCAGGCAGAATATTTCTTTGCTATAAAAAGCTCCATGCAATAGTCTTGCTCACAGGGCTGAATCAAAATCACACTGTTCTAGTAAGTACTGAGATCCTGGTCAGTTACTGAGGGTCATATGAAAATGAGCCCTGATCTTCACCGACATGCAGTTGTTAATATTGTGCACATGTCTATCACCATCTAGTGGCAGCCAGACGTACAATGAAATAAAATGCACAATGCGTCAACTGCATATGTCCAAAACATCCAGGAAACTTAGAAGCAAACAGCAGCATGGAATGGAGGAAGTAAACACTAAATGCTACTTTTTCTATCTAACATCACCTCACAATTGTGTAATGCACGATCACGTACACTTATGTATCAAATGCAAGAAATGACAAGGACTAGAGCTGCAGCTTTCTTTTCCCTCTTTTTCTAAAATATTGCCAATACAATATGCAGAATATATGCAACCATTCAATATTTTTCAGAAACACAGAAAGAGAACACAACATATCAATCTGATTTTGAGCAATTCAACGGAAGCCAGCAAAATCTGTCAATATTTAATTTACAAAATACCATTCATTCATCATAAATTGCATATTTTTAACCTGAAGGAAAAAACCCCCAGTACTTAGGATTTGAAAAGTGTTTAAAATAGTTCAATATATGCAATTTATACTTTTATTGCCTATGGGGAACAGGCACATAAAAATCAGGCTAATTTAATTTTAGAACTCAGTGATGAAGTGCATGGTTCCTTCACAACTACTTAGGTGTAGATGTAGCTAGGCTACTCTGACAAATAAACTTTTCAGGGAAAAGAAGCTACTAGCACCAAGGAAGACTTCCTAATAAAATAATTTGCACCTGAGCTAGTAAAAGAAAACAAAGGGATATTGGCAACAAATTAAAATCTCAAACAAGTAAGAATACCAGAAAAACTGTAACCAAACAAAACCCCTCATTTCTTTTTGAGTGGACTCTGATAAACCTCAATTACTCAGTTAAACTAGCTCCAAGAATTTAATCTAAATGATTTCACAGACTTGTCCTAATGATGTCAGTGTGTGAAGAAGGAGCCAATGAAAAATACAAGGTAAACCACATGGTACTGATCTCAGTTCACCACATTTCTGTCATGAGATTTGTCTTATGTTGTAGTACAGCTCACCCCCTTACCATGGGTTCTGGAACTTTTCTTTGTCCTTAGGAATTATTTCACAAATTTGAATAAATATGAACCTTTAAAACACTGAAGGACAATGGACAAATTTAAACTGTGACAGAAATCCAGGGAAGAGCCAAACCCTGTAGCTCCAAAGAGTTTTTTAAAAGTTAGCTATTTAGCTCTTTGTTTAGTTTTGTACCAACAGAAGTAGAGAAACGAAGTTGCAAAAACCTAGCACTTCCTACCTCCTAAAAAATTACTGATCAATCTGCTAAAAACTAGCACATTGATGTACTGCAGAATGCATGGCTACCTGAATTTAATTTCATGTTCTCTCTCCAGAGCTATGGATGCATTCTGTTATTTCCTCTACCCAGTAAAATCCCCAAACCAAAAGGGCTTTGTAAACACAGCAAATGTGGTTCACAATCTCCACTGACTGTAGTCAACATTTGTCCTCCTGTACACATTGTGTCAAAGGGGCCCCTTGGTATCAAAGCAACCATTAGTATGCTAATATTCTTTGCCCTGACCCAGCATATATATTCTCAAGAGATCAGTACCTAATTTATTTTTCTATCTGGGTTCAGAAGATTGAGTGGTAGGAAATGTATGTCACCTTGCATTAACACTTGGTGCTTCTTTTTAAGTCTAACCAAGGAATGTTTCATGAAGGACAAAATGACATCCTGCTAAGACACACAGTGTAAGAAAGACATAAAAGATCCTCTGCATACGTATCAGGGTGCATTAAAAAAGTTTGAAAATCACACCAGCCATTTCAGAGACATGAAAACTACTGAAGAAATGAAAGATATCTTAGCATTTATAATTAAAAATTTAACCAATTTACAAATTTTCAGTACGATAAGTAGTTCAGCAGCTTGCCTGGAATGGATCATATTTTGTTTTTATAAAATTCAGACAGACAGATTTTTACAAATAGAACTGTAATTTGTTAAAGGCTGCTATTCGAAAACTAAGTGGTTTAGTTCTGTTCTTATCAAGTCCCTTCTGAAAGTCATGAAGGTTCAAAAATCTCTTGCACAGAGTTGCACATCACAAGATAACCCATGGTCTCACCCTGAGGCAGTCTCTCAAAGAGCCCAGAGGGGCTGGAAGCAGGAGCTGGAAGCAGGAGCAGGAAAAGGCCTCTGGCGCTGAAATCAGCACCACATTTTTGACTCTCTGGACAGGCCCTCAGACACCTCAAGAGCTCTATCTGCTGTTCTTAGAACACTTTTTTGGTTTATTTTTCTCCTTTTCTGTTTACCCTGCAGTCAAACAGCTAAAGACAGCACAGTGGCTGCTGTTCTATCCTAGCTCATTAACATAACTGTTTCTAAATTTCACCTAATTACTTCCAGGCAAGCTTGAATGGCAATGCAGTTCTGCAGATGTCACAGAATATAAATAGAAAGTAACAGGGGGCACAAATGGCAAGTGCTACATAATTGGAATTTTTTTTCTACAGTAACTATGTGAAAGAAAATGCCAACCCTTATTTTCAGAATTTTAGATGAATTTGTGTGTCGACTCAAATAAATAAATTCTACTAGTAAAATGAGACACATTTAATATTGAATAATTAACTTTCAATTAGCTAACTTCCTTTTAAGCCATGTTTCATTGCAGCATCCCAACAATCAAAGAGGAATACCTCAGGGGATTAACAGTGCCTCTGTGCACCTTATTAAACACTTTAGAAACTACGAAGTATATGGGTTATAATAAAATAACCTTTAAGCTTTGGCTCTTCTCCATTATTCCTATCTCTTCCTAGACACATTTATTTTCAGAGTATTTCCAACCTTCTACACTGTCAATAGAAAGGTATTATGAAGTTTTCAATATATACCCAAAAGCAATTACAACAATTCTCCTATTTTACCAGTGAATCACATCTCCTTTTCATAGTTAAAGTTCTAAAAGATGATGATGATAGCAATAAAAATTTGCCCAAATGACATGAACTGAAACAGTGACAAAACAAGGGAAGTGAGGCCTCATCATCCCTGCATTTTTGACAGTCTTATTACTGTTAAAACAGCTCACTTTTTTTCTTAATTTTGTTCACTTAAAACAAGTGAACAAAATTAAGAGATAAACCTACTGCTGGGCTTCAGTCTATGAGAAAAGTAACAGTTAACAGACTTTGTGTGAGAGGGGAAGGATTTCCTATGATTTTAGTATGAAAGGATTTTTTTATTTTCAAACAGCTATTTCAGCACTGTATGCTACGATTCAGGGCAAACTTATGAATCAGATAAGATTAGTTTTAAATACAATCACTCCAGAAAGACTAGTTTCAGAATTCCCACTGTGTATTGTGCTTATTAAAAAGTAGAGTAACAATAGGTTATGAAACATTTTCAGTAATTCTCTGTATCATATACAGAAGGCATTCACAGCTAAACAAACTGCTTAGATCAACAAACTGAAGAACATATTCCTGGTAAAAATTAATCTAGATTTTTAAACAAACCCCATGCACCACAATGGTATAAGAACTTACTTTCTGAGAGCTATTTTAATGCCACTCAGAACATAACAGCTACTACTGGACTATACTACTACTACTATACTACTACTTTGGTATATTCTCATAACAAAGTCGGAAAATGGAATGACAACATGAAAACACTGAAAACAATTAGTGAAAAGGCAAAATAATCATTAGTTAACACAATGCCTGGAATTCTATTAAGTTGTTGCCAAATGTCATTATGTAGAATTAACTTCATGAAAATGTAGTTCATCAAGTTGACTCTATCAAGTGCTGTGCATGATCTGGTAGAACTGACAACAAACACTACCTTTTACATTGAGGCATCTGAAATTATTAATTCTTTAAACACTAAGAATCAAAGAAACAAGTGATTTAAATCTTGCATGCCCAAGAACTTAACACACAATCATAAACACAAATACCTGAAAATTTAATATTAATTAACTAACAGCTAAAATTCACCCACAAATCAAAGCAGTTATCTTAAAACACAGCTTATAAAACTTATGCATAGAAGAATTCATGCATATTTATGTATATATGCAAATATAGCTATACAGCTACTGACAGGTACATCCATATCTATATGTATATAAATATACACATATCTGATGTCATATATAAACCCCATCAATTTCAAAGCTGCAATATGAAAAATTCAAAATCCAGGTGACTGAAGAATCAAATTTCCCAGTTACTTTCAATTAGCCATAACCAAAATAAAATTTAATTTTTAACAAAGAGAGCTGCAAGGTTCTTCTTCCCTTCTTCCTTATGTCAACAAATAGACTACAAACAAATAGCTGCCATTTCATGAGGTTGACTTACAGTACAAAGTTCACAGATGAAAATTAGAGTATTGCACATCTTCCAAATATAGCATCATATATAGAGTGATTAATTTCACAGAATCTTAGTGAGTCTGGGCTGGACAGGATCTTGAAGACCATCAAGTTCCAACCCTCCTGCTGTGGGCAGGGACATCTTCCACTAGAACAGATTGCTCAGAGCCCCATCAAGATCACTAAGGTATCCAAAACTTTAATAGATATAAACAAATAAATCTTCTCAGCAACCTATGAACTGAAGGCAATTTAACAATTTCAAAAGGCAGGGGAAGATTCCCGCTTTTTCTTATCTTTCAGAAGTGCAAATTTTCTGTGAAATGACCCAAATGACAAAAATATTTTCCATTCCTCAGCTGAACACAAACTAATCAGAACTGTGCACTTCTACACAGGAGAATCTGAAAGAACTCATCCTCAAGAAAAACAAGACCTGATTGTACTGTAATGCCAGTATTTGAAATAGAATACAATGTTACCACTTACAGCAATTGAGGTGATCTAAAAATCATGTTTTCTTTAGTCCATAAACACATTTAAAAGGCAAATTTTTCACCTTATTGAACTTTGAGGCTCTATGGAGAAATAATCTTAAATTTTATTACTACAAATTAAAGAAAAATACAATCTTAAAAAGACAATCTAATTTGGGGATATTTTATATTAAAGGTAAATACTTTAAAACATATCACACATTTAATAATTTCATGTACTGTATATTAACAAAAACTAGGATAAATTTATGTCCTACAGGTTTAATCTATTCTTTAGCAATGATGTATTCAGTAATATCTGTCCTATAAAGAAAGTTAAGCTCCCTAAGAAGTATAAAGTTAGCAAGTGGATACAAAAGTATAATCTGAGGGGAGGGTTTCCTGCTTGATTAGAGTAGTTCATACTTGGGGGTTTTTTGTGTGTGTCTCTACTTTTTAAACTGAGTAGAAACCTTAATACTAACATGTGGGAAAAGACATAAAAGCAAGCAGTCAACCACACAAAAACTTACCAACATCCATGGCAGTTTCCATGAAGCTTTTCTGCCTCGAGGCAAATTCAGCCAACAGTTTCTGTTGCCTTTCTCTGGCCTTCTGTCGTCTATGTGAAAGAAGGGGGAAGAAGAAAAAGTAATGGAGTAAAAAACCCTTTAAATGTCAAGCTGATTACAATTACCACCTGAAACAGTATCATTCAAAATTAAGGTTGATAAAAGGAATAGTATCCAAGCCTGAAAAAGCAATCTTTTGTTTTGATAAAGCAGAGTTTTTAAAGAAATTAGTGTTACTTTCTTTTGAGTCTGAAAAAACAGAATAAAACCCTGCCCTAAAGCATTCTTTAAAAGCGTTCACCACAGGATCTTTTAACAGATTAGGCCATAGTATTGCAAGAAAAGGAATGCAAGACCTTAGTCCTGAAACTTTTTTATCTATTACACATGGGAAGAAAATGAGACAGCAATGTCATTTGTACAGAGAAACCAACATTTCCAAGTTAATAACAACAGTAATAAAAACCTCATAAAAAACCTCGCTCTCTTTTGATATCAAGCATAATGGTGCAGGAAACAATTACGATTAATTTATTTTCCAGCAAAGCCTCCTCACAGTGGTTCCTTCTCCCCCACTTCCACCCAAGATACTGGCCACCAACAGCTTTTATACTGGGACTTAAAGCACCTTGAGATTGCATCCAGATTATGAGCCCTTATCTCCCTGAAGCAAAGCTAACTTCACTAACGTTACCTCATTGCTTGTCACAGCTCTGGGATTACAAATGGTGAACATTAGAGACTTACTCTTGTCTATCCTACTATTTAAATACTGCAGGGGGTACAGGAATATTGATGGATGTAAAAAGATAAAGAAAATAGACATTAATTTTCCTTACTTTGACATGAGTTTACAAATAGAGGGAATGGGAGAGTGAGAGTGGGAAAACCAAACAGAAGCCCTACACCATGGCTGCTCAGCACACAGAAAATGCCCTCAGCTGAGGGGGTTTACACAGCACCTCCCCAGTGCAGCTACAGAAGCCCTATCATAGCTACAAATTCTGTGCATCAGCATTTAAAATGCATTTTTTCCACTGCTGAGATGATTCAGATAACTAACATGGGCTTTAAAAACATCCCTTGGTGTCTGACGTCCTGATGGGTGAGTCCTCTTCAGTCCCCAGCACTGTCTGACTGTCATGTCCTGGCACAGGAACTGGCAGCACAGGCCCAAAGCAGCTCACACGGTGTAACCTGTCATCCTCAGGTGACTTGTTTATAACTTAAAGCTTCTAACTTGTTTTCTTAAAGGCATCTGAAAGACCCAAATATCTCTGCCCATTTATCTGCTACATTGGACAGTTACCATTTCTCAAAATAACTTCCATTTACAACATCACTAAGATTCATTATTCTGAGGAACAGACCAGAGCATTCATTAGATGGATTTTATTTATTTCTCCCTGGAAATTTCTCAATAAACGCCTTGACTAAAAGGAGAGTGACTGTAAATAGATGCATTTAATAAGAAGACATAAACAAACTCTGACAGATTCAGTACAGCTCAGTAATTTTCCATGATGGCCCATGGGAATATGACACTGCAATTGAAAAAATACTGCAAGCAGCTCAAGCTTGCTTCTAGTTCTGTATTTCAGTTTCTATGGCAACAATCCATTGCCTGAGTGATGCCATTATATGTTGAAATAAGCTAAAAAAGGTGATTGCTTAACATTCACAGTCTGCTCACTCTTCACTGATACAAAACTGGAACTGGGGGGACATATCAGAGAGATTTCAATGAAAAATTTATTTTCAAACAAATAAAAACAGGATGAAAGTAAAAGTAATCCAGAAACCAACTGAGTCAGCACTTTCTATAACTAATTTCTATAACTGTAACTACATATTCTGGTTACATAAACCATTCCAAATACTGCATAAACATGTACTCAATAGTCCTCTTGTCCATTCCAGCCTGTGCTCTCTACTTCAACTACTGTGGCAAGTACTCTGACCTGAATTCCCCACTTTCCATGCCCTAACTTTCCAACACTATCCACTGTCCACTCCCTTCAAACACCATGTTCCAGCCTTTTGCATCAGCCAAGCGTCAGTCTCTTCCCACTCCAGCCAACTCTTCTTTGCAGCTCAGTCTATGACATCCCCCAAACATCAACCTCTGTCTCATCCCTCCAGACATTTGCATCCCTATTCCACATTCTCCTTCTCCTAGCAGCTCTCAAGACCCCGTTCTTCCCCACTAAGATTTCCACCAAAAACTATGTCTTTCCATTTGCTACTCTTCTCTGAGTATTTTTGTCCTGACAACCCAGTTTTTCATGTATCTTCATAGCATCCCTGCTTGCCAGCTTGAGTCCTCCCACATCAACTGATCACTTGCTCTGGCATCTTCTCTTTTTTCCACTAGTACACTGACCACAAGGTTTCTCCTTCCATCCCAGTTTCAACACTACCCCTGTCATTTCCAGCTTTCCCCTCTTTGTCAGCTCTAGTTGCCATCCCCTAGCTGATTCCTCTTCCATAGGACTCTCACGCCAACACAACATTTGCTGAAAGCCCAAGAGCAGCAGTGTCTCTGCATTCAGTCTCAATACTGCCAGTATACTGGGGACTTTCAGGACTCATTATGTTCCAAATTAAACTCAAAACTGTCCAAATGTAAAAAAAAAAAAAAAAAAAAAATCCCTCAANAAAAAATCCAGCCATAAACAGACATCTGACATGAGTTTTCAGGTCACATAATAAGAAAATACAAACTTTTTTTTTTAATAAGAATTATAAAAAAATTTAAAACATACTTTTAAAATTGAATGGGTCAGACAAGCAAAAAAAAAAGGTAGAACTACTAAACTCATATATAGTACCCAAAACCCCAAAACAATCATGATGTGATGGGTGCATGTGAATGAATAGACAGTACAAATAAAAATTCTAACTTGTCTTCAGGCTAACTTATCTTCAGGCTAAGCCACAAAAGCTAACACAATCTCAATTCTACATCTTTGTATGTATGAGTTTTATAAATGGCAACATAAAGGGTAAGCATGTATATCCCATAAAATTACTGACATTTTTAAATTCAAAGATCTAAAATAGCAAGGTACACATTCTTCTTCAGTACTCATGTAAATCAAATATATAGTCAAATCAGATAAACCGTAGAATTAAGACTTATTCTTTTAGTATGTAATTAATACAAAATCCTAAACATCAATCAATAGATGCACAACATACACTGTCCCTCTACTGCCTCTTTATCTTGTCATTAATGTTACCTTTCTTCTTTATCCAAAGTTTTCTTCTCTGCAGAACTGATCTTTTTTGGTGGTACAGGAGGTGTCACCTTCCTGCAGATCTCTTCAATTATACGTTTATTCAATCTGCTCTGTACAGCAGCTTTCAGTAAAATCCGTTCTACTGCCGTCATTCCATCTCCATGAGAGTATCTCGGAATTTCTGGGTGGATTAAAACATCCACATCATCCAGCCATGGGGGATAGTAAGAGTTTTGTTTTCCTGAGAGTTTATGATGCAATTTTATCAGCAAAGACAGTATGCTTTCCTTGACTTCTAGAATGGCTGTGGTTAACTGTGGAGTTGCACCAGGTGCTGACCACTTCATCGACGTTTTGGGCCGAACCACCTGATTTGCCTCGCTGGTGTTCCGATTGATGATCTCCTGAAATTTCTTTCTACGTTCTGCCACCAAACTGAACACTTGAGCTGTCCCTGAGTTCTTGGGAAAAAAAATCATCATGATTAATTTGCAAAAACACAAGTATAAACAACATGCATTTCTAAAACTATGGAAAATATTTGATGCTAGGAAGAAAAGCATGAAGCTTAAAAATTCTTCTCCGCTCCCAAAATGTATTGAAAATTAGGACAGCAAAATACTAAACCTGCATATTGTATTTTTGTACAAGTCTGTTACATGTAACTGCATAAAAAGCCAGGTACCAAGGAAAATATCCTTATTAACAATAAGTCTAATTAACAATACTGTAATCCAAAAAATATTTCCTTAGTTTGTCTAGAATAATAATAATTTCAGTATCTTTATATCATTTAAATGCCTTTATTCAAGTCTACTGAGCACTGTTGCACAATGAAACTCATTATGTCACATGGGTGAATACAGGTGAGCCCACACATCCCCATGGACATTGGGCAGCTTATCTGGACTTAATAGGTAAGATCCAGAAGCCACAGAGCCCTGTTTGCCAGCAGAACTTGCTGTCCAGGGCATGTGAGTTTATGAGTGCAGTTACATTAATGACAGAACCCATTTACATCTATCTTATACTACTCTTGCTTGCAGTGCCCAATTAAGGATACACATACTGAATCCACAGCAGAAAGATATTTATTCAAGGTTTTGAACATGAAATTCAGCACACTAACATCTTACCCTCTCTTTCTCAGAAGGTTGGGCAATTAAGAGATATCAAATGTAAATAACAGGATTCCAAACATCATCTCACCTACCTTCTTTATGTTTTTATCTATTTAATGCCATCTTCCTACTTTAAATTTTGTCTGTTTTTCTGACATGAGCATGCAAAAGAAATAACCATTTTATTTCACTACATCTGGCAGACAGTAATCTGAAATGCTGTACACAATAGATACAAAACCAACACTGACACAGAGATTGTATCATCTACTGGTTATAAATCTTCCAGGATCCCACCTGAAAGATACATAGCCAGTTTAGTTTGTTTTCACAACAACAACAAAAAATTGCTATCAATCATTTCAAAAACACTTTCAATATAAGGTTAAACTTACCTAAACTCAAGAAAGCTAAGACTATTCTACATAATTAAATGTTAGTAGTATCTTGGCAAGATCAAACAGGCCTAAACACAACGCTCAAGCAGTAAGCTATCAACAGCATTTTATATTTGATAGGAAGCCTTTATTTACAAATCCGTATTAAAAATGTAAAGGCATTTTATTGCTTAGAAGTCTACCACCTAAGATTACCATCAAGACCATGAAAAAAGCATGAGCCTTTGCAATATGAATTAACAGGAAATTCAAGAAAATTAGAAGATTCCACTGAACGTTAAGGTGAGCACAATTAAAGCATGTTGCTAGTTAATTGCTTAGGAGAACAAACTGCACACAGATCTACCTCTCTCTGGAGGCTCTTCCGCCTTGAACTCTGGTAGATTCAGGACAAAAAAAGTCATTAAATACATCATTTGGAAGGAGGCATCATTTGAAATAACTTCTATTTCTGCTATCAGTACATAGAGGAAAAATAACTGAAGGGAAAAAATATCCTAAGGAATTCATAAAAACAGTAACCAAACTAACAAAAATGCCAACACAGGCAACAACTTAAACTAACCTAGAGAATCTAGAATTTGTATCTACTTACTTGTGATGAAGCTAAACCATCAGAACTTGTACTTGCAGGTGGCTCTCTCTTCACCTCAGGAGCAGTTTCTGGTACTCTCACTCGGACATAGTTGATGAAGTGACGCATGTTAGAAACCAAGTTACTACCCGGGAACCAACTATCATGGCAACGCTCCTGTCCACCTGCAGATTCCTAAAACAATTAAGAAAATCCTGGTACACTTTCTCTGATGTATTAAAATAATTCATGCTGCTTTTGTACCTGTATTAGAGAGGCCATAATATCTCAATTAGATAGGAGTAGTATGTTGAACATTATGTACCTCAACAAAGCTAATATACCTTTTAAAAATTTTAATAATTGATGTGATGCCCATGAGGACCACAGGACTGATAAATACATAGGTCTAAGTATTTTATTTGAATAGAATCAAATACAGCCATAAGGGCCAGCTAGCAGAACTAAAAGGAACTCCAGAGAGGAATCCAAAGCTGTACCATCTAAGATTAATATAAAAAACCCAGAACTATACAGAAGTCAATCTCTAGGAAAATATACGGCAAATTCTTAGTCAAAAAGCAGTGTTGATCAGTTAAAGAAGGGAATCTGGAATCACAAAAACAATTGCACTACATATTCAAATATCATTAAAAGTAGAATTAAAATTCTGACTAATTCACATACTTTAGAAGATACAGATCTGTAGCAATAAAATGCTCAGTGATAAAGGTTTCAGTCAAAAATTTAGAGATTTTTACATTCAATGATTTAATTTTTTTGCACAATTTCTAGTACTAATTTACAGAGTAATAAAGAAACTGCTGAAAAACATAACAAGACACCATACTCTTCCTCACAACAGTATGTTTTTATTGTTTTTATTAGTTGTTCACTATATAAGTTGATTAAAATGTTTTAACTACTACGGTAAAATCTAATTTTAAAGAATACTAAATCATTTAAAAGTATCTTTGTATTTTGAAGAAAATGATGGTATTTATTCTTACCTCTTCATCTGATTCTTGTTCAGGAGAATTTTCCAATCCCAGCTCAATCAAATATAAAACCATGCAAAGCACATGCTCTGATAAATTCTGATGATCCATTAATATCTAGGTAGAAAAAGAGACACATCATAGAAGATTAAGGCTTCAGTTCATCTAAACTTTAAAACAAATGTTCTGGACAATACATTTTGGACTCTTCAGTCTCTGTGGATATTTTTGTTTGTTTGTTTGTTTTAAATTTGATTAAATATTATTTTGAGGTTTGATCAAAACCTTTGATCATCACCACAAAAGCAAAATTTGGTTTTATGTTTGTACCTTAAAGCTTTGACTAGTTCAAGCTGTGATTTACTTTAACACCAGAGTGACAGGTAAAGTTGCACAGACACCACTACTGCAGTCACATGCAAAAAGCGGCTCCAAGCCTTCCCTGCCCTTTCCATGGGATCAACCACCAAAGGCCTCACAAGTCCTGTAAGTGATGCTGGCATAACTGGGAATACCACCAAGGTTAGCATCATTTAGTTCACAACCACATTTGCATCATCTTTTTTAGTTACAAGTAAAAAATGACCTTCTCTTTAAATTAATAAATGCCCATATCTTTCTTCTAACACAGCTTTCAATGCATTGAGAGGAAGAACTAGTACTGCTAAAATTAAAAACCAGGACAACTTTCCTCTTGAGAATATTCTGGAATAAAGGAAAGAAAATGGCAAAAAAATGCAGGTTATCAGAAAAGTGGGTGAGAAAATCTGTTTAAAATTTCATTGTAGACAGGCTACAAAATTAGTATTTTTAGAGTGTAGCCTAGTAAAGTTTTAAATATTACTTGGTTTTGAATGGATGAATTTTCTAAGTGGATAAAGCCATTAGAAACATCAGAGAGACAAAGTTCTCACAATAGAACTTTGAATAGAATAGTTCTTATTGTTTTACAACAGCTTTTTTAAAAGTGACTGAGGAGCTGATTTAATCAAGCCCAAACCAATCTGAGATGACAGAGGTTATTTAATTAAAAAGGGGACTCAGTATTCTGTTAATATGAAGATAATGTGTATTTGTACCAGCTGGAACCAAAAGTCGTATTGACCAACTCTTCTGCAAAGTACCATCACCAAAGGTAGTTTACTGTTCTTCCAGAGGAAGTCCCAAAAGCTAAAAGATATAATAAAGGCTGTAGTGAATTGGCCAATTTTCACAAAGAGAGCAGGCATTATTTAAGCCAGCCCACAAAATAAAGCACTATGTATTTTCTACTGTCCACAAATCTGGTGGAAAAGTATTTGGTATTCCAGCTAAAACAGCAATGCAGTAATGGCTAAGGTTCTCAAGACTTAAGCCCTGGAAAGTTCTTAATGGAATAAGAGAAAAAAGTGGCCAAAGATGCTCAAACAAGACAGTAAAAGATGATGCATTCCTTCCCTATATTCTCCATTTTTGTTCCATTTCAAAACATTATTTGATCTTCTACGCAGTCCCAAGTTCTCCTTTCCTTCACCAGCCTTCATGCAGTACAACAGATAATTTTTATTCAACAGAAATTTAACAGTGAAACAAAATATGAGTTTTAGGTAAGTTGGGAGCACTTAAAAGAGCACAAAAGGAAAAGTCTGCCCAGGAAAAATGCTACTCAAAAAAAGCAATTTTTATAGTCCGTCATCTCCCTCTGCAGCACATTGCTTTGAAAACTTTTTCTAAGTACAGATTCAAAGTCCACTTTCTGATGAATTAACTCTTCAAAAAGGATGTGCTTCTCTTGAAGACAACAGCCAACTATCAAAGATAAAAACAAACTTAACTTAAAGGCACCAATTAGCCTTGAAAAACAGTTGTTATAAAATTATCAAAAGCCAGAATGTTTTTGGGAAATGATGTTAGAAACAACTGCAGTTATGAGACTTATTTGACACTGACATTTAAAGCCCTTAAAGGTGAGCATTTTTGAGCAGGCACTGCTGATGCCTTAAAACTGCAATAGCAGCCAGAGGAACACCACTCATGCCACTGTGCTCCCTGAAACCCTCATGGAAGAACAATCTGAATGGCAACTCTGATGGTTAACACAGTGTTCCTCAAAGTAGAACAGGATCTTTCATCCACTTGGGTACTGACTTAGTGTGTGTGTATATATGGAACGATATGGAATCATTCATGAAATAATCAAAGCGGTGGAAAAAAAACTTGTACTAGACTTGAAAAATAAAACCAAAACTATTACATAAAATTGAACCTGACTAGTCCAAATAAATTTTAGAAAATCATGCTTCTAAGAACTTGTGTAAAAACATAGAAGTACACCATAATACCTAATGTGAATCATGACTGTACCTTGTAAAGAAGTGTGAAGAGCACAATGTGCAGGGTTTTACAGTGCAAAAGCTTTAGGAGACCTCTGTAACTTGGGTGTAGTGGTGTTCTCTTCTTGTAAGGAGGCCATGGGTTTCCAGGGAATTTGCCACTTTGCTTTAAGCTGTTGAAACAAATGTTAAATGTTGAAACTACCGTTAAACACTGCAATAATGTAGAAACCTGCCACTGCTATAGATAAACTTTGCTTTGTGTGCCTAAAAGTAAACTAAATAAAAATAGATAAGACTCTTTCAGGTAAGTTGTAAATGATTTTTAAACAATATCTTTGTTTAAGTATTTTATCTGTGATGACATTCACTACTTTGTCTGTGGCCCTTCAGATGTATTTTTTAAACATTTATGGAAGAGTAACAGACTAAAATAACCAAAACTCTGATATTGCTTGTAAATTTATAGACTATTTACTCAAGAACAAATCTGGGGCTTGAAAACACTGATAAAGTGATTAGCATTACCAGGCAGTGAAAACAAAAAAATTATTGTGGAATGAGCAACAGTATGATGTTGCATTTCTAAAAATGATCCAACTTACAATGCTGTGTATCTGTCCATTGCAGACTGCACATCTCTGCGGTAAACTGTTCGAAGTATTACCATGACAGGGTCAAATTCCTTATCCCAAACTTCAGCTGTTGTTTGAAAGAAATTACATGTTAGCATTGTCTTTATAGACCTTACCACTTATTTTAGATTCTCTTCTTAACTAGCTTTAATTATGTCACTACTATTATATATTTTTTCTGGAAAACTACAGCAAGTTATAATAATTCTTACTAAAAATACTTTCTATGCTAATAATTACCTCTATTTATCAAAATAGAAAAATATTTTTCTGATATTTTGATTGATTTCAAAACAAACAAACAAACAAACTTAAGCAACACCCAGAACATAATTTCTGTATGCATCTTGTTTTGCTATTTTTCATTTCTGGGTACATGGGAGAAAAGGTTTACATTATTTTTTACTTGGTACATGATAAGCACAAGCCTCTTGAAAGCAGGAAGTAAAGACTATGAAGCTGTTAGCAGGTAGATGATATTTTACCCTTAAGTGTAGTGAACAGAATCGCTGCAACACAATTTCTTGGTCAGTACCAAAATGGTCAAGCTTTGTATCAAATAATATTTGTGATGTATCCTTTACAAATATGCCTTTGTTTTCTAACTAGTACCTATGCATGATTTCAGCATTAAAATCTTAGCTACAATTGTTTAATTTAGTAGCTCTAAAGTGACATGCAGAGTGTCTGTTCAGAGCAATCAAAACCAGAGAAGTGTAAATAGTCTATAAAAATATCCCATTTGATAGCCTTTTTTGTTTCTCTATTTACAAGTTATTAAAAAACAAAACTAAGTTCCAATCTAAAGCCAAATGAAGACATTAATTCTACGAATTGTTTTGAAGTGTTTGGCTCTCACAACACAAAAAAAATGAAGGCTAGATTCAATGACCCCAAAACGAGGAAGAAATCCAGCGGATACAGAATTTTAGCTCCACCACCAGGCGTAACACAACACAAGTGCTTACAACATTCTCCAGAGTTTCCACAGCCAGAAATAAGCAGCTTTACCACACTTCTGAGATTAATTTTCCCCAGGCAGGAAGACAAGTGTCTATACTCATACCTGGTAGTCTATCCTCTATATATTAACCTCTGCTAAGGCTCAGAGTTCTACAGATATCCTCATAGACTGCTGAGGGAGAACACTTAGCAAAATTTCCATTATGTATGAAATACAATCAAATTGTAGAAAAAAAATACCCAGCTTTGTTTCTGGACAGAATTTAGTATTGCAGTCTGAAACACACACCAAGCTTGTTTCGGCTGCTAATGCATAATGAAAACAAAGGACTGAGTGAGCCATACAGTGAATATTGGAAACGCACACACCGCTCATCTTCAGCACACAAATCTACACTGTGTAGAAAGAACTCAGCTCTGGAAGTTGGTTTGGGTTGTTTTGTTTTTTAAAATGCTGGTTAATGGAAGCAAAATGTAGGGATCTGTGAACATAAAGTAGATTCCACCCCCTCAAATTTAGGGAAACAAGGGATTAGAGGATTAGAGGGAATTGATCTGATCACAACTTGCTTTAACTGAGACGGGGCACGAACTACAATTCTTAAAAGCAAAGGGTTTGAGAATCTGTATAGTCTTATGGAGAATATGAACACTTAAGAGGGTAAAGAAAGCCATGTCAGCTTTTACTCCTGCAGAAGATTTTTCAGCTTTTATTACTTTAAGAAAAAGGGATTCTGTATAGTGTTATAAATTATTCAATGTTACAGATGAGATACTTAAGACAGTTTACCTCTGGAATAAATTGTTTACCTAAGTAAAAAAAACCAAAACACCTATATACAAAAAACTCCAGACACTGTAATTAGCATTAGATTTCCTAAATATAAGGTGCTATAATTAAAAACAGCACAATCTATCTATTTTTCTTTCATATTGCATTATGAAAAAGACCAGCATGTAAATGAGCTCCAGAAATCAGACAGGACACAAGGAAATGTGGTTTATGTAACATTAAAATTAAGTTATTTTAGATACATTAAGCTGACTAATTATACATCAAAGAACCAAAATGAATCAATTCCCAAAACTTTGGTTTCACAAAATTACTTCACTAGTTGTTAATTTGTATAAAAGAGCTTTGTTGACACTTCAATCTCCCAGTACAAAAACTGGCAATCAAGTTATTACAATACTAGTATCTACATTAACCACCATTCCACCCGCCCCCTCAAAATCCACAAAACCAAATGGTTTCAGAATTCCAGACTCTAACCCTCCCAGTTCTCAAGGGAGGTATGTGGGGGAGGAAGGAGTTAATTCCTTTTCAGCTTTGCCATTAGCCTGAAGCACAAGCAGAGCACATGGAGCATTTCAGATTTCTACAGGCTTATCTGCTCAGTGACAGGACACAGTAATGGAACACTGAGCTCTTAAATTATTTCTCTCCTTTGATATACCAGTGCTATGTTGAGTCCAATTTAGATGAATAATATGTCAGGGAAAGAGACTTGTCATTTTTGCACTGTATGCATTGTAGAATTACAGAACAATATTCTACAACAAGGCTAGCCTGAACTTTTTCTAGACCCTCACTACTGACTGCAAAAAATGCTACAGGATACTAATACAGTTAAGCAACATAAAATAAAGAATTATGTATAGTGGTATCTTTAATAGTCAAAGGTGGACAAGTTTAAAGAAAGCATCTTTGCAATTGACATTTCACCAGTTCAAATAGTTCTAA
Organism: Pycnonotus jocosus; assembly: GCA_013400435.1. Lineage (NCBI taxonomy): Eukaryota > Metazoa > Chordata > Aves > Passeriformes > Pycnonotidae > Pycnonotus > Pycnonotus jocosus. The sequence goes on from VWYP01020894.1 coordinate 49,920, forward strand.
ACTCTACTAAATATACATCAGATTTAAATAATATGAATAATTAAGTATGCAGATCAGTAAAATACAAGATGATTTTTTTATTTCTCCATTTTCCTTTGCTTTCTGATGGTACCTGATTAGTATGAGAAGTTCATTTTCACTCTAGATCCAAATCAAATTATTAAAGACTACTGATAGTCTTCAGCAATGCTCTTAAGTGTAAGCAGTGAACAACAATGAAAAGGTCAAGTTTTGTGGGGTTTTAGTGGCAGTGGTAGGTTTGGCTTTTTCATGGGGAAGATTGGGTGGAGTTTCCAACACTGCTAGGTTGGGTTTGCTTCTTGGGTTTTTTAAGGAAAAAAAAGCCACTACAACAAAACCAAACCAACCCTGGTTAGGCATCTTACCAACGAGTATGCTGCAAGAGAAGACTGATTACTGTACCTTTAGGTGTATACATTCCTTGTTGCATGGAACCTCCAGGTTCAAAAACAGGGGCTTTAAAGTCAGCAACTGCTGACAGGACTGATTCAAAGCTTAAGCTTCCTGGAATAATACCACTTTTAGGATTTGGGTTTTCTGGAATGTAATGCTTATGTTAAGGAAAGTAAAGTTGATTTAGTTGCAGGACACAGAATTTCACTCCCCTCTTGCTTTTTCAGTCAGTCATTTCAGACGACATCTCAGCAGTGCTCTGTGCTTACCACAAGAGGTCTGTATGCTCCAGCTGCTAAGAACAGTAACTGCTACTGAAGAGAATCTAAGTCTCCTAGCTAGGACATTAAACTTTTTAAAGCAAGACTTGCTACATGCTTGGCTCAAGCTGTTAGTACTTAATGAGAAATAAAAACCACTGCCTGTATTGTATATAAAGTTGTATATAATATTGCCTTTGTTCACAAACACTTCCTCTCTCTCTTCATAGGGAGATACTTTGCATTTACAGCCAAGTACAGAAAAAGCAAGCAAATAGTTCTGGATCCATAAACACAATAAATAATTCTGCATCTTGGATTCCATAGTTCTCATTTTTGGTAGCAATACTTAACTGACCGACTGACATTACCCTAAAACACAAGCAGCACTTACAAGTAAGTAAACTGCTCAGTGCTAAGTGATTGCTTATATAAATGATTCACTTATTTTACATAGTTAAGTCATTCACTTAAGTGAATTGTTCTAAGTAATTGCTTATTTAACATACTCAACTGAGTTACCAGATCCTATAATAATTAATAATTCTTACTGTGCATTTGTTAGCCTCAATCTCATCTTTTCCTATCTTCGTATTCCTAATATTCTTGCCCAATGTCTATCCCTGCATTGCCAGCTCATCTATGGAACCACAACAAGCTATTTAATTTGCTTGCACAGCCTAGGAATGACAGCAGGAAAACCTTCATATATTCAGCTGTGCAGAGACATGAACCCTGTGCCTGTGCAGAGGGATTTCTTACAGTTTGCTATTCTTTCCCCATAACACATGCACTTCACTCTAATGTCAAAGCAACATGCAGGATTGCTATTATTTGCATTTTCAGCTATTGATAGCAAAAGCCAATATAATGTAGAATGCCTTCTTTTTATATTGGCATAAACTTAGGAAAAAAATCCAAGGCTCAAATCCAGACAAATGTGACGCTTGGCTAAACTTTCTAATGCATCATTGGAAAACACACATTTTACCTCACACCTAAAAGACTTCTAAAGACCAGTACAGCATTTTGTATCAAAACCCATTTAAATTAATAAAAAGTATTGCATTTATTGTAAGAAAACCCAAAATTGGAGCAAACGCCTTTGCTAGTAAGTATATACAAATACACCTCCACAGTTTTTTAAATTATGTAACCTAAAAACATGCTGTTCAAGCCTCATTACTATCCAGGCACCTGTCATTCTCATTCAGGCACATTAATGAATATATTCCAAGGATATGAGATCCAATAATGAACTGTGTGTCCTGTCATTCATACACAGCTGGGCTACCATCTCTGCTCTGAGGATCTCATCATCTGTCATTCCTAGAACAATGAAATGTAAAAAGCTGTTAGAACAGCACCTTTTTAAAACACACATTCAGTTTTCATTTGACATTAAAAGCATGTCAAACGTGATACCAATTAATACTAAGTAATGATACAGTGCCATAAAAATACAGGGAAAAAGAAAGGGGGGTGTGCAAATATTATGAAAGGCACAATCTCAACCAGAAAATACCAGTACAAACTCAAACTGCTGTCTTTCTGGAAAAGATACAGAATCTTCATGTCATCGCCTACACAAACCACCCACTTCCATTAAAGCCATTTTTCTCCATTTTTATGTATTCTATTTCTATTTCATAAGAGATTAAAATTCAGTAACTGGTGAATTTGAAACTGAATGTTGAATGCTTTAAGTTACTGTATGGTTAAACAGCTTTAAGGCACCTACCAAGTGCTGAATATAAATGAAGGTGCAATAATGTTATTTACATACAAATGTTCCTGAAGTAGTGACACTTACCTAAATGTAAACGAAGACTTAACAAAAGGACCAAAAATGTTAAGGCTCCTTCCAGCATGGACCTTTCATGCTCTGAGTCAAGAACTGTATTTTGATGCTGTGATGCCATTGTTAACAGATCTACCACCTTAAATCTACATAGCAAACAGTAGAAGTCAGAAAAAAACAATTAAACACTCTCCAGCATTAAAGCACCAATGTGAAATGTACTCAGGATAGCACTCAAACAACCTAAAATGAAATACAAAAGCCCAAATGAATACCCAAAGTGCAAACAAACATACATGAAAACCCGCTTCTTTTTAAATTTCAATTTTTATTTAACTAACAATGGAATGTGCTATAGTGATATTCACTTCACATAAAAACACCTTATATTTATCAACATATAAAAACCAACGCATATTAATTGGTGTTCAAACTCTGATTTTTTTTTCCCAGAAAAGTTAACATTCTGTGTCTCTTACTATTGCAGTTCTATCTATTTACTTCTTCAGGATAGAATATCCTAGCAATGAACACGTATGAAACTTTAAAAAACCCTAAAGATGCTCAGTAAATAAGTATCTGAAGCTTCACTACAGCACTGTAAATTAAAAGCCAATGCTGTTTAAAATCAGGAGAGACCACTTTTAGTAAAGTCTTTAGATAAGGGTTAGTTTTGGCTAGGCAGAGTTGTACCACTTAAGATATGTATCAGATATGCAATTTTTCTATTACACACTATAAATGAGCACAACCGCTAGGACAACGCTGAACAAGAGCATTCAACTTTTAGTCCTACCTTTCAAAAACAGATGAAATAAAATAATCTGGGTCCAGTCTAGAGGCACAGACCTGCAGAAAGAGAGTAAATTAATTTTATTAAGTTTATTCTATTCAATAGTTTGTAGATAAATATTACTGGCTTGACTTCTCTGAAAACAAAACTTACTTGCAGCAGATAAATGTCAGGATCAATCATTGAATTGCAGAAATGAGACTGCACATAAGTCATGGCCTGTCCTTTAATTTGTAGACCATTTCTAACCCACATATTGCTGTGAATTTCAGAAAGACTTGCCTGTTCAGGGAACATAAAAAATTATAAACATTTCAGGGATGTTCAGCTACTCATTTCAATGTTAGCAGATCGTCAGTATATTATCACAGAAAAATAGAAATCACAGAACAGTTTGGATTGGAAGAGATCTTAAAGATTTCCAACCCCTATGCCATGGGCAGGGACACCTTCCAGGCGCTTAAAGCCAGGTTGCTTAAAGCCTATTTACCCTGGCCTTGAACACTTCCAGGGATGGGGTATCCTTGACTTTTCTGGGCAACCTGTTCCAGCGTCTCACCACCTTCACAGTAAAGAATGTCTTTGTGATATCTCATCTAAAC
>VWYP01020894.1:53949-65848 GCA_013400435.1 Pycnonotus jocosus
CTCACCACCTTCACAGTAAAGAATGTCTTTGTGATATCTCATCTAAACCACTCTCTTTCATTTTAAAGCCACTGCCCCTTGTCCTGGCACCACATGTCACTGTAAGAAGTACCTCTGGGGCTTTCTTGCAGAGTCATAGAATAGTTGGGGTTGGAAGGGAACTTTAAAGGTCATCTAGTCCAAACCTCCTACAATGATCAGGGGCATTTTCAACTAGGTCAGGTTGCTCAGAGCCCCATCCAAGCTAATCTTGGATGTTCCCAGGGATGGGGCATCTCCCACTTCCATGGACAACCTGCTCCAGTGTTGTACCCCCCTTATAGTAAAAAAGGTACTACAGGTAATCCAAATCAACCCTACTTTAGTTTAAATCCACTAGCTTTGTTCTATTGCAACAGGCCCTGCTAAAACTTTTGCTCCCAGCTCTCTTGTAGGCCCCTTTAGAAAGCTCCTCTAAGGTCTCCCCAGAGCCTTCCCTTCTCCAGGCTGAACAGACTGCCAATTCTCTCAGCCTGGCTCCCTAACAGAGGTGCTCCAGCCCTCTCGTCATTTTCTTCACTATCACTACACATATAAATACATACATACATACATACGACTACTATTTATTTATACCAGTTTTCTTCTCTTGGAGAGTGAGACATGAAAAGAACCAACTGCATGTTCATTAAAAAGATACCATACTTTCATATAAGAGCATATTTCAGACAACAAAAGTAATAAAACACAAATGAAGTGATTTATACATAGGAGTGCATCACCTTTGTTCATTAACATCTTGAAACATACCCAAAATGAAGATATCATTGTACCAAAATGAACCAAAAATTAGGGTATCACAATTAAAAAGAGGTTAGATCTAAAAGCAGTGTTTACAAATACTACTCACTGCCACTCATGCATAAGTGAGTCCAAATTTGCAAACAAAAATGTTGTGCATCCATTCTGGAACTCATTCTCAATTAAAAATACAAAATTTCCAGATCTGGGTTTCTTGTCAACCTGCACTCCATTCTGTTCACATTACAATTCTATGTTTTCAAAGGACTGGTCCTTCCTACCATTTTGGAAGAGCTATAGTGAATACTCTAATTATGTGCTTCTCAGAGTATGATAACTAATGCCACATTTTTAATTTGAGAAATAGGAAGGGAAAAAGAAAACACGTTACCCCAACTACTCGGTATAGTCTAGTTATTATTGTCACATACGGCTTATTTTTATATTCCACAGTTAAGACATACTTCCTATTGTTAAGTCAGAAGTCTGCCCGTACCTGAATCTGAAGTGGGTGAATCATTAGTTTCATCAGCATCTCCTGATCTGGCAGGATAGTATCCAGATCCAGTTCTTGGCATTTAACAGCCTAGAAACAAAAGCAAGCATACACTGTGTTGAACGATCACATTCAACAGGGAACTTCCATCTTCTGTAAAACTACAACATGTGCTTACCTTACTTAAAAACATGGCAAAGTAACGGTGCAGTGGCAAATGGAAAGTAACTTGGTTAGGTGCTGGCTGAAAGTAAAATAAAGGTATTTAATATAATATATTGAAAAAAAACCCCATACAAATATCTTTTGCACAACCACCAAGGACAGTAAATTATATGTCTTCATTTGATGGACTTTCCACCAACCTACTTATTTCCTGTCTTTCTGATTTTTCAGAAGTTTCCCTTAGACAGCTGTAGTTTCTCTCTGCCTGAGTCTCCAGAAGCTAATAGCACTCTGAGTTGACTAAGTATTGCCTGCCAAGTGGCAAAGCTGCTCCCCAACTGCCAAAGCAGCAGAGGACTTCTATTTTGCCCCTGCTTCATTTGGCTCTTCATACAGCACAACAGTAGTGTATCCACAGCACTGGTTTTAAAACTCACAGCTTAAGCTTGCACTCACAAATCTAAATCACCAACACTCTATGGAAGAAAAGGGATCCTAGGACATAACATTGTAAGTATTAACTACAAACTCCAATTTCAGCAAGGCAATCCTTTTTCAATCACTAGCTTGAATAGTCATTGCAATTAAGGAGAGGGGGCTGGTTGTAGGGAGTGTTATCACCTTTGAAATTTAATCAGATTTTCATTGTACTTTGTTTAAATTCACTCAGGATATTTACCTCATCTACAAAGTTGATAGCATCAAACCAGTCCTGAAGTGCTTCAAGGCAGTATCTGACAACATTGCGTGTGTATTCTTGTGTTTCCTGCAGTTAAGAGAAACCAGCACATTTATATGAGCCAAAACAGCTTTAAGTGCCATTGTTTTCCTACTACAAATAAATACAATTATTTCAAGAATATTTTTACTGTAGACAGAAATACTGAGGTTGGAAAAGACCTCCAAGATCACTGACTGAACAATATGTTGTCAACAAAATCACAGCACTAAGTGCCAGGTCCAGTTGTTTCTTGAACACTTTCAGAGATTGAGACTCCATTATACTTCCCTGGGTAGCCCACTCCAATGCTTAACCTCTCTTTCCATGAAGAAATTCTTCCTGTCGTCCAACCTGAACCTCCTCTACTGCAGCTTGATGCCATTTTCTCTTGTCCTGTTGCTGGTTACCTGTGAAAAGGGGCAAACTCCCACCTGGCTACACCCTCCTTCCAGGGAGTTGTTGAGAATGACAAGGTCACACCTGAGCCTTCTCTTCTCCACGCTAAACAACCCCAGCTCCCTCAGCTGCTTCTCACAGAACTCGCTCTCTACGTGGTCCCAGTGCCTACTGTTGTTTAATTTATCCATTTACTTTTACCCATAATTCAGAGATGTAAGCATAAAATAGAGTTTGCATGTAACCAAAAGAAATAGCTAATGGCCTACAAGTTCTATCTTATTGAAAGATCCTTACAGCTGGCAAACATAAAACACCCTAAATGATACCATACCACAATACTACATAGATTTCAATGGTAAGCAAACCTTGTTATGATTGTATGATGTAACTCTGTAACAATGCCATAAAACTAACTATATTTCAGGTTAAATCATGTTTCAGGACCAGAGCTACACATTGCCCTCCAGGAGAGAAGCAGCTGTGTGCAAGGTAGAACAGAGGCTAAACCAAATTGCTCCATGATCAGCAGAACTTGCAAAGCCTCTTTTCTTAACAGATTTTTTCCTTTAATCTTCCCTCCCCCTTGAACACAGACTCCAGACTTGCCTCCCACTCTGAGGATATCCAATGACACATTGCTCATGCAAAAGGCAGCAGTGCTCAGGCCAGCCAAAAGTTGTGCAAGTGGCAACTACCTCAGACTACTTTTTCTCATTAGGAAATACAACATCCACGCTCCCATTCTGTTGCTCCACACTCTATGAGGGCCAGGCTCTGCTGGCTTTCCCTATCCTGTGAGACATGAGCTGGAATCTCTTCCAACCCACCGTGTTTCACTAGGTACAACTAAGCTATGAAATTTCTTTAATGCTTTCAGATTTATTGAGAATGACCAAAAGGTTGAAACGTGGGTGAGGACATGACTGACAAGACAACTGATGGAGGAGCATGGCTTTAAAAAAAAGAATATGCCATCCCTAAGCAAAAATGAAAGGAACACTTCAAACAACCAGAAGCTGTAATTCGGTTTTCAAAAACCAATCTAGACTCATAAACTGATGAATTCTAATGTATGAGCGTAATTTACATCACAAAAAGGCTTTTGCAACTGCCTGATTCAAACTGGTCTAAAATCACACAGACTGCTTGTGCAGTTTTTCAGTGCGCTGTTCAATCCAGGCAGTACTGCCTCACTGACACTATTACACATCTTAATAAGCTAATTTCCATAAGTATTTATTTCATAGAAAAACAGTAAAAAGTATTTTTAATATGTTAAGTATACGTAAAACCTGATGGATTCTATTTTTGCTGTAACTTAATATAATTTACAGTCTAGCAAATAGCAACAAGTCTTTGCTCTAGTTTGGAGACCATGTGATGTCAGAACGTAAGAGGTTTTCACCTCAAATTGACAGGAGAATATACAAACCCATAAATCACTCCATCCCACATCATAATGAAGTGTCTATTCATAGACACAGCCAACTTTAGAATCATATTAGAATGACTTATGTATCTCTGTTCCCACTGAACAAAGGCAGAACGACTCAGAGACATTTATCAAGTTCTTCATTAGATAACAAGTTATTCCATATGTACAGTTGTATGAAATGACTGCACACATCCTGAACTTGTAGTCCCAGTACTGGCGATAAATTATGTACAACCATGATTTCTGCACTCACTACACAGGATCTGAATTGATCGGAGTTTTAAGTTATTTATATAGACAAAGACAGCCAAACCAAAGCCTTTTCAAACACAAAAGACAGCCCTTTCAGGTTTGAGAATTCTAGAATAAGTTGCAAATAAAACCAAGACTCACGACAGGGAAACATTAGCCTTACCCTAACTTTGCAGTGTGACAGCAGACCCCACATTGGCTGGGCACAGGCTTCCAGCTCAGCAGCAAAAGCAGCATAGTACGTCTGCGATTCAAACTCCACATGCTCATTTAATTCTCGTTTATTTAAATTCATACCTTCAAAAATTTAAGCAGAGTTATACAACCCAAGATTTAACCAGGGCTAAATGGAATGCAGTCTTTCTACTATTATGTATTTACACACCTCTAAAAAAACCTCCACAAAGTGTAAGAATCTATTTTATCTAGTAGCAGAATATTTGATAGAACAAAGTTTGAACAGAAATATACCAGAAAAGATAAAAGACTGGCAAGTAACTGCCGTCCTTGCTGTTCAGGGGACATTAACTTCTATTTTGATAGATTAAATATTTACATACAGCACTGTAGGGATTTTGCTACTGTGAACATTAACTGTCTTAATATCCTTGTATTAGTACTGATTATAAAAGTCACATACCTTGAAAAAATGATACAAAATTCATCCATGTTACCAAAAGACCATGATCTTCCAAAAATTTCTTTGCCACACTTTGGTGTGAAAGTATGTTTATAAAATCACTAACCAGAGGCCAGTAAGTATTATTCTTCAGTAGTGCTTCCCCACAATTCACCACAACATGTAAACTATTCTCTTCATCTAGATTTAAAAGAGAAAAAAAAATTTAAAAAAAGGAGAAGACAAAGTAATTTTTTTTCATTTATTAATAAAGTGACAAACGAATGTGAAAATGACAATTAGGATGTACTATAATGCCAGACACACACAGAGAAAACTGCAGAAAACTAAAATGGTTCTTTCATGGTAGCTGAGGCTGTTTTTTCACCATGGATTGACCAACATAGATCTCACTTAGCAAGAGTCAATTAAACCTCAAACAGTATCACAACCTCTGGAAAGTAGCACATTAGTAAAACCATCACACCTATGGCTCTTCCAATATTTTTAAGTATAAAAAGAACAAACAACACAATTCCTATTACACACACCTGAATTCTACTTTGAATTTGACATATCCCCAGTGGCAAGGTACCTTACAACATTCAAGAAGAAATCTGGTGATCGAAACCTACACTGGCATGTTGAGTCTGAAAATCGCAGAGCAAAGCATTTCCACTCTGAATTTGGGACAGAGAGGGTTTATGCAGCCTGTCCAAGACTAGGGCAAGAGAAGGATATGAAATCGGGGAGGGAGGGTTCTTTCAAATGGACACTGGCATTGTCTCTTATTCAGAGTACTCTACAAGCCAGGGTTAGTGCAAAGTCATTTCGAGATTTTCAAAGGATAAGCCATTACTAAAACTTTTTCCTTGGGGCTATAAATAAAATCACTTTCCCATATAAAGTTAATTAGGAGGAGAGTGCTGATAGAGAGGAAAAAATTCTCTAAGAACATATGGACATAAATGTCCTTAGGGAGCCAGTTTTATCATCTGCATCTATATTTCTACCACTCATCCTTTCACACTACTTAGAGGTAAGCTGAGTTAGTAACACTTACCAAGTTGCTATCAATACAGGCTAACTTTTCACTAAAACTGTTGGTCCACAAACACCCTTAGAGAACTTTACACTTTAAACAGCCATCAGCTGTTCAAAAGACAATGAGGATGTGTGAGCAATGCAAATTACACATGCTGTAGCACACACAAGTCCTGCTCCATGTTTTCCTTGCTCCTCTCAAACACGCTTTCTCCCCCTATCCATTGGCTAGACTTGTAAATTTGGTCTCATTCAGATACTAAACAACCTACTGTTTACACTAGCTGCACAAACAAAATTCTTCTTAATTTATCTCACCAGCAGACTTCTTACTATTCCCAGCATTTTAAGAGAGAACTTGAACTAAACACAAGATACAAGCCCAAAGAACTGCAAGAGAAGGACAATGAGAATATGAGAGGGCAAAACCCCAATAACAAATTTTATTATTTCTTTTCTGTCCATTTATAGTACACCCAACCCCTCATATATAAAGCAGTGAGGGGGAAATGTTGTGAAAACACTGAAAAGAACCAGGCATATCCCAGAGGTGGGCTTAGCAGTACTAGGTTTTATTGCTGGACTCAATGACCAACCTAGAAGACACTACAATTCTATAATGGTATCTTAAATAACAGAAATCACTGGGAAAAGAGAAAAGGAAACACTGGAATAGCTGCTCCAAGTGTAAGTCTTTTCTCACGCATCTATCACAAATATATTTAACAATATTTAACTTACCAACTCAAGTTTACATCCAGAAGATTCTTCAGAAAATGAATAATCAGTCACAGCCTTTTTCTGCTGTACTGCAATTCTGACCCATTACAGAACCTTACCACCATTCTAGCAACATCCCATACTGACCAAAAACTAACATTCCAAACATACTTAGAAATAGTTTGAAATTACATTCCACCAATATGGCATTGATTTGGCAAAAATCACTTGATATACAAACTGTTTGAATATTCAGCATTTTCCTTTTAATACTGTAAAGCAATCTATGTAGGGCAACAGAAAAAAAAATCATATTGAAGTGCTGCTGAATGAGGGCACGCTTGATAGCTAGGTAAGTGAGGATTTTCCATTTCTGCACAGTCATTTTGGTTTAGGCTATACATTGACTGGACTCTGAGACATGGAAATTTTGGGGAAAAAAATACAATTTTATGCAGAAGTTTGTGATACTTATCTAGCAGCAACACTCAGCCTGTCTACGGACTACTTCAGATTGAAGCTAGGATAATGAGGGCTGAGAGGTCTCCAGTCTGTTAGACACATAAAAGTGAGAATGACAGAAGTCAGCAAGGTACAATTGTGCCATTTTCATATAGGGACAGGTAAAAAAAGGAGGGTGAAAACAGAACAGCTGTTTTCACTTAAGACATTATACAGTCTACAGCTCAAATCCAAACTGCCACTTTGTCAAACAAAATGTTGATCAAACTACTATATTGACAAATGACTAAATTATTCTCATCTAATTATATCAAATTTTATTTAGGCAATAACAGGTTTTAAAAATTGAAACAATTTTAAATACTTCAAATAGCTTGTAAAATTCTTTGAGAATATTTTTTAAATTCATACGGGTGTATTTGTGTATGTAATTTTCATTCAAGTAGTTTCTTATGTGCTTTATGGAACAAATTAAGTATTAGCAAGGTAATAATCTGCATTCTAAACTATATAACATTCCTAAAAAACCCCCCCTTGCAAACCAAAGGATTAAAAATTTGTATCACTCTTGACAGTAACCTTTGTACTTCCAGGGAATTTTGAGACTCATCCTCTACCATATATTGCTAGATCCTGTACATTTTTGGAAAGGCATCAGAGGGATGGATTAATCACCAAAGAAAGATTTAATTTTCTCTATAATCAATTTATTATCCATGGAAAGAAAGAAACAAACAACTAAACTTACCTTGCAATTCACTTTTAATAAGGCAACTTTCCATCATGTACAACAGAACAGTGACCATAATATCCAGCAGCTGGCATTCTTCTGTTACTTGGCGTGCTAGTTCTTCATTGCTGAACAACTGAACACTGATATGCACAATTCTATTAGACATAGTGTCTGATTCATGGCTTTTCTTCAGTGTTTTCATAATAAAAGCATAATGCTGAACAAATGTTTTTGTAAAAGCAATCTGCAAATTATAAAGAAATGTTGATGTTAATAAGCATCATACAAAAATTATAGCTTTCTTTCATTATAAAATATTCCTGTATGAATCTACAATCACCATACCCTGGGAATCACCAGTTGCTACGACAAACCAAAAGTGATGACTGTTTTCTAGAAACAGACCAAATGAAAAAGACCTATCTATATGGAGAGGTATCTTAGGCTGCTAATTTCATTATCTTTCCCAAGAATCTCATCTTCTCATTCTATACTTTCCACACTAAAAAAAGCCAACCCAGAAATGTTCAAACAAGGAATATAATGTGTCAGCATGCCTGTGAAAGTAGTAAGGTTCTAATAATGAATTTATCCTAAATTTGTACATCCTACAACAGTACGTCCTAAAATGATACACTATGAACAGTGAGTTTAGGAGTGCCTTATAAAGCTGCCTTATCACTTGCAGCCATCTAAGCATGAAGTAAAGTTTTCATTTATTTTCAAGCAAGACATTTCTACATTGATTCTCATTTCTACTATCATAGAATCCTATACTTTTAAAATATACTTTTTAAAATAAAACCCTTAGTGCTTTTCCCTCAATAACTAAATTAATTACCCAGTTTTGTTATTCTTCACACAACTGTTAGTGGTATTTTTAAACCAGATCAGTATTTAAATGTATTGTACCTATACACATAAATCTTAGTACAGTTCTGTGTTCTGCTCCATTAGCCTCAAAATGCCTTATAAATCAACCTTATGCACTGCACACACATGAACATACCTGCTAGCTCTGAGATCACTTCTCACTTAGTCCTTTAGGCTCTGAATTAACACCATCTGGACTCGCTTGGCTTAGTAACAAGACAAGCTGTGTAGTGATAAAAATCTAAAGTCCAAAAATCCCTTGCCTATTCCTTCTGGAAGTATTAACCTTTCATAAACATAGAATTAGAAATTTTAAAACCAGCCTCAGGCAGCCTTGTTTTCACCAGACCATATACAGATCACTACTTTATTTGACCTGCCTTAGATTCAGTGCTCTCATACTTTTATTATGGCACTGCCACGTTATCATCACCTAAAAAATACTTCCAAAACTATGATGACATAATTCTGCTGTTAGGCACAGAAACTGTTTCTCCCAGCAAATACCCCCAAAGATAAAGTTGCTGATACAAGAAACTGAACTAGGGTGAGAATGGGTATATCACTGCAGGAAATACTGCAAGAATACTTAACTTGCCTTCCTATACCTGGTCCACAGTGATGGAAACCTGTGTAATAACTGAGAGTATGTCCCACATACAGCACCCACACTATGGTAACTGTTCTCAGCTAAAGCCTTTTTGGCACAATGCATTCACAACACTGGAGCACTTTTAATACAGTATCATTCTGGTATTACAGATATTCCCATCACATCATTTCCTTTACGTTAAAGGCTTGAAACAATTATCATCACTGGCATTAGGACTTATTATCAAAACATTCACACTATTAATGTTAAGCCTCAGACAGAAATTATGCAGCAGGTGTTTTAAGAAGTTAATATATTAATGCTGCTAGTAAAAAGTACACTTTATTTATGTATTACTTTTTCACACTATATTATGTTTAAATAAGATTTTTGGGTTCTGAAATTAATGTTTTACTTGTTTTACACAGCCTACTCAATTCAACTTGACTGCAAACACAAGGTCCTTCTCTAAGGACAAATTTTGGCTTTTTTTTTTCTCTTTAGTTTACATCGGCACACATCAAAATTTTTTGTGCCTCACTGATTTACAATAATGAACTTCTGAAAGTAGATTTGCTCTCACTACAGTATAATGGAAGAGACTCTGGAAAGGAAAGACAGAAGCTTTACTCCTACATTCATTTGCAAGTTAAACAAACAAATACAAACAAATAACCCTTTCCAATTTTGAGAGGAAGAAACTAAACTCATTCCAGAAGAAGCTGAAATGCTGTGGTCAACTCTAGTCAGTATATAAACCCAGCCATAGTAGGGCACATCAGTCCATCCACATATCCCTTCTTTTGGTGGCCAAAGCTATATACACAACTAAGGAAAAATATAGAATGGAGCAAGAATGCATTTTTTGTCATAACACATTTCTAAATACTCAGCTTCCAACCTCCTGCAAGAAATGGTCCCTAAGAGAGACATGCTTTCTGTACATCTAAATATCTTCACTGAGTTACTCTCTATGATCTTGACCAGTTTCTAAATTTCTATCTATGGAAAAGCAAAGTTAATTTTTTTCAGCCAGCTTTTTCTCTCTGTGACCACTCAGCTTCAATCCCAGAACTCTTTGGAGTTCATGCTAGAACTTATGCTAGAATTTCATGCTTCAGCTAGAACTTATATTTCCCATGTTTATACTCTCAGTGCTAAGATGGAAAGTATTTCTGCCAGTTGAATGCTGCACTAAAATTAAGGTTCCAATTGAAAAACTGTTCTACAGAATTTGTAGAACAGCATATCCAGGGGTTAGTGAAGTCCTAATGCTGTAATAGGTGCCTCAAGGGTCACGATGGGAGGTGCTGACAAGGCACAGCATTTCTGGTAATTATGTTTGTTGATTCATTATGTCTACCAGATGCTTTTGCATTTTTGTATTTCCAGTATTCCAGATTTCAGCAAGGCTCTGCTCTTGGATGATCTACACTCTTCCAGCATCTTCCTGTTTACTGCCAATACATTCTTCGCCTTCTCCTTGGTCATATGAAAGTCTCTTTCTCCAGACTTTTGCTTTTCCTCTTGTCCACACCATAACACCTTTAATTTCTTGGAAGCTTCAATAAATTTTTCTTCTACTTTCTTTTTCTTCACTTGTAATTCTTCCAAGCTTCAAATGTCAGAGAGAGCTGGAAGGGATGCCTCAAGCACAAATCTGTAAGGCAAAGACCACACTTTTTGTTGTGCTCTCTCTCTCATATGCCAAAGTGGGGAGAGAGGGAAGAGCTACTTAACCCAGGGTTTTAGCCCACCCCTTTCAACACCTTTTTAGTACTGGGAATCTTTAAAGGGAAGTTTATTTTCCTATTTCAAAAAAATCTGTAGCTGAGTTTGCTAGTGGCTCAGTGACTGCTACACA
Source organism: Pycnonotus jocosus (assembly GCA_013400435.1). NCBI lineage: Eukaryota > Metazoa > Chordata > Aves > Passeriformes > Pycnonotidae > Pycnonotus > Pycnonotus jocosus. The sequence continues at coordinate 65,105 of VWYP01020894.1, forward strand.
GGGCAATGATCGATTCTAATGTTTATGCTGGAGGTCAGAGATTTCAACAACTTCAAATCATACACAGATAGCCACCTCTGTGTCCAATTAGCTCCCTCAGTTTATCAGAAATCCAGCCTAGCAGAATCCTGCTGATTTAGTGATCTAACTTGCCTCGCAAAGAATCAGATACACTGTGCAACAGCAAATACAGAAAAAAATCCAACACTACATGTGGTGTAGGTGGGATGAGAGAAAGTAGCAGAAAGCTGAGAGACCACTTGAAATAGTTTATATCCTAGAAGTATTCCTGTTGTTTGAGAATGTAGTATGATTAATCAGCAAACAACCTTTTCTTTCAAAAAAGCTAAATGGAAGCATGCAAGATTCTTCTAACTCATCCCAAAATGCTATGTTCTCTCTTTTCCATGTAAAAGGCAGAGCCACTCCTTGTAAATTAACCACAGGCCTCATAAACATGTTTAAAATTTATGCAGCATTGACAGTTTTGCAACAAAGCAAAGGTATCTTGCAAAATCCATACTTTACTGCCTCCCTAGTACTGCTATGTAACACATTTCCTGCTCTGAGCTTCCTGACTACTTAAAAATGCCATTTAGACAATCACAGCAATTAAACACAGATTCTAAAAAAATTTTCAACACTTGGCATTTGTGCTTCTACTAAAGCTTTAACATAGGAATGAGCTGTTTAATGAAAACCAATGTGAAATTGGTAACAAAAAAAAACAACTGACCAAAAATA
>VWYP01020900.1:10381-23301 GCA_013400435.1 Pycnonotus jocosus
GAGGGGGTTTACATTCTCCATTCCAAGGAAGGCTCCTGCCTTCCTTAGCAGACACCTGTCTTTTCAAACCAGGCTAATCAGCTTGGAATAACAAAAATCCACTGTCCTGCTGCACCTCAGAGCTGGAGAGTGTTCCATGCACAGCCTGGGGTCAGCTGGGATGCCCTTTGTGTGGGTTTGTTTCATCCATCACTGTCACCTCTCTATCTCTGCTTGTCCCTCTTCTTTCCCAGTCCGTTCTATCTCAGTTTCTGCAGTTTTCCTCTCCTAATCAAGGGAGGTTTTGGCTCTGATCAGTCTGGTGGCCAGGGGGAATGCTCCTGAGAGAAGCAGGAATTGCTCCTGAGATCTGTGCCTGCTCCCACAGAAGGAAACTCGACTGCGTCCCTTCAGCCATCATGAGCACACTTCTTTGACAGGCAGACCCACAGAAGTGAGGCTTTGCTACATCTGCTTGTCCAGCAGCCAAATCCTGCCTTTCACACCCCACAGAGATCATCCACCCCTCACCACAACCTCCAATTCCCCACACCCCACAGAGATCATCCACCCCTCACCACAACCTCCAGTTCCCCCCACCCCACAGAGATCACCCATCCCTCACCACAACCTCCAGTTCCCTGCTGGAGCAGCGCTGCTGAGGGAATGTCCAGAGTGACAGAGCTCATCCCCTCTCCTGCTCCCCTTGGCTTTGGCTGCCTTTGCCCAGGTTTCTTTGTCCACCAAGCCTCACAAACTCCATTTCTCACCTGTGCACAGCAGTTTCCATGGCTCTGGGCTCCTTACCAATCAGCTATTTTATTTTCTCCCTCGTGCTCACTGTTGCCATTGAGATTTCACTTTTAATTACTGTCACCTCCTGACTCTGCTGGAATTAAGCTGTTGCAGCTCATTACTATCAAAGATGCATTTTCCTCATGGATACTTCCAGGAGCATCCTCTTCCCATCCCAGCTCCTGGCAGAGGGTTCAGGCTCCAGCCTGGGGCTGCTTTGCCCACCTTACCCTGGCTCTGGCTGCCAGCCCTGCAGTGGTTTCTGCATCCTCTCCTCCTCCCAGAGCCTGGCCAGGTTTATTCCATGCTGCCAGTGACCCTGCAGGGACAATCTCACCCAGCTCAATGATCCCAACAAACCTTGGCCTTCCACTCTGTTGCTAATTTGGATTTAACCCTGTTGATCTTGCTCAGACCAGTGATGGAACCTCACTGACCAGGCTGGTGTAGGATCAGACTCTTAAAAAGCAGCACAAAATCCTCCAAACCTACAAGTCATCCTAAATTAAAAGGCAGGATTCCAGCCTGATCCCATCAAAACCCCAAACACCAACACCAGGGACCTTTCACTCCTCCAGCCTGCTAAGGCTGACCTAAACATTCCCCTCCTGGAAAAACTTTTCCAGAGATTCTTAAAGAAGCTGATAAACCCTTATCCCCACCTTTCTTTTATCCCTTCAACACAAATTCTTCCCCTAAGAGGGCTTCTCCAGCCTTGTCCTGTCCTCAGCCCCTGTTTCATGAAGCTCTTTCCATGCACTTAGTTTTAATTATGAACTTCATCCTGTTCAGGTTACAGGATGTCACACCCAATTAGCAATTCCTTTCCTGAATCAGGAACCATATTAACACCAGATGGACAAATGAAACTCTTATGAGACCAAACAGAACCCCCACGACCCCAAAGTTTCCCCCATTTCCTACCAAATGAAAATATTGGCCCAGCATTTTTAATTTTCTCCTGCTGGGTTTCCATTTCCATTTTCCCTGAGCAGTTAATCCCTTATTAACTGGTGAGCAAGAGACTTGTAGATCTCAGTGAAGCATTTGACATTATTGATTGGAATGTTTTACTCCTGAACTCTGGAAAATTCATCAGGATTTCTGCCAGCACCCTTTATGATTTCAGGAAATTTAAATACTGGGGAGGGTGTGGAGATACACAGGATCAAACCTTATTGGAATGGAACAGGAATCCCTTCCCTGCAGCCTGACTTTGCATGGAACAGATGTAAAACACAAAGTTTTGAGGTTGTAAGCTTCAACAAAGGAATGAAAAGAGATCTTTGGAACGTCCTCCAGGCAGATCCAGCCAGAGGGATCTGCCACTGCCCTCCTGGACACTCCTCAGCTTTCCACATGTCACCTATAAAAACCTCTCACCACTTCTGTATTCTCATTTGAAAGCACAGCTTTGTCCCTCTGTCACAAACAAGCCAATTTGTCTGCTAACAAATTGATTCTCCCCCTCTCCTACATCATCTGATTTGAGCAGAACCCTGTTGGTTTTGTGTCCTTCTGCAATATCAGAGCTCCATGGAAAATCCAGGGGGCTTGGGAGACTTCCCTCAATCCCCAAAGTCAAATTCTTGACGGTTCTTGACACTGAAACATGAACAGGTTTGGCTGCTCTGGGTTTTGCCATGTGGGGTTTTTTTTCTTCCCTCCCTGGAACATTATCAGCTGCATCTTTGCCCCCAAACCCAACACGGGGAATTAAAACCATTAAAACCCCGTGAAATAGACTTTGCAATCTGGATTTTATTCAATGACATAAACACTTAATTACAAACATCTGTTTTAGCCTAAATTCTAATTACCAAATCTAGCCATCTGTAATTTGAATGATTTTCTCTGATTTCCTTTCTTTGCGATGTGATTAATGAGAATGGCATTAGAGCAGGCAGCTCCCTCCTCCTTTGTCAGATGCTTCCTCAGCTCCAGCAAGAAAGCCCTGGGATTTCTGCAGCTCACAGGAAACCTCCCTCCTGTCACTTCCAGCTGTTGAGCTTCCTTTTCCCTCTTTTGGATGAGTTATCCCACAGGATTGCTCCTTCCCAGGGCTGCAAGGGGAAGTTCTAACACAGAGAGATGCTCCCTGCCAAATTTCCGACAGTAAAAGCAGAAAAGTCCTGGATTCACCTCACAGCCAAAGGAAACTCTGCTTGGGAATATTTCACCTCTGCTCTGGAACTTCCCTACCCTCAAATCCTTTTCCCATCGCCTTGGAGAATTCCAGCCCCTCCAGGCATCGTCATCTCACATCCTCCCACCTTCAGGTTTTGCTGGATGCTTGAGACAAGGCAGAGTAAGAGCCTAAAATGAGAATTTTCATTTCCCTGTCGCACCTGCTGCTGGTTCCTGCTGTCTCCTGTTTGCACTAGGAGCAGGAAATTTGTTTTTAATGCCTCTCAACAGCCCCTGCAATCCAAAAAGGAATCTTCCTGGTAGAAATCCCACAGGGACTGAGCAGGGCAAGCTGATTACAGCTGCCTCTGGGTGGGAGGGAGGGCAGGATGGTCCCAGGCACAGGAGCTCAAGTCAAGCCAAAGGATGTGGACACAAAGGGCAAAAATCTCCTTATTTCGCCTCTTAAGGATCCCTTTGTGGTGACAATAAGGAGGTTTTCAGCAGCTCAGCTCGTCAAGGGGGCTCTGAGTTCACAAAAATCCATGCAAAGGGTTCAGCTGATGATATTTTCCTCTCTCTCCCCTCCTGCAGCTGCAGCTCTGATGTGACAAATCTGCTTTGCAAACTCTCCCAGTTGTGGAGGATCCCTGGGGAACACTCCAGTGCTGATGTGCTCACTGCTCTGGGAGATGCTGGAGCACAGCTCAGCCCCTGGATCCTGCCTGACCCAGCCCTTCATGTGCCATCTGCAGCCACAATCCCCCCTCCACCAGCCATCTTCATGGAGTTCAAACACACAGGGATAAACTGCACGAGGGAAAAAACCCAAATCTGCACCCACAGAGAAATACAATCCAAACCAAGATTAGGCTTGAATTTAGAGCTCCCAGTCCAGCACAGAGAAGCTCTGCTAAGCCCTGCACCCCAAAGTTCTTTGGGCAGCTCTGACTTTCAGGGTCATTTTGGTATTTTCCACATCAGGAGACTCCTCTGTAAATCACAGATTGACAGCTCGAGTCCTCTCCTACCTATTTAATAAAAATGCTCTGCTCTGGCTCTTCCTTCCTATTCCTGGACCAGCAACTCCCCACAAAATCCAATCTGAGCTACAACAGCAGCCTGGGGATATCCCTGAGCCCTTTAGCACAAGATGAAATAGGATTAAATAATTCAATTATTTAATAATTTAAATAACTTTCAAAAGATTATTTGAGCCCAGAGTTTCTACCCCTGCATTGCTCAGGACCATCCTGAAGCTCTTCCCACAAGGTTTTCCCGTGGTTTATCACAGCTCAGGGAGGTTCTGGGAGATGGGAATGGGCTTTACTTACTGCTGGCCCAGTGAAGGGAGCGTGGTCACAATTCTCCTGCCAGGACTGGTTGAGGCTCTGCACAAACTCTTGGAAGAAGGCGTGAGACTGGTTGAAAATGGAGAAGCCCAGGATGTTGACTCGGTCGTCCAGCAGGGTGTCCAGGCGCTGGAGGGAGAACTCCTACAGCAGCCAAAAACAGGAAATGGGATTAGAGGGGAAAACAGGCACTGAAACCTTCAAACCCACCCAGTGCCCCTGAAGGGAATGGGAGCTGGGAGATCCTGGATGTGAAACCCACCCAGCTGCTGGGAGGTGTTGCACCTTTTTTGGGGGTGCAGCACTTGTTTTTTGGAGTTTGGAAAGGGGGAGGCAGACAGGTCTGAAGTCAGCATGCAAAAATCTCTTTATTCTGATTTTCTGACTCCATTTCTATCCACTGTACAAAGGTGGCCAATTATTGGCCAAAGCAGAACATCCCATCCCTTGGATTGGTGTTCATACCAATCACTCAAATATTCTATCAGAACCAAGGAATGGAAACATTTCTTATTTCCCTGAAAAAGGCTTGGGAACTCAGCTCAGAGTTCCAAAACCTCAGAAGGCTTTTTGCTTTAATATCAAGAACAAGTCTGGGACATGTAAAAATCAGAGCCACAGGGAGGGATTTATCCCAGGTTTTAACCAGGATTTGACTCAGATGCTCACCTCAGGCTTTTAATGAAGGTATCACTCAAGTCCAGCACTTTATTGGCCAAATTCCACAAAAAAACCCCCACAAAACCCTTCAAAGAGGGTGTCACCCGCCTGCTGAGTGAAGCTGCTCTATCACCACATCCAATTTGGTGATGCCAAGTTTCAACTGTTCAATTAAATCAGTTCTTTCCCACAGGAGGAGGATCCGAATTCTACCAAACCCTAAAAATCCCCAACCCTGCCCTGCCCCTTTCTGCTGCCAGGTACCAGGAGGAGATGCCACCCCAGTGCCCTGGGGAGGCTTGGAGGGTGATATGACTGTGGGGTTTGGAGTTGAGAGCCTCCCCTTGCATTTCTGCAAGCGGTAAGAAGTACAAAAACAATTTGAAAAAAATTAAAGCAAAAACAGAGGGCTTCATTTTGCCCCTCACATCCATGGAAGCAGCTACACAACAAAGCCTGGGGAAGAGTCCAGCCCTCCTTTGTCCTATTAGCAGGGAACAATGGCACTTTCCTCACACTAATTTCTCTTCTGCTAATTGCCCAAGTGGAGTGAGAAGGTGGGAGTGACACTTTCAGCAACTGCAGGATGCCCAGCACGGCTACAGCTGTCCCTGAGCTCCCTGGGGGATGAGGTTCCAGCAAACCCAGCCACTTTTTATCTTTGCTGGGCACGCAGGAGCAATTCCTGTAAATCTCCCAAACACGGGGGACTCACAAAACCATTCCAAGCCCCACGGGAATGCCATCAAACCCAGGATGGAGCACATTTTGGACACGATGCCAGGTTAGCGTTGGCTAAAACGTGAAATTGCCCGTGAGCTGTTGATTGGTTTGAATGATATCGTGCCCCTGCCTCGCTGCCAGGGGTGATCCATCCACCCACGGTGTCCTGCCAGCCCCAGTGAGCAGGGCAGAGGAGCTGGGCTTGAGGAGATGCTGGCTGCAGGCAGAGCAGCAGGAAGGATGCTCAACCCCTGGAAAATCCTCTCTGCCCGCAGCCAGAGCCTCGAGGCAAATCGTGCAGGGCACCAGGCAAACAGCTGCCCCACTGCCCTCCTGGCTTGGGGGTATCCAGGAGGAAAATGAGATGTTTTGTACTGGAACAGCCACAAAATCCAAGGTTTCATCTGGTGCCAGCCCGCCCCAGCCTCAGGGCAGCTGAAAATCAGTGAGTTTATTTGTTTATTGTGCCTCTTCTCCCCTGAAAACACTTCCAAGCGTTTGAAGTTGAAGGTTTTGTTATGCTCTGATCTTTAAATAAACAATTACTGGGTGAGGGAATGAAATGGTCTCACTTCACATGGGGAAACTGAGGCAGGGCTGAGATTCACAGCTCCTGCTGCCCTGAGTGGCTGTGCCATGGGCAGAACCAGCCCCCTGAAGGGATCTTTTCCCACTTTCCCGGGGTAAATTCAGGGAGCTGCCAGGACTCTCTGCCTACAAAACAACCACAGCCAGACCCCGACAGGCTCCATAATTTGCTGTGGTTCAAACGTTACCAGCAGCTCTGCCCAGCTCCCACCACCCCTGGCTGCTTTGTGCGAGCTTTGCTCTTTCCCTACATCCATCCCTCTCCACATCCATTTTTTCCAGCTGCAGAAAACCCCATTTCTGTGGCTGTCACGCCCGTAAAGATCCCCTCTGTGACACACAGGGCTGGCATGGCCTGTACCCGACCCCTTCCACCCTCTGCTCCCTGTCCCTTCCCTCTGCTCCAGCTCCAATCCTTGGCCATTAAATGTCTTTCCATGAGATGAGCAGGGAGCAGGTCGGGAGGAAACGAGCCGTGAGCTGGCGGTGCAATGAGATGGAGATAAACCACCCGAGGGGGACACACTTCATTTGCGCTGGGATAAGAGAGATTTGGTGAGGTCAGGCTCTGCTGCAGAGGGCAAAGGGGTGAGAGCATCCCGATACTCCCCCAGCTGCCAGCTCAGCTTCTACCCCCCCCCCTTCTGTTTTTTTTTCCTTTTTACACACATTCGCCACGCTTGACATTTCCAAACCCACGTTTTGCAAACAAAATCTCATTTGTTATTCGAGACCTGCTCCTCTCAGCTGATTTCCCACCCGTCCTGCTCTCCTCTCACCAACCACGGGCAGGAGAAGGGGTGGAAACCCCCTGATCTCAGGGGTATTGTCAAGTGGACAGCCAAGGGTTTCTCTCTGAAATGCAGTGAAGTTGATTCTTACACAAAACCCTTTCCCAGCTGCCTTTTTTTCTCCTCCTGGAGTCCCTCACCCTCAGTGCTGGCTGGAGCTTTTGCAGGTTACAAGATTCCCAATGCAATGAGAGCAAAGAGCCATTAGGAAAATCACTCTGATATCCTCTTTAAGAGGGGACTCCAAGCCTCTTCCAGCTGTGCAAACACAGCTTTGTAACCACAAGCCTTCAGAAAATGCCATCAAAAATTGGGTGCAAACAGCAGCTCCCTCATTTCCTCCCATTCCACTGGGGTTTTTTATGCCTCTCCCTACACTGGAGGAATTGCAGTAATTGCCCAAAACTTGGCCCTCAATCTCAGTCCAACATGAGGCACAGGGAAGACCACCAGGAATCACGCCAAGGTGAACTTCAGGGACACAAATCCTGCCTGCCTGAATTCCTCCCCCTCTTTCCACTCCTGTTTTTTTTAAAAAAACACCCACCACATGTCAATATTCTGTTTCAAGAAAGAAAAAAAAATTTAAAAAAATTAGACCCGGAGGAGCTGCAGCCAAAATTAATGAACTTTTTCCCAGGAAGAAAAATCCCCAGGCCTTGCTGCCATTGCAGCAGATTCGGCAGCAGGCACCAGCAGGCAATTAGGGTGTAGATTTTCTGACTGCTACTACAGGGCTGCAAGCACGGAATGTGTGCTGTTAAATAACAACACTTAGCAATTCCGTGGCATACTGTATTTTCCCGGTGCCAGGCACACATTAGCTAATTGAATTCCACGGGGTTCCCTGGGAGACGGCGCTGGAGGAGTTATTAGGGGATGAAGTCACTCCCCTGGATTTCTGCACAACCTGCAGCGCACAGAGCCCCTGGAATGACCCCAGCTTTGAGGTCATTGGGAGAACTTGGCCAAAAAAAAAGCCACAGAGGCGAGCTCTGTGATCCTAAAGCCGTGAGATTGGATTTTTCCAGCGTGGCTGGGTGTGAGTTATGAGCGGATCTGCAGGATGCACTCCCCGTTCCATTAGGGACATAAAGGCAGCAGGAACAAACCTGTTACTCACTGCAGGTCTTGGATGGAGGATGAGCTGATCCCAGCCAGGATTCTGCACCCACAAGGCCTCTCCCACCCCAGATGGCTCCAGGGCTCCTGCAGCACCCGTGAGTTTGGCAGGGAATTCACAGAACCCCCAGGTTGGAAGAGACCTCCAAGATCATCGAGTCCAACCCAGCCCCAACACCTCAACTAAACCCTGGCACTGAATACCACATCCAGTCATTTTTTACTTCTTTTTTTTTTTTTTCAGTTGTCCCTCCTGCCCTGCCTGTGTCACTCTGGTTCACCCCAGCAGTGGCACGCTGCTCCTCACGCTGGCACTGGGGCAGGGTGGCACACCCCAGCTGCCTTACCCTGGGGGAAACTGGAGTTGTTATGCCTGGAATATAGAGGAGGAACTGAGGGGCAGAGTGAAAAGCAGCAAGAGATTTGTAGCTGGCTCTTAGAAACACAGGACTGTGGAAAGGTCTGGGTTGGAAGGGACATGAAGCAGCATCTCATTCCACCAGGGACACCTTCCACCGTCCCAGAGAGCTCCAAGCTCCATCCAGCCTGGCCTTGGACACTTCCAGGGATCCAGGGGCAGCCACAGCTGCTCTGGGCACCCTGTGCCAGGGCCTGCCCACCCCCACAGTGAATAATTTCCTCCCATTACCCCATCTAAATCTTCCTTCCTTCACCTTAAAACCATTTCCCCTTTCCCTATCACCTGTGGTGCTGTAAAAATCCCTCTTGTCACATTTAGGCACTGGAAGGTGCCCTAAATCTCTCCAAAGACTCTCTTCTCCAGGCTGAGCAGCCCAAAAGAGATGTGGGTTAAAAACCTTCCTTACAACACAAAACATCAAAGCCAGCATTCATCCCTCAGCATCTCCCTAATGAGGCTTCATCCCAAACCTGCAGCTGAGCAATCAGCTCCTGGGCTAAAGGAAATCCCAGAAATTCTGGCCAGTCCTTCCCTCACCACTGGCTCCAGTGCTTCCCAAGAAGATTGGCTGGAGACTTCAGCACGGAAAGGGACAGCCCAGCAGGGAATTCTCCATGTCCCAGCAGCCTGCCTGGCACAAAAAGGGTGTTTTAAAGTGTGGAGCCGCCTCCTCTGCCCTGCCACTCTGAGATCTCCCTCCAGAGGGTGGCTCCTGGTGATTTTTCCCCCTGCAGCAGCCCCAGTGCTGCTCAGCACTGCAGCAGCTCCTGAGCTCCTTCCAGCAGCATCGATTTTGCCGGTGATGCTGTTCTGCAGCCCCCGTGTGTGTGCAGGACCTGGATCCTTATCTCATTTTTAATAACCTGGAGTGCCCGGGCAGCAGGGAGGCAGCCAGCAGTGCCTGCAGGCTGGGGAGAGCCTAAAGAAGGGCTCCTTTCACTGCCAGGGACACCCAGACCTTCCCAGAGCCTGGCTGAGCTCCTCCCCTGGCTGACCTCATCCCAGGGTTTGCTCAGTCCAGGCTGCACCAACAGCAGGATGCTCACTCCATCCCTCCTCTCTCCCTTGCACACACACAGCTTTATCTTCCTCTCCTAATCACTGCAAGGGCTTTATTGGATTTTTGGACCTGCTGATTAACAGCCTCCCAAACACCCTCCAAGGCTGTGCTCAGCAGGAGAAACTCCCTGCTGTGAACTCAGCAGAGCCTGCACTGACCTCGCTCCCCTCCTGCCCCTCTGACAGCACCAAAAGCTGATTTACACCAGGCCCGGGACACTCTGTGTGTTGCACCTCTTTTGGGGGTGCAGCGTTTGTTTTTTGGAGTTTGGAAAGGAGGAGGCAGACAGGTCCAAGGTCAGCATGCAAAAATCTCTTTATTCTGATTTTCTGACTCCATTTCTATCCACTGTACAAAGGTGGCCAATTATTGGCCAAAGCAGAACATCCCATCCCTTGGATTGGTGTTCATCCCAATCACTCAAATATTCTATCAGAACCAAGGAATGTAAACATTTCTTATTTACATGAAAAAGACTTGGGAAGTCAGCTCAGAATTCCAAAACATCAGAAGGCTTTTTGCTTTAATATCAAGAGCAAGTCTGAGACATGCAGAATCAGAGTCACACTCTGTGCTTTTCCTTCTCCTTTTTAAAGTGGGATGGGAAGGGAGAACACTGGGCCAAGGCTTCCATTTCTCTATTAAACCCTCACTCTGGCAAAACCTCCTTGTCCAGAGTGTTTGGTGCTTGGAAAAGCTCTCCAAACCCAGAGTGCAACGTCCAGCCTGAGATTTCTTGGCAGCTTTTGTGCAAGAGCCAAACCCGCAGTGCCAACTCAGCACATCACCAGTGTGTGCCATTATTCACCATTTCAGGGATAATAAAATATCCCAGAGCAGCTTCTTTGGGCAAGCAGAACCTCTCCTCAAGTCATGGAAGGCAGAACTAAAACACTGAACCCAAGAGGAGCCTGACCCTGCAATGGTCACTTCTTCACCCCCCTGGCCCCAGTGACCAATTTTTCCCCCCCAAAAATCACCAAACCTCCTCAGTCAGAGGTGGAGAAAATTCCTTCTTTTTCCCCTCCAGATCCTGCTGCCCTGAGAGCTGAGCTGCCAAGGCTGTAAATCATCCCCAAGCTCCTCTCAGAACACATTTATTTGTTTACTCAAGTGGACAATATTATGTTAAGTGCTTTCTATGGTTTTCCTGAAAGGCTCCATTTATTTATAAACTATCGACGGAGTCAATACGTTTCTAATGGGCCACATGTAAAAATCAATTTCTCTAAGAGGGGAAAAAAAAAAGTGGAAAAAAGTCATCAGAGCAACGATTTGAGCAGGAAAGTGGATGGGGTAGATCTACTCGAGACAAATCCAAAATAAACATCAGAAATAAATGAAATAAACATTATTTCATCCTGCTTGGCCATTCAGGTAGGGAAAGGGAAGCTGTGACCTCAGGGAGAATTTAGGGGAACCATATTTCTATCTGTAATTGGATTTCTCTTCCCAAAAAAAGCATCAATGTGCCTTATGGGTCTAGGACCTCCTCATGCAAGGGCAGCTGTTAAATTTTGGAGGCTGCTCTTCAAACGAGAGCACTTTTAGGAAAATACACTGCCTGAACTTCAACTTCTCTGCAGGGAGCCCGAGATTTGGAGAGAGAAAAACCCACAGAGAGGTCAAGTGCCAAATGCTGGGATGTGAAAAAAGACAGCTCTTGGGAAAAAAAGGGGTGAGAAACAGGGCAGAGGGAAAGAGAGAGATTTGCCCTCACCTCAGAGGGGCTGGGGAGTATCTGAGAGAATAATTTCCCCAAAAATTGGGAATCAAGCACAAGGATCTGGTCAGGAAGCAAGGAAGAGTCAGGCAGCAAAAGGCAGGGAGGCACAGGCACTGCTTTGTCTAAACCCTCCTTCCCTCATGCCAACCAGAATGAGGAGAAATCGCTTTGGCAGCCCTGCAGGAACCTGATTTGTTTGCCCTGCTACCACATGCCGCTGAAAATGTGATCCATAAATCCTGGGGGCTCTCCAGAACACTCGGCATCAGCTGCTGGGAACCGGGAGGGCTGGCTGGGCTCAGAGGGGAGATTTGTCACAGGGGAACCAGAGACTCTGCCCTCCTCACCTGGGCAAGGGACAGGGACAGTGCCCCTGGCAGCAGGAGGGTCAAACACCACGGCCTGAGCTGGAGTTCATGGTGAAAATGAAGATTATTTCACCAAAACAAGGTAATTTCACAGAAACTAAGGTCAAAGCCTGTCTGTTCTCGAGCTCATCGAGAAACAGAAGATTATTTCACCAAAAAAAGGTAATTTCACAGAACATAAGGTCAAAGCCTATCTGTGCTGGAGTTCACAGTGAAAAAAAAGATTATTTCACCAAAACAAGGTAATTTCACAGAATCTAAGGTCAAAGCCTATCTGTGATGGAGCTCATGGAGAAACAGAAGATTATTTCACCAAAAAAAGGTAATTTCACAAAACCTAAGGTCAAAGCCTATTTGTGATGGAGCTCATGGTGAAAAAAAAATAATTTCACCAAAAAAAGGTGATTTCACAAAACCTAAGCCCTGGTCAAAGCCTGATCTGTAGTTCGTTTTCTCTCTGCTTGATTTGACACCATCCTTTCCTCCTCAGGGATGTCACCCTGCTGACAAGCTGCAGCACAAACGTGTGACACTCGGGGGGATTTGGACACCAATTTCCCCTCCAGTTCCAGCTCCAGGCTGACAATTCAGCTTTGAAAACCTCGTCCTGCGTGAAAACCTCTTTGTAAATCACCAAACAAAGAAGGGAAAGCGGGAAACGAGGCAAAAAAAAAATTTAAAAAAATAAAAAAATCCCCCAACCCGACCTGATTTATCTGGTCTGTGGGAGTTGAACGTGGCAGCTGTTTTATCAGCAGCAGCACCTGCACACGGTTTTGTCAGGGAACAAAACTGCACCCAGCGAATTGCTCTGCCTGACTTAAGGCACCGGGAAACCTCCTTTACACCTTCCCCCTTTTACAGGAATAATTTTTAATTGTTTCAATTATTCCCATCTAATCGCCTTGACAAATATTTTGAAATTTAAACCCAGCCTGAGGTTCGGACATTATTTAAAAAAAAAAGCCAAAATGACAAACTAAACAGAGAGGGGAAAAAAAATTAAAAAAATACAAAACCCAGCAAGCTACACAGAATTAACAAGCGAAAAGAATTAATTGTAGCGTGGGGTTTTGGAGGCATCCAACACCCCTCCTACTCAGTGCTGCTGATTTCAGGGATTTCCAGTGCTGGAAGGAAGATTTTCTTCAATGCACAGCAGCCTGCTTGCAATTTGGTGTATTTGTGCAGCATTATTATTATTATTA
>VWYP01020902.1:0-19085 GCA_013400435.1 Pycnonotus jocosus
GGAAAAAAACGATTCCTTAGCTTTTGGCATACATCTGCTTATAACTCTTGTCCCGTAACTCCAGATTCCAAAGCCATGGAGATAGTACCTCATCAGCACATGGGAAAGGGTACATGAGACAAAAGTATTCAAGTGGAGCATATGCCCAGTTCTTTCATTCACTACCCCAGCATGGGGATTCCTGATGAGGACAGCTGTGTTCCTACAAAAGGCAGCTGTAATTCTTCTCCCTCATTCATGCCCAGCAATGAAGGGTTTGAGCCTGCTCGGTGTGAGTGTGGAGATAGAGAGAACCTGACATAAAACACAGAGCTAAATGGAGAACACAAACACATCTCAGAGCTACACTAATGAGAACATAACTAATATGTTGCATATTCCCAGCAGAATGAAGGAAACCTAAGGGAAACATAGGCATTAAAAAGTAAGTAAGTAAGCTAGTTTTATTCACACAAAGGTATACCTTTCTGTGTATACCTTTCTGTGTATTTAAGTTCCTTTACTGGTTTCTTATACCCCCCAAATGCTCTAAATTTTGTATCTGTGCCTAAACTACTTGGTTGCCTGTGCAAAGCTACATCTGTGCAAGGTACAGTGGGAGGGGTGAGCCTTGCTTCTGTTAAGGTGTGGAGAGACTCCTGAAAAACTGCATGACTTTCTATTCCCTCTGAAGTTTGCTCAGTTCAGTTAGTAACCACAGCACTTCTGAGATGCTCCAGATTCACCCAAGCTGCAGGATGAAAGGAGCTCTGTAAGGAGGGCTATAAACAAGATATCTATGGGGCTTTTTTCCTCTGCAGAGGAAACTGGCAGAGGGTGCAGCAGACAAGAATGCAGATGTCCATATCATTTGCTCCCTGGGATATCAGGGGAACGACAGGTCAGCACTTGGGTGTGCATGATTTGCATTTCTGAGATGAGAAGGGTGACAATTTGAGGTGACTTGACAGCAGGAAGTGTTTGTAGCTCTATTGGCCCTTAAGAACCAGGGACAGACAAAATGATATTTTTTATTTGGCTGATGGAGAAGGACTTTTGGGGGGAACTTTCCAGAAGAGGATGTTCATTCTAACACCTGAAAAAAGAGGTGGGGAAGCTTTTCTATTGGACCTGTCACAGAGTTTCCTTTTCTGTAAGAGTGAGGATAGCCAAAGGAAGAAAAGAAACTGAATTTAATTTTGTTCTTCCAGCCATGGTGTCACATCCCTGCCAGTTCATTGTGCACATGTGGATAAAGTACAGTCTGCCCTTCTTTCCTGTTTGGTTGCAGGACCTGGGTGTGACAGGATGTGCTGAGAAGCAGCTGCCCTGGGGACTTGCTAAAATGCACTGTGAAAGATCACCCTTTTGAGACTTTTATTTTTTTTTTCCTCTCCAGCTCAGTGGAGCTGATTTGCACACCGGGGTCAACTAACTATCTCTATCAGTGGTTTCTGCAGTAGCAATTAATTTGTGTAAGAAAAAGGGATGCTTTAGTGAGAGATGAGTGAAAGCAGGAGGGAGAGGTGTGAGACATTGGAGACAGATAAGGAACAGGTGTCTTTTGGCCCTGCTCTTGCCTGTTCTCCCTTGCAGAGCCTATTGATGCCTGACACTGCTCTGCAAACAGCCGAGTGCTGCTCATCATTCTTCCTGGGCTTTGCATTCTCTCCTTGGAGGACACTTGCCCTTAAACAAAGGGTCTTAAACTGTCTGAGGGAGAGGGAAATACTGACACTCTTTCTCAGGCTGTGAGCAGGCTGATCAAAAAAAAAAGGACCAGCTTACCATTTCAAGAACTTCTGCAAGAATATTTCTGCAATGTCTGCTTGGAAGACAAGCTTTTGAGAGAGGAAAAAAATTAATCAAAACTGTGTAAGTTTTACTAACAACTCAAGCCAAGGTGGAAGATATTGTCCAAACTGAATTACATAAATCCCCCTCAGGCCTTTTGGCAGGTCTACTAGGCAGGTGGCTTGTTGGACAGGAGAGAAAAAGTAACACAAGAAGCCCTTACTGTGCAGGCTGTAAAGATTTCCCTGCCTTGTTTCTAGCATCATGTTTAAGGGATTCCTCTTCTGCCCGGTGGATCATCTCCATTGACTTATAGCAGCTGGAGAGCAGACCCCTGGGCAAATATGTGTCTCTCCCTTGCTGGAACAGCTGATGCATTACATCCCACAGGAATTGCCTCTGAGTACCATATAAAGCAAACCTAGAGTGTACATAGGAACATGGCTTAAAGTCTTAACTCAAGCAAAAGCCCCTGGCAGAGAAGAAAGATTTAGCTGAATAGTAATACAGAATCTGTGCTTTGGGGGTTGATGAGACATTTGGGATGTGCTATGGAGAATGTTGGAGTGGAAAGGACTAAGCAAATATAGGATATCATCATTGTTATTTGAAAAAATCTGTATCTAGAAACACCAGCTCTGCCATTAACTAAGATGTCAGCTCAGCTGAGTTTCACAGACCTTATCTCTGTCAGAGATTGCAAAGACATGGTCTTTCTTAAGCTCAGCTCTTAAGTGCTCAGCACGTTTATTTAGCTATTTTATATGACACTATAAATTAATCTAATTTACCAAGTTCCCAAATAATTCAAAACATCTATTACAGAAAATAACATTAATTACAGACAGAAAGGAAGCCAAAGAGCCCAGTTGAGGCAGGATTTGCCTGTTAGTCTCCCTTATGGAAAGCAGGTCTACACCTGAAGGACTGCAGTGCTGGGCAGTGGGGTGAGTGAAACTAATTAGTGCTAAGCTCTGTCAGAGAGAAGTTCTTCTCTTTTGGGTCCACAGAAACCCAAAACAGTGGGGAGGGGAAGAAAAAATCTCTTAGGCCATTTTGGATTTAGGTGACTGAGAAGTCTCACTTTGTGCTGAAAAGAAAGACTGTGAGGTGAAGCACTGTCTACACATGGAAGCACTGGGCAATTTTTCAGCTTTCATCATGATTTCTTGTGGATTTTTCACTCTATGATTTTCAGAGAAGGAAAACACAGTTTTCTTGCCAAAGCTGATCTCCTGCAGGATACAGAGTAGCTGCAGCAGAGGTCACATCTTGCAAGCTGGGCAGAAGTGTTGTTTGTAGGAGGAAGCCATACACTGGTCTCACCAAGGAAAGCTGTATCACACCTCTGCTCCCAGGTTTTACACCGCCGCAAAGTCACTTGTCTCCATCACCTTTACTCATAAATACTTAGAAATGTCCAGCTCCTGTCAGAGAATTATAGAAAATGTGGTGATGAAATGATTCCCACAGATTCCTTCTGAAATAAATTTATTGTCCAAGTATTACAGGTAAGCAGTCACAGACAAACCTGTCAATCCGACCAAATCCATCCTTTCTAAGGCTTCCTGCACTACCCATACACTATTTGAATTTCATTTCCCATGACAGCACTGTGTGCTGCTAAGGCGTAAATCTGGAACACCACTGCTGATTTCAAGATAGCTGGTCTGGATGTAGACCAGCCCAAACAAATCCTGCAAGGAAGAATGCATCTTTCATAGGCACTTTTATAGTCTCTAAAAGGATGTTTTCCATCATATTGTCCAGTTAATTAGACAAAGTTAGCAGTTAAGGATACAAGGATCTCCCAGTTTCTCAGGCTACCTGAGTGCAGAGGAGTTCAGTGTGCAAGTAAACTGGTGAAAAAGGAGACACTTTCTTACTGCTTATCAAGTGTGTTGGTGGAGGACACCAGTGTGCTGGGGCTGGGTGTTCTCAGTCTGGCTATTCCCCACAACAGCAAAAGGAAATTTGGAGCCTATTTTTTTTCTTCTTTGGAGAATTAAATGGCACCTGTGGACACATAGGCATGTTTATGCTTCTTTTCTCTGTACACACACACACACAAACACCCCCAATTTTCAGCTTGGCAGAGTCTAAAGGTGTGTCTTTGTTTCTGCATGTCCTTTTCTTCCACAATGGTGGTTTTTCTGTGCATATCCAACAGATATATTTTGGTCCTTTCCAGCTGGAATAAAACTTACAGTCCAAGAGAAATAAAAAGAAGAGAGGTGGGAAGAGTAAGTGAAAGAAATATGAAGAGCTGACTGCCAGAGGCTGCCATCCAGATATTTTTTTTCACTCTCTTTTTCTAAGAAAACCAGAGTGAGGTAGTGCTGGGCATCCAATTCCCCTGGCATGGAAAGGATGGCTGTTTGAGAGAGATGTCTAGGAAAGCCGTGAAGACTACATTGTCCAAGTCATTCTCAGGGAAGAGGATTGATTTAGGGTCAGCAGGACTTTCTTCCTTCTTCCCCCTATGCTGTCACAGACTGGGATTTTTGGACATACTCAGTACTGGTCACAGTCAACAGCATGGCCCTTTCCTGCATGTGCTTTACAGCAGTTACGGCAATATCTGGGATTTGGGAGGTTTGGAATTAGCTCTGGCTTTGACACAAACTTCTGTGGCCTGGGGGCACACAACTTTCTCCTTTTTTTGACCAGCTTTGCTTACTATTCCTTGGAAATTGACAGGATTTACTCTAGCCCTGAATTGAAGCATGTGCATGTAGGCTTGGCTAGACCAGAGACATGAGCCTTGAAGCTGAGCTGGAAGCAGATGGAATTTAGTAGGTTACATTTGGGTATTTTCAGATGGAAATTGTGCCAAAGCAGGTGCACAAAAGCGCTTCATTGACACGTCACAACAATTTTTTTACCCACCTTGGTATCACTAAACAGGCCAAGACTGCAAAATTGTTTCCCTGAAATGAAGCTTGGGCCCAATGGGTGGCGATCTTCACAGATACACAAAATTCGTATGAAAATTGCTTTTTACTGTAAAGTCAGATAAAGTGTTCTGTTTCATCACTCTTCCTTAGCTACTCATATGAGTATTCGTAAATTGGAGAGAAAATATTTCTCTGTCTATATTAGGAGAGAACAGAAGGGACCCCCATTTTTCAAGAGGAAAACACAAAGAGGAAGTGGGCTGGTGAATCAAATAGCAGAGGGCTGTCTCAGAGATGACAGCCAAGCAAGATTTGCAGCATTGATGTGTCCATTGATGGACAACTACTGAAGGTTGTGCCCTTACAGACATCGTTAACCACTGAAGATGTCATTGTTTGGGAACCAAGAGCTGCTTCACTATACTTCATTCCCAGTCCATAAACTTTGCTTTTTATCAAGTTTATAAAAGCCCCAGAACAGTCAGATTATCAGACAAAAACCTCCTTCTGGTTTACTTGATTTTATAGGTCATCTTTTACAAATATTCAGTGGGCCAATTCATGTAGGGACTGTCATTCATACACGAGTGCATATATATGTAAACACATAAACATACAAAAAATGCACAATGATGTTTGTGCATGTTACATATATGTATATGTTGAAACACACAAACATGTCTGTCTATCTATCTGATCTTTCTGAAACACTTCTATTACAAGCATGATTTTCTTCCTCACCCCTGACGCAAGTCCTTTTTTAAACCTCCTCTCAAAACACCTCTAGTGCCTCATTCTGGTGCCTAATTGGCCTTATCATTAAGATTTTTTTAAACTAATGTCTAAACTAAATGTTTCCTTTTTAGGATTCAAGTCATTGCTCCTTGTTATGCCTGTTTCAATGATGTCTACATAATATGGATTGATATGCTAGTCAGGGATAGTTTCAAAAGAAGCAAATAGCATCCATTAAGGAATAGCAATGTAGGAATGAGTCATATAAAATATCCATCTATCTGTACATACATTTCTGTCTGTGTGCAGATGGACACACAAACCATTTCTAACACACACACACAAATCAGACTGCTGCATTTCAAGGACTTACAACACTTGAAGACCCATAACAGCATATTATCTCAGTCCCTGGATATCCTTAACCCATGCTTTTATTTCCTTGTAGAAGCCCAGGAAGTTGTGGCTGACAGAAAAACACCTTGTCTGCTGCTAACTTGGACACTCATGCTCATTTTGCAACTTTGTGAACCCTGCTTTTAGGTAGTGAAAGGTGAGACAAATCCCACTCAAACCCTGTAAAGCTGCAGGTCTTTATTTTAAGCATCTGTGATTGTGAGATGCAGTGAAAGAGACCTCCAGGCCTTGATTAAGATCACTATTTGTTGCTCTAATGCAAAACAGTGTCATGAATAGTGTTAGTAATAAGCAGTCCAGAATGCAAATCCTGAGAACATAGGTTATCAAAGCCTGCATATTCAACTTTAATGGTTGAATGTTTACACTGTACTTTTTGATCTTAAAATCATAATCTGTAAATGAAGTTATTTATTCTTATTCTTATTCATAATAATAGAAATAATAGTAATAACAATAATAATAATTTTACTACTTCTACTCTACTAACCATATGTTTTTCCCTCACTTTCCCCATTATTTGCACATTAAGGGCTGGGCTGGTAGTGGCACCTCACTTTCCTCAGACAGGATATGATTGCGTTAGGGCTGAGATCGGTAGGAAGAAGGTCTACTTTTAGATGGATCATGTAGGTACTGAGATCAAAGTTCACTTTCCATTGTAGGTGGTTGGGGTGGAAAATGTGAAGGACAGAGGTGGGCTAATGCTGCTAACAGGAATTTTTCTTGTTGGTGCTCAGGAATGTTCAAGTATAATAATTAGACAGAAGTAGTTACTGTTTTAATGAACAATTTGCTGCACAGTGAAGCCCAAACTAGAACTCTTTGATCATCTCAGTAGAATCTTCCCTCCTTCTGTTCCCAAAGCCCATTAGAAAAACTTCCCTCTCCTAAGTTTCAGCACAGCTTGTTGTTACTGAAAATTAGCTACTTTGTCCAATCCAATTTCAAATTAGGTGACATAATCAGAAGAGTCTCTGCCACTTCACTGGAAGGACCATACTTCCACCATCAAAAGAGAATCTTATCGTCACCCTCTCTGAGGTTTTCTTCGTTTTCAGCCTTTTCCTAATTGCAATTTATTTGGTGCTTAAAAGAGTGCCATATCTTTAATTTTCCCCCTCCCACTGATATAAAGTTGTCATGACTTCTCTTCTTCAAGTGATTAGTATTTTCCTTGAAAACTTTTGCTAGGCCTTTCTCTGTCTTGTATGTTCAGTTACACTCCCTTTATTTTGGCCGTCAGAGGAGGACAATGTACACAGTGAGTAATATCACAGCTGCACCTTTGTTCTGCACATGCCACATATTTACCATGGAGATGCTAAAATCTGGGGGCAGCTCTTTTTAAATCTTTTCACTGCTGTGTTGCTCCCTGCTTATGTGTTTATGGAATGATAGAAGACAAATTGAAGCCTGTACCAAATGAAAATGAAATGGAAATATGAGCAATATCTTTCCCTTCTAATCTTAGGCTCTTACAGGAGTGGATACGAGGTGCTCCATCTCCTTCTTGCATCTGACATAAGAGGGGTACAAAATGATCGTTCAGCAAATTTCATTTCTGAAGATTACCTCCTACAAATCGGAATATGAGATCTTAACTTTGCTGCTGTGAATTAATAAAAAAGCTCTGTAAGAGCAAATCATATCTGCTATAGTCCTCCAGTTTACCACAGTTGTACTGTGAAAAAAAACAAAACAAACCCCAAAAAAGGAAAAAAACCAAAAAATCCCAGCAACTGAAAAGTGCCATAAAGGGACAGAACCCCAGGGTGAACCTGTCTCAGTTTAGACCAGAGAGATACAAACACTGACACCACAGTGAGGATCTATATGGGTGTCTGAAAAAGCATGCAGAGCTGAGATACTGAAAATCAGCATTGCTTTAATAAGACTTTCTCACCTCATTGGTCAGACTACTATTAAATATTGCATTTGAATGATATTGGTTATATTATGTGGTTTCTTTTGTTTCTTTGTATCTGGATGTAGACTTAGTTATCTAATATTGGAAAAAGGGGAAAGAAAAATAACCTGTTTCTACAGTAGATCATATCGACATATTGGGATTTCATCTTGCATAGCTGAATCATTTGTATCTGACAGGTACAACTAAACTGAAGACATTAGACTTCACAGATAAATGAATTCTAAGAAACATTTATAAATCTAGAGAGCTGCACCCATTGACTTCTGCTCCAAGCTGAGGCACAGCAACCACATATTCAGAAAATGGCTTTCCTGTTGCTGTGACAGAAGAATTTTTGGTGGAAATCATCCATTTTTTATTTCTTGAAAAAGACAGTGCCAGGGTGAAAAATTTCACAGTAATGTTTATAATGTTAATGAACATAAATCATGGGTTCATGTCACCAGCAGCAGTGGCTCTGGGAAGGCTTTCATTAGCTAAAGGCTTGTGTGGTGGTGTGGTTATCATTTTGTTTAGAGGACAGAGAAATAAGAATCAACCTTCTCCCTTACTAGTGTGCTGAAAAGCAGGTGCCTCTGGCCTTGGCCAAATTGGATGTGTGAGGGAAGAGTATTGGAGCTAACAAGATGCCAAATGAGGACTTTCAGTCATTGGTAGCTACTTAAAAAGTGTGTTACTATGACATTCATTAACTGAAGCGATAAATATTCCCTATGGCTTAATACTGTGGTATACATTAAGTAACAATGGAAATGTAATCCTTGAAATCATGTCTTTGCTCATCAGTTTGAGGATCAAGTGTTAACCACTTCTTAAAAGGCATGATACATGCAAGGAAAGGGAAGGAGTGGGAAATACTGACATTAAATCATACTATACATATATAATGTATTACATATATATATATATAACATATACTATATAATCCGTATATTTTTCTAAAATAACATAAAATTGTGCTATTTCTTCATAGGCTGGAGCTGCAGCAGGATGCTTCTCATGCTTTTATTTCCATCTGAGTTATGCCTACTACATTAGTCCATATATGCACCCACACATAGAACCTTTACTCTACAATCATCCATTCCTTCACTGAATCAATAATCACTTCTGTTCTACTTCTACAAAATTTTCATGGCCTGAAAACAGTCAAAGCAAAGTTTTTGTCTAATTAAAACCTGTGGCTGTGAGAATCAAGCTGAGTATGAAGAAAGAGAATGAAAGAATCACTAAGTACTTTTTATGGTCTACTAGCTAAACTGCATGGACCCTCCAGCATTCTGGCAAAACCAATGCACAAATCGGCTCTTTTCTTATTTAATTTGCTTGTGCATGTGGGGGTGCTACTGTGGTCACTGGCATCTCTCCCAGAATTGAATTCTTTGAATAAGTCCTGTAGAAGTAAAGAACTGCCTAAGTATGCCTGTATTTTTCAACACAAAGTTGATGAGTTAATGTGTACCTTTACCTGACAGACAAATGCTTGAGAAGTTCCTTTTTTTTTTTTTTCCTGTGCAAATTGTTTACATAACTGGATAGAGTTATGTAAAGGAGAGGGATTGTTTCCCAGCAAGAGAAGCAGAACAGTTGTAATATCTTCCTATCCCTATTCCCATGCTCTTCTCTCAGCACAGAAGTCCTACTGTCAGCTGATATTCTCCACAAAGAAATAGAGGTATCAAAATCCTGATAGGAGGTTTTCATGAGGTAAAGAGTAGGGGAAGGAGAGACAAAAGGTGAAAAATAGGTTAAAAATATTTATCTTCTAAGCTGTAGAAAAAAGAGTCAGAAAAGAGTGAGTGAATAGCATTCAGGAAATGTGGCTGCAAGTGCCTCAGGTGCCTCTCGAGTAGGTGAGTTTTACTGAGTGCCAAGTTCCCTTTCTGGCTAGACAGTCACCTACAGGAAGCTCTTGGCTTCTACAGCATTTTTGCTGGGCAGACAGAAATCAGCAATGCTGTGAGGATGGTCCCACAGACTGGTAATGAAATGTCTTGCTAATGAGAGATGAGTTGGGCTGAGTACAAAGATCATTGCAAGGTGCTGCTGTATATGAGGACATCTGTCAAGTGCAGCTGACCTGCCAGAAATGAGCCATTTTAATTGGATGTGACTCAAACTTCCTCTGTCTCTACTTGATATTTGTATGCTTTATGGAATAAGTGCTTCTTGTTACCTTTGTTAGCATGTGTCATTGAATATATAATGTCCTGTCACTTTTACTAGTATGTTCTATTGACTATATTGCTCCTGCAAAGCTCATGTTGAGTTAATGTACCCGATTTATTTATACAATTCATTTTGCTTTATTTCCAGAGACACGCTGTGACCATACTGTGATGCAGATCCTGTGAGAGTGACTGTAATAAATAAACCCAGTGAACAATTATCTCCCAAACACAGCTTCACTGACACAAATCAGTGGAGTAGAGCTCTTCACTTACATTTAAGAGCTGGTGGTAGCACACCAAATGTGGAGTGCAACCAACGGGGAGTACAAGCAATGCATTTGTGATCAGAAATGGAGTTGCAGGAGGAAAAAACCTACCAAACAGCTTCACTAGTAATTATTTGGAGGACAAAATTTTTTGTGGTGTGGCTACACTGACAAAAATATGTGATTTTCTGTATTTTTTCCCAAGTTTTCTGGTAGATAGCTAGATAGCTGAATAGATAGAGGTGGGGTTTTTTTTAATGAATTTTTTGTCTTTTGATGCTGGCATTTGGAATTAAAAAGCATTATGTCCTTTGGCAAAGGAACTACATTGTTTTTTTCCTTCAATCTACAAATCTTTTCTTTTTGACTGGAAAGCATTTACTTCTCTGTACATTTTCGTTTGACTCCTTGTGCAGCAAAACTGCTCTATATACCAGCTGAGAAGGCACCATTCTATTATTGATGAAAAGTTGTAAGTTCTCTGGAAACTGGAAGAATGTTCCAACAGTAGAGTGCTGCAGAAACAAAGGGATCCCACCATTGCTGACTTGTCCTCTTTATAGTGTTATGTAACTCTGGAACTGTTTAAACTAGATGCTTCAGACCTGGAACAATAATGAAATGGATCCCAGCTGAATGCAGGTTTTATAGTGTAGGTGTGAATGTTCGAGACATTGCCCAACCGGTGCCCAGATGCCCTGACAGGAACTGAGATCTCATCAACGCAGTCAGTATCATGAAGGATAAAATTCTCGTGACTGAATGATGAGGACTTACTTTGAGCTGAAATAAACCTTGATCGAACTCCACTGACCGTATTGTCTAACTCCCCTTTGACTATTGAGGCAGCCAAGAGAGATTTGCTCTAGTACAGATGTATACCCTGCAGACACACATACTCAGTCAAAGGAATGACTGCCTTGATTTTAAAGAAAACGAAATAGAAGATGAAAACAATATCATGCAGGTGGTTGCTGTTCTTGTTGTTATTATATAACAATAATAATAGTAATAAATAACCAGCATATTGGAGAGTCTTCCTTATTCCATGACTTAGCAGTTGTGTTACATTATCTGCATTGACGTTTGTAGTTCCTCAAGGCTTCATGGTGACAACATGGCATCAATGAGGAGACAGCAGTTTTGATTGTAAGATTGCTCCAAAGCCCTGAAAAGCTAACAAATGTCTTATCCACTGCCATTCTTGTCACTTTGAGCTTTGAGCTCTGAGGTATTTAACTCGCGCTATCCTGCTCTGCCTTTGAGGAAGATCTTCCAGGAGAACGACAATATCTTTGTGTGGGCAGCGTCTGCCACCTGTGTGAGCCCCATGCCAGTCTTTCAAAAAGGGTGGATTTCTCTCTCCAGGTGTGGCTTTGTTCATTAAGTCATGTCATAGTACAGAAAAACTAGAAAAGTAGGACTAAGTCATGTGAGAGGTGCAGTACTGCCACAGGAGGAGTTTCTTCATGCTGGCACTTCTTTGGGAGATGGGAGACGAACTCAGCCACTGAGAGCTGAGATTTCTCCCTCCACTCTCCAATTTCACACATGCAGTGAGTGGCTCATAGCTCAGCCTGTCCATCAGCATCACAGTATTCAGGGCTGTGGTGCTATAAGCCATGGAACACCCTCACAACTACCTTAGGTCCTGGCGCTACTCAGTCTGGAAAGAATGGATTTTGAATATCAGCCAAAGGAGTAGGCAGGTCTGTCCCTCAGGCTCCTGCTAGCAGCCCTGGCATGGTTTGCTGATACTGGAGCTCCTGGCAGAAACAAAAAGACTGCCTTGCCATGGCGGTCATGCACAGCCTGTCTCCTGAAAAGCCAGTGCATGGCAGGGCAGAGGGAAGGTAGGATTTCAACCTTCGCTCCAAGCTTCCTCGGTTTCTTGGGTTTATGTCAGGCCCTTAGCATTATTTGAACATAGTTTTTCTGGTTTAATTTGCATAATTGATGAGATGGAAAATTATCTCAATGATTGATGGATGTTCTGCATGCACCAGAGTTTGTCACAAAATATAATGCATCTGTAGGATGAACCTGCTGCTCCTGCCATGTTATTTCCCAATAGGACTATAAAATTCTAACTTAACCCTGCAGGTTTTTAAGTTTCTTTTCTTTTCAACGTTTTACAAGAAAATGTGCAACACAGTAAACAAACACAAAGACACAGCATCAACTAAAGTTACCATCTTTCTTCATTTTACTCTTAGGATGTTGAATAATGAAAGGAAAAGAGCTGTATCACACTTGTGGAGTTGATCCAAGTCTCTCCCACATGAGATGTTCTCACTCTCAGCAGACTTGCTCTATAGCTCTATCTATACATTTCCACCTGCTTTGGGGATGGTTTATCTCTTTCAGACATTTACATTGACAAAATTCTCTTTTAATTTGCAGTGAGTCAACAGTGCATATATCACAATTCATGTGACGAGTGGGCTTTATTTTCATAATTGCTTCTAAATATTTTTATAATCAAAAGATGATGCTAAGTGCAAAAGTACTCTTTGGTAATTAGCTGTGGTTCTTCCAAAGATGTCTGGCTTGATCCATTCCTGTCCAGCAAAGCACTGACACATATGGGTGACTTTAAGCCTGTCCTAAAGTTGTGCATGAAGTTATATACACATTAAGTCCAGCATGTGTCACAGTTCCCTGCAGAGCAGAGACCTGCATGGACACATGTAACTTATTTGCCGAACAGTGGATTTGGACAAATTAAACCTCCCTTTTCCTCTCTGCAAGTTATGCACAGGCACAGCAGGTGTTTTTGCTGTGTTTTCGTTTGCTGGAGTGATGTGGTGGGTGGGATGTGCCCTACATTACCCATCTCACCTATCGGGAGAAGTAGCTAATGAGCTCCTGCCCACATTAAATGGTGACCCAGTCCCTCTGGGCAGTCTCAGATGCCAGTTTGAGACTGAGCCTGATGTCCCAGGACACAGTCCTTTAGAGAATCAGAAAATGAGATACATTTTAGTCATACACAGGCTATGCTCAGAGAGGTTTTATAAGGAAAGCAGGGAGAGAAGGAAGATGAGAAGAAAGTTTTCTTAATCCTCAAACTGATCATGCACAAACACTATGAACAAGATTTTCAGGGCACTTTCAAATTTTTTCAGAAGACTAAAATCTTAGGTTAAGTCTACGATTATCTAAATCTTAAGTCCAAGATTTTCACAGCACTTGAAAGACAATTTTGCAGTGTCAGATCAGTTTTCTAAACAGCTCTACTTTTGGTATATGAAGGGCATAACTACAATGATGTCAGTGAGGCTGGAAAGATGAACAGTGCTGGCAGTCCTCCAACCACTTAAGAAAAGGTATCAGAGTAAAGTATTTACCCCAAGAACTCATTACTGTGACAACTCATTGCACTGAATGAAAATTTGCTTCAATGGGAATTTGTTCTCCAGGCTACATATGGATTCCTCCAAGCTGTGAATAGGTCTAATCTTCTTTTCTTAGTGATTTGATTTAATATACTTTAGTTCACATTAACAAGAAGATAAAAACATGTTTCCAGTACTAAGTCTGTATGTGGTACTACATATTTTTTCCATCATATGGCATACTTCATTAATGTTCCCTGCAGAAAAAGGATAAATCAGACCAAGAAAGTGGAAAAAAATATAAGAACTAGAGGAAAGCTTTCGTAATATTTTTTCTGTGCACCTAGAAAATTACTCCAAACCTGAACTATTGAGCTTCTAAGCACTGAGGTAGAAAAATCATATGGCAATGGCCACGGTTCTTTTCCAACAAGGAACTTTTCTACCAAGGAAAATGAAAGACATTCTCCCTATCCCTGGTCCAAGCATGACGCTGCTCCAGTCTGAAGTGACAAAGGGTTGATTAGTTATGATCGGCTGCTACAGCTGAGGCAATACAGAACTCCAATCAATTCCCCAGCAATCAATTCGCTACACTGAACTCTCTTTCTCTCCATCTGCAGCTGCCTGACATCCATCAGGGCCCCCTTCTCCTGCCTGCAAGCCGTGGTGAGCATCTGAAGGTAGCTCAGTGGGCTGAAATGGGCAGCAGTGGCTCGCAGTGCTATTGGGCAGGCGGGCGGGCGGCGTTAACCCTGCGGAGCTGAGCAGCTCAGCTGCGCACTTCAAGTTTCCACTGTGATATTATATTTGACATTCAATTTGAAACCCTAAACTCCTTTAATGCAATATCTCAGCACAATGATAGTAATAAGGCAGTACCACTTGCTTTCGATTTAACTACCAAAGGCAAAGGGGAGAGGGGGAGAAAACAGCCCCAATTATGTTAACCCCTTTGCTACTAGCTCAGGAGGTGACTTGTTTTATAAGTACAAAATTCTGTATTAAAATAAAGTGGAGAAGAAAAAAGGCAGAGGACTGCTTTTTCAGCTAGCAGTTAAAATGTTTTGTTTTGTTGTGTTTTGCTTCCTGAAAGTGCCAGAGGCTGCCATTTACTCTGAAAATTTTAACAAAACTGCGTATAGATAGGATTGCTTTCTGGTAAACCTGTCACCTTGCATATATGGCAGGACATAAAGAGTTCAGATAATATTTTTTCTAAATGCAGGGCCACAGTTTGCCCTCACCATAGTCTCTCTGATTCTTCAGAACTCTACTTGCATGGTACAGTCACCATCCCACACCTGTTGAGATGATAGCAGTGGTTTAAAGTGCTCCGAGTTCTTGTCCATCCACAGGAATATCTCTATTTTACAAATGGGAAAATTGAGGTTCAGTTTTGATGGGACAAGGAAATTTTGTTTACTGTTCAAACTGAAATACTGGCTCTGGGCTTTTTCAAGGCCTAGATATGGGCCTTGTCAGTTCTGGAGAATTTTGAAATACCATTTCTAGCCCAAATTTGCCTCTAATCCTAAGGCACAGTAGGACTGTCACCTAGAATTTAGTCAGCCTTCCAGGATGAGAAAATACAAAGTGAGGCTGTGTTACACCAAATTTTGCTCAGCTCTTCTATGGGCATTCCCCATCCCTTAGACTCAATGGATATGAACTATTATTAGTCAAAACAGGGGTCAGTGTGGAGGAAAGCAGACACAGACCTAACAAATCAAATCTAAAGGCAGCTAATATTCATATTGTGCATTCTTTGTAGGATAAGGATTTTTTTTTTTCTGGTAAATTAATTTCCTTCTCTTACAATCCTTTCTAATCATTCCTTCTCTTTGCTTCTAGACTGTGTACAGACTGATCTGTACTGTGGAGGATGATATAAAACTTCCTGTCTGCCTCTTCCCAGCTTGTCCTTAGACACCAAGTGAATGTCAGAGATCTAGTCTCAAACTATTTAAAAACATTTAGCCAGCTTTACACAGCAACTCTCTGGTCAAACTTTCTCTGCTCTAGGAAAGGACATGTCACCCCTCTTGGCAAATCAATTATTCAGACGCTGTGATAGTCCGAGGCATCGTATCAGTAATAAAGTAGTGAATTATTAATCATGGCTTGTGCCATTTCGATTAGATTTGGGAAATTCAGGATTAAATTTCTGGCACCCTGTGTCTCAGATTGAGCTCAGCCCAGCTGGCCTGACAGGCATGAGCTGGCTTTGTACTTCAGAGGAGGCTGGTGGATAAAAATTACTCAAAACACCTCAGAACTTCAATTATTATTATTATTAGTAGTAGTAGTAGTATTTTGGAAGGAACTGGAATGACTAAAAATAGATTTCCAATCTGCAGGGTAGTTTTGGTTTCACACAAAACTTCTGTAATAGCTCAGGATTTTTTTTCCCGTTCCTCTGAGCTCATCTGCTTGCTGCAAGAAAGGCTAACTCAGCTTGAAAGACAAGGCAGTCTTGTGAGTCTGTGAGTCTCTGTACAGTATTTACATTTTCTACATTTTACCTGGGCTCTGAGAACACTCTGAGAGATCAAAATCATATTAATTAGAAGAACAGCACCGACATTCCTACTGGTCTGGCACTAGCTCTTGAGGGAGGGAGAGCCTTAATGCAGGAATGTGAGCCTTGGGATCCTGAGAAGTTGCTTGCAGCCTGCTTAAGGATAACATGAAAAGAGTTTTGGCTTTATCTGCCCTCTGCCTAGCAGACAGCCATCCCCTGCAGTGCCCTGCCACATATCTTCACCTGACTTCACTCACCTGATATTGTTTAGCTCTTGCCTGTGCTTGGTGCCTGCTGTGGAGAGCCAGCTCTGAAGTGCTGGTGAGTGCTCTTTTCGCTGGAGAAGGGCTTTTTGAAAGTGTGTCTGCTACAGAAAGAGGAGCAAAACTAGGAATGGGATAGGCAGCTGGGACACATGGTGAGCGTCTGCTGCCCCACATGTGGTCAAGTGACCCGTGGAGGACTGGTGGATGCAATGCCAGTGTGTCAAAGTTGAGGTGGTAGATCTGAGCATGGAATGGGGCAATGCAGTGTGTGGGAACTTGGTACTGCAGGGTGTTGAAGGCACACCAGAGCTCAAACCACCTGGGAGAACTATGAGGAGGTGTTCTGGTGTGCCCCTAACAAGAGTGAAAAATGTGCCACAGAGCTGTGAAGAGAGCATTTCTTCTTTGGTGACTTTCATCCATGGGTGAAGTTTAATTTTTCATTGTTGCCTGTAGGCATAGCAGTGTGCAGAAGTTGGTAATTTCTTCATTAGTTAGGCTGAAAAGTTGAGTAACTTTGTCCAGGCCTTAAGGAAACCAAAAGGAAAGCTCAGGTGACCTGACCCTATGCTCACATCCTTGTCAATGTGAACTGATAGCACAGGTCTGAAATGAAGACTGCCGGGTTCCTCTCTGTGAAGTTGGCCTTTTGCTAGACATACAACTGAGGGAACAGCTTTTACGACAAATGTAGTCCAATTCAAACCCTGAACAAGACTCAAAAGTGACCGAGTTGAAAACCCTTGACATGAAGGAAATAACATTTTGCTCAGTGCAGTTTTAATTTCATCCCTCTGCCCTGGAGTCAGAGGTTTCTGAGCAGAACAGGGACTGTGCAGTGCATGTGCATTGTGGGGAGGAAAGTGTGTGGGGAGATGCTGCATGTAGCTAGTTTCTTACTCTTAGAAGCCTCCATGACTTTCGGGGAAAAGAAAAAAAAATGTTTTAAAAGAGTTTTTTTGAAAGAGGAGCTGAAAAAGACATCAAAACAGATCAAAGAAACTCATGGAAGCGGGAAAAAAATGGAGAGAGGGAGAAAAAAAAGGAAGGAAGAGCTCCTGCAGTAACATTGGATGAAAATTAAGCTTCTCAGATCTGTTTAAAAGATATTCTGTTTGATCTTTTATATCTTCTGCTCTGATTATCCAGGTTTCTTTTGATGTTGCTGAGCCCTATAGAACTGATATGTAAAAATACACATACATATGTATTAGTACAGTGGGTACACATGCACATGCACGGTCCCTCTCATGCTGTCACTGCTGCCTGTGAATGGGATGTGCAGAGCCAGTGGAGGTGAGGACACATATGTACAAGATCCAGTGATCTGACCCTGTAATGTGTGTCCCGTGCCATGGTGCCCCTGGGGCCTTCCTGCTTCACTCCTTAGCAGCAACCACTGGAGTAAACTGAGCTCTGAGGCACACAGTTTAAAGGTAGGAAACTGCAACTTTGTGATAACACACCATGTCCTACTCCCTGCACCTCCCAAACCCTTGAGAAGTCACGGGCTGGCAGTCAGGATGATGTACAGCCATGGAGAAATACGTCTCAGAGACCCTGCAAAAAGACATCCACAGCCAAAAGGGACATATCTATTCACTGGGATCTTGGAGCAGTTTGTGCCACCACACAGTCCTCAGCAGAGATGCCTCACATTATCCCCTCCTGCCTCCTGACTGCTCCCTTTGTATTCCCACCAAGGCCAGCTCCAGACTACTCAGCCCTTTTGAAAAGCCTGGGTTTTTTTCTACCCTCCCCTTACCGTAAGGGAGCATGGCCAGCCCTAGGATGGGTCACTGATTCTATCAGGAAGATGGGAAGGGATTTTGCACAAAGCAGCAGAAGGACCCATCACACTAAGCCGGCTGCTGTTGCTGGGGCAAGAGGAGGGAGGCGGATAGAAGCTGCATTAAAATCCCTTGTTGACCAGGCAATGAGCCTGCTTTGCCTTAGTGCCACCACCTGCAATGGCTTCTCACACTTGTGTGACACGTGAAGGCAGCAGGACCCAACCCTGGTGTTTGCAATCAGCTCTGCATCCCCCCAAGCCCCGGCTATGCCACACTGACCTCTGCTCCCCACTGCTGTGGTGCCCACATGCTTCCAAACCTTTAATCTACTTACCCTCAGGAAGCCCTGGGAGGCAGGCAAAGTGGTCTTAAGCTCATTTTACAGTGGGGAACATGAGTGATTTCCACACAAATGCTGTTCAAGTTGGCAGCAGAGGTGTGACCCACACTACATCCACCAAGGCTCTCTCCCCGGGAAGGAGGGCAACTTCTGCTGCCCACCTCCATCGTCACGTGTTTGACTTTGTTCTACAAAATGCCATCTCTGGCGAGGAAAACTCTGTCCTCCATGTCCCACCCCCATGTGGACTAGCATTTCCCATACTGCCTCCTCCCTCATCCCTCAGATTTCCTCTGAGGGTGAGCACAATGAAGCACTCCAGTTAAATTTGGGCTCAAATGCATGCTTTCTTGCAATTTAATACACCAACACACTTCTAATTGTTATGTTTGGAGACGAGTACAGGCAGCTTGGAACAGCAGGCACAGTATTTTGGGTTTTCTGAGCTGAGGCTGGTACAGTTGGTTGTTTCAGCCCCTGGGGTCTGGCAAGCTGATCCCTACTTGCTAGATGCAGCTTTGTGTATTTACTCTAATTTCTTCTCTCGTTGCACTCTCCCCCACCCTCATTCGGAGGTTTCCCAAGTAGATCTCTCTATTGCCACTTCCTTCTTTTAAGCATCCAATTTAAAG
>VWYP01020902.1:19128-36656 GCA_013400435.1 Pycnonotus jocosus
GGGGGGGGAAATAAAGGAAAATACACAGGAAAGTTATTTTTTTACATTCAGCAGTAAAATGATCAAAGGCTTATTTGTAGCTAACAGTGGATGTACACCTCTCATTGAACCAAGATGGAGTAGAAGCATTTTCTTCATATCCCTACTAATGTGTTCCTTTAAAAAAAAAATCAATGAAGGCAGATTTTTAATTAAAGTAGATGCTGATTCTTCCTGCTCCTGATGCTGCTACATGTTTTGTTGTTGTTGTGGCTGTTGTTATCTTATCTGGGCCTTTATTTATTTATGTATTAGCCCCTGACAACAGGAGATTGCAGCTCTGATTTCTCTGCTAGAGTTGGGGGAACAAAAAGGAGATGGGTCTGTTGGAGTAAAATGTTTTTGTCTCCAATCTCTTTGCTACCCAGGTGAGGGTCAAACAGCCTCTTCCTTGGACTTTCCCCTCCTCCAGCTCTGGCGATGGATATAAAGGCTAAGCCTTGCTGTCTCCTTCTCTCCATCCTTTTTATAGATGCAAATCCCCTCTCCTCAAGCTCAAGAGTGTCTCTGGGAATAAAATGTTCTGTGGTAATGCCTTCATTTGAAAGTGTTGTGGAGATCTGGAGCTGAACTGATGAATGACGAGCGTTCCTTTCTTTTTTTTAAACACCTTCTGAAAATATTTTCAGAAAAAGTCTTTAATTTTTGTCTCTGATAAAATGATAAGGAACCATTTCCTAATATATTCACCCTACATCCTCACCTAGCAGATCTGAATCTCCGATCTCCTTCCTCTGTCCTGTGTAGGGACAGGAGATAGATTCCATTATACTCATGGGTCCCTTCCAACTCAGGAGATTCCGTGATTCTCTCTTCTTCAAACCTTCCCTTGGCTGCTCCCATTCCTCATGAGATCAAGGGGTTCCTAACAAGGCTTTCATAATTAATATCCAAGACAAACTGGGTTCTGAGGGTTTCGGCGGGACTGAGCACATGGTTCATCTCCTTCCCCTCTCTGGAGCTCTGCCTGATACCTATATAGGTCCCTGGACCTTTTTCCTTCAAAATCAAGTAAGCACATACAGGAGGGGGTTCATTTGCTAGAAACAACTGGCAGTACCCAGATATTTCAATCATCTTACAATATAAAGCAGAGAGATACTGTCTTAGACAATCTAAATCAATATTAGGCTCATCTGCTGTGTCAAGCTCTCCTGCTATGAGCAATGATCAGGCTATGGTGGAGGGAGAAGTCCTGGGCCTGGGCTGCCCTGGGCCCCTCCTGCAGGCCGTGTTTCAGCCCCCATACCTTTTGTCTCTGGAACTCCCTGACTTCATGCATGTGTTGTGCCCAGACATTGCCTAAGGGGCTGTCTTGACTCTGCAGGTGCAAAGATGTCCCAAGATTTGGACAGAGCATTTGTCTTTGTGTGTGTGTCAAAAGTACACCAGGTCAGTGCTGTGGGGCCTGAGGAGGAATTTGTCCTTTCTGTCCAGCATTTGGCCAGGTGCTGCCAGGGGGGAGGGCTCCACACACACCAGGCACAGGCCACTGCTGCAGGCACTGTACCTGACAGGATGGATCACTTATCCCATCTGCTGTGGCAAACTGCATCTTTGTATGGGGAAAGAAACTGATAGCTAAAGCTGCCCAGGAAGTGTCTTTTCCTTTCATTTATAGCTACACAAATGAGTGTAGGATCCATAGAATCATTTAGGTTGGAAAAAACCTCTCAGATCATCCAGTCCAATTGTTAACTCATCACCACCAATCCATGTCCCCCAGGGGCCACATCCACACAACTTTTGAGCACTTCCAAGGATAGTATTGTACCACTGTCCTGGGCTGGTAGTTCCAATGCTTAGTCATACTTTCAATGAAGACATTTTTCCTAATATCCAATCTAAATATAATATCTAATATATCTGTTTGATCTTGACTTCTCAGACCTTGCACACCCCTGACCTTCATTATCCTCAAAGGCTGCCCTGGACAGCTCTTCCCAAGGTCTGTGGGTAGGTGTTGGCAGTCATACACATGGACTGAGTACTGTTTACTTTACTGTCCAAAGTGCACATCAACAAAATAATAATAAAAAAATTAGAGTGTAAAAGAGTGTCTCTCCTGACCCAAAATGTAACAACTTTTCATTAAAAGCAAGTAGATTAATAAAGGAAATTGAGAAAAAAAAAAAAAAAAGAAATACCTTTGTTTAAAAAATACCTCATCAGCAAAATTTTTCACATTTTCAACCAAGTAAACTGATTGTTGTATCTCACCATTTGATAGGAGCATGCACATATTTCCATTCCCAGTGAGTAAAGTATTTGTACAAAATCCCTTCTCACTTGTAATCTGAACAAGTGAGGATTTTGACTATGTCTGAAAAGAAAGCTAAATATTGATTTCAATATTATGCAGATTTAGAGTTTTGTGTTTGAAAAAGTGAGATCCATTTGGAAAAATTTACGTGTTTACTACAAGACATGCCTCTGTCTGAGAGAATCACCCTTGTCTTTCCTCTGGATATAACAGGAATCTGCTCTGCATAGTTGAGGGAACAAATATCCTCATAATATAGTAATCTGCTTTCAGCCAAATCACACATCCCCTTAAAAAGCACTTTTCTCTCTGTGTTTTGTATTGCAAGTCTTGGCTGACTGGAAGTATCATTGGAAGGATCTGCATTTTAATTAGATGTCTTAGTTGTGAGTAAATTTAGGAACATTAAACCTGACCAACTAGTTTAAAAGTGAGTTTGTTCCTTAAAGCTCTTCGGGATGCTAACAGGATTATGCAGAACCTAACAGGGCCATGGTTTCCCTAAAGCTGGCTGTGCAACAGCACATGAAAGTAAATAAGTCTAATTTCAGATTGAATGCCTATGGGCAGAGGCACCAAATATGCACAATAGTGCACGATTTATTTGAAATTGCAGATACTCACTCTGGAGAGGAAACACTGTTGGCTGTGTTTCATCTCTGCTGAACTCATCTTCATTCTTTTAATATTATCAAGACTTTAAAATGCATAGAAAAATGAGAACTTCCCTTCTTCTTACCATCCACACGTACATAAGAAAACACACTCAAAATAGGTAATATACATACATATATGTACATGTACAAAAGATAAATTCCATTTAAAAATGCAATCTGTAATCATGACCCAGTTTTTGTTTCTATCAGGTAGCAAGTTAAGGCTTTCACACCCATGGAGTGTAAATTCTTTTAGTAAATCCTGCTGGTAAATATCTTTGAAAATGTGAGACAATAAGATATTACACCTGAAAATTAGCTTATATCCACCCTCAACAGAACAGCAGTGAAAAACTTTTGGAGGACCTTGTTTAGGCCAAGGGTTTTTTAGGCATTTCTCTGTGCTTGTCACAGTGATCTGAAGTAAGACACTTCAATCACAGTGTCTTGGTGTAGATGTGTCTTTCACTGCAGCCTCGTATAACTATCCATGTTTGGGTGTTATCATGGGAGTAGCTGCCTTGCTATATCCATCTTCTCCCAATTGCATGGTATCGATTGATGGTGTAGCAAAGTTTTTGAGTGATAGCTCAACAATGAAGAAGTTCCAGACTCCATCTCTCTTTCCTCTGCTAGTGGAAGGGAAAATGTCTTATCCTCAGCATTAATTAAACTCTGTGAAACCTGATCCTGGCTATGGAAGACCTGTGTGCAGATTCATACTCTCTGACAACATCTTAAATTCACTGAGTGGCATTTACTTGGTAAACACGTAAGAGGATCAGACCAGTATTGTTTTAGAGAGGTCAAGCAAAATCTTTGGTCTGTCTCTGTAATGCATGGGCCAAATTATTTGCTCTTGAAAACCACCGAAGCTGTCCTGAAACTTCCTAATTTGAGCCATGATGAACTTCTGTAACAGATTTGCAGATAAGGGAAAGTCTGAGCCAGAGGGTGACAGAGATTGAGATAACCAGAGGGACCTTCTGCCTGGGAACAAGAAGGCTCTGGTTTATGACTTGCCTTGGAAAACATAGAGTGATCCCTGAAACTCCTAGGTGTGTTTTCTTTTCTGCACCTTTTTTTTTAATGTGTTCTGCCTCCCTGTGTTTGCAATGCACTGGTTAGTGTACAATGCTGCATGCCTAAATCTGCTTTCAAACCAGACTTTCAGAGGCTTTATTCTCAAATTGCCAGATTTTGGTCTGTGTCCATGGTCCTGCCTAAAGTCGGTTTGGTTTGTGGGATTTTTGGAAGGGTGAGGATAGAATTCTCAGGACACCTAAAAGCAGGACTAACGATATTATTATTTAGGTTATCTCTGCAGTAAATTGGGTGAGAAAAGTGGCTTGAAGCAATAGCCTGCAATTATCAAAAAATCTTTCCTTTACTTTGTTGCCCTTACAGACAAAGCATTCCTGAGTTATTTCTTCTAACATTCCCACCCCAATATATGCATTCCTGCTTAATCCGTCTCTTCCAACAGCAGCATTTCTATCCCCTGAAAAACAAGAGTGACTTTCAGCTCCCAGCATGATTGGGAAAAAAAGTGGCAGAAATTTAAAAAAAGAGCTGCTTTTCCCTTCCAGAATCTGTGTGGGATGATGCGATTGGCAAAAGCTGTTGGCCAAAATATCACTTAAGAGAGGCAAAGCGCTTCCTAGGACAATCTCTCTCACATCCCACTTGCAATAACAACAATAGCCTCAGAATTATCTTAAAAGAGAGAGCAGAGAAGGTGTGGGGGTGAGAAGGACAGGAATTACAGCCCTTATACTAATCAGATAGAAAAGCTCTGTCTCCC
The DNA here is from genome assembly GCA_013400435.1 of Pycnonotus jocosus. NCBI lineage: Eukaryota > Metazoa > Chordata > Aves > Passeriformes > Pycnonotidae > Pycnonotus > Pycnonotus jocosus. Next base: position 23,891 of record VWYP01020902.1, read on the forward strand.
ACAATTCTTTCATTAGCTGGCGAGACAGATGCCCTCTGACCTCCAGCATCACTTACTTCCTTGGTAACAACTACTGCTGGCAGATGATCCCTCTTGTAGACTTCATCCATATTCAAAGAGTTGTCACATCCAACTGATGCTAAGAAGCTAATCAAGTAGAATTTTCTTTTCCTTTTCTGTCTCTTTTTTTTCTCCCTCTTTACTCCTTCTCCCATGCTAGAAAGATGTTTCCCCACCATACATTCGAATTCTTTTGAACCCTGAAAGGACCAGATCCACAGGGAAAGGGAGGAAATCCCTTTTCTATTCACACATAGAGCCTCTGGTGATTATTACATTTTTACACAGTCAAGCATAGGACTGTTTTCCATTGCCATTAACAGCTTTTAAGAATGACCAAGCACAACCAGGGGTTTGACTGGGACAGCCATCTCACCACATTTGCTGTTTCAGGGCAGCTTAAAGATTCCCCTTAGAAAAACTATTTTGTGATAGGAAATTTAATTTCCAGTGCTGTCTAGGTTTTGGAAGAATGTGGTCTTATTAAATGAGTTGATTTTACAACATATAGAAAATGAGTTAAAATTACATTTTCTACAGACAAGGGTAATATTTTCACTGATGTTTTAATTTTGTTTACTTTTTTCCCCCACAGTAAGCCCATCAGCTATGCTGTGCTTTCTTGTGTTCAGAAATAAACTTGCCAGCATGGTTCTAAAGTAGCTAGCAAGAGTTTACATGAGGATATTTTATTTGCATTTGATGCATTTTGTGAAAAAATATTTTCTAACTGAGATGGTCATCGCTTCTAACAACACGCAAAAACTAACACGAAGTAATTTCAGACTTTGAGGATAAGAATGTTGAATCTGAAACAGCAACTACATATGAAAAACTGACTTGTACATCCTTGATGAGAGAAAAGAACCAAAAGAATAATGAAGATGCCATTTCTGCACTTTTCTATTCTGAGATTTATAGATTTCTGATAATTTGAATTACATGAATCATCTAGGGGAAAGTCTGAGGCCATTGAGTTCAGATAGACAGCAACTCTTCATTCACAACAGTGTGTCACTGGTTGTCAGTCAAACATGAGGGAAAGGGAATCAAAGTCAGGAATTTCTGCTCCAGAAATCATGGAAATTTATTTCAGCGTGAAAATCCAGAACACCTGGCAGGTATTATTTCCAGCTTTTGAAAATGATGTATCATTAGATGAGAGAATTCCAAAAATGGTCCCAATTTTTTTTGAAAAACATTTGTCAGCAACTGACCCTTAAGAATCTATAATAATAATAATAATAATAATAATAAATCTATAAACAATAGTCCCGTTACTATGCCACTGATTTGTACAATTCAGAGGAAATGCTGACATCCTCCATTCAAGCACTAGTTTCAAGCTACTGAAAATGCTGTTTTCAATCCTGATGGCATCTGTTCCTCTTCCGTGAGTTAATTCAAGGGGAATAAATGTGCAAAACAAAGGAAAGAAGGAAGTCAATGGCACACTGGTCCCAGACAAACATTGATCCCACAAATATCCCTTATTTCCACCATCCACTGCCAGATTTCTTGTTGGAATGTGTAAAGCATAATTTACTCCTCACGTCTGTCTTTCCATCACCCTGTGAGTACAGAGTCTTCCCCAGACAGCCTTGGTGCTACCACCATTCCCGTCATGGGTGCAAACTGAAGCTGGCTGGTGGGCTTACTCCCAGAAGCCTGCACTCTGCAGGATTGCTGCTGCAACTTTTTAACAGCCTCTGTCTTCATGACATTATTTTTGGACCTCCCTCTCACTCTCTCTTGTCTAGTAATGTCTCCTCTTGTGGAGACTGGAGAGCTAAGTTCATTAAAATGGAATTTGGTGGGTTATTGCACAAAATTACCTCTATTTACATCTGCTGCCTGTCACTTTCAATGCTCCGTGTCTTTTATCACTTAATACTTCCACTACTTGTCCATGCCAACTTTCAGTGGGCAGCAGTTGTAAACTCAGGTTAGCATTGTTTGCTGCGTGTGCTCCTTCCTACAGAAGCCCTTTAATGGTCTGTGAGAGCCGGTGTCTTGGCCAAGAACATTTGTTCATGGGTGGGACAGCGCTACAGCTGTGCCGATAGCCAGAAATGCCAAGAATATCCATACATTATTTTCCTAGGCTGAATTACAGTTCCTACACTGTTATTAACTCTTTTTCTGCTGCAAAATGTCTTCGTTGAAATCAAAGCTGAGAAGAAAAGAGTAAAAATGAAAGTAAGCTTTTGGCTCGAGTGAGCAGTGAATCTGAATGTTTCATATCTCAGTGGGGCTGAGCTGCAGTATTTCAGTTGAACGAGAAATACTGAATTTTTGCTTGTGGAAGACAGTTTAACTGTGAGTTCAATGAGTGACTGCATAACAAAATTTATGCCCAGGTTGCATTCAAGAGGTGGAGACTGATACGAAACCCCAATGCCTCGAATTAAAAGGCCATGCCTGGTACCTGCTCAGGCACAAGGGCAGTCTGTGCTGTCTTATGTCTTATGTTTTAGTCACAGACTCCAGAGCAGTAGATTTCTTGAGTCTAGTGTGCACTCCTGATTGTGCAGCACCACCCTAGGTACTAGAAAATCTTGAACACCAACACATTTTCCTGTCTAACATGCTGCATCCATCACTTTCACTTTTGTTTACTTGTGGGAGCGATTCAGCAGAGACATTGAAAGGCTGAAGAGCAGCAGAGTGCCTTATTTCCACAGACCTCAGCAGACACTGCCTAATGTCCCACTTCTGCAGAAACTCAAGCAATTACATTTTGCTTCTTGCTTGCTGGTAATGTGACACCTAAACACCTAACTGACTACCACAGCAAAGCCAGGAAATCTGCCCCTGTGAAAATTAGGCACGTACTGGCAAGATACAGCTCAGATATGGATCAGAAATGATGGCTTTAAAGTCTTCCTAACTCACATTTTCTCACTGCCCTTTTGTCAGTGAGTTAACACAGCATCAAAGAATCTGCCACCCTGATCTCTGACCATGAGCCCATTAAAATTGCATTGGAAGTTAACAATAAGGATGGAAAACAAAGATCAAATGAATAATGCATAAACAAAGCACTTAAAGTAGATATTGAAGAAAGTAATATAAATATATTAGATAGCAAAATATCTTGAATTATAAATTAGATAGGGAATTTCTTTTTTCCTCCCCGCAATGGGAGGAAAAGATGAGAGGAAATAAAGAGATATACAGTCTTTTTTTGGTTGATGGGAATAAACTGTAGGGGTATTTATACTTCTTTGCTGTTCAAGCTTAGTAATTTCATGTGTTTTTGCAAGATAACACTTGGGTCATGTGATTTCATCAACCAATCGAGCTGCCAGGCTCTTTGCTGACACTTGGTAATGAAGTGATATGGTAGGGTAAGACGAAGTCACCTTATCTTTTTATAAATGCATTGAGTGGCATTTGGGATGCCTTCCTACCTTTCTGGTTCATTTGCATTACACAAGAACCCTCTAAATGTTAAAGCCTTCTCGTGCAGTAACAGTTTGACGCTTCCAGCGGCATTCAAGGATATCTGTCTTGGAGCGGCATAAAAATAATGAAGTGCAGCTGTGTGTGTGGGGATGGGGCTGTGTACGCGTGTGCGCAACAGTCAGCTGAGAGGCTCCGGAGCTGTCTGCGGCACCAAAGCAACGCGTGTCGTCCATCCAAGCTGACAGGCCTACCCAACCTGAAATCATCTGAGTGCAGTTTCTGAAATCGTTTGAAAGTGGAGTGTCAGGAAGATGTTTGCATGGCGGCTGACATCTCCTCCCGGCGTGGTTTAATGACATCCCTCCCTTGTCATAACTCTCCTCACGCTTCACAAATAATAACAGCGGTGGAAGAACTTGGCAAGACAGAGTTGGGAGCGGGAATGGGAATGTGGGGAAGGGCTGGGAGGCAGGAAAGAGAAAATCGCTGGAGACAAAACACTTGAAAGGGCTTGAATCAGCCTGAGCATTCATACCTGGCAATGCTGTGGGTGTTTCTTGCTTTCCATCATTTTCCCATCTTGTTAAACAAAGGGTAGGGATTTACCCGCCTTTGCCAATCAGCCCAATCTAGAAGAGCAGGCAAGGATGAAATCCCTAATGGTATGGAGGCCTGTCTATGAAAGGAGTGATTGTCTCTGTCTATTTATTTCAATAAGTTTTCCAGGTGCAAGGAGGTAGAGGGGAGCAAATATACTGCTGCCTGCAGAGCTTCCTCCTACCCTAGCGGGGCTTCTGGCCTCAGTGAGCCTGGCAAGCAAGTTACAAACTGAAAAAACCAGAAGACATCTTAGGGAACCAAAGTGCTGGACCAAGTGTTAACTCCTGACTTTTAAAACTGGCTCTGCCACCTTCCTGCTGGCCTAGCTTGTGCACTTTGCCCATTTTTGCCTCAATCACCTGCTTTGTGCTAGGATTGAGGAATGGAGATTAATCCCAAAGCACACCAAAACCAGCAAGATGACAGGAGATACATTATAATGCTGTCAATAGAAGTTTAACATGGTTCTTTTAAAATGTCCCATGGGCACTTCTTACCCTCAATTAAAAACAATTATAGCCAGGAAAAATGATCAAGAGATAAATGACTATTTAGCTATCAGTCTATACTGTTTTCCAAAGAAAGAAGCACATTTACCAAGTGTTTACTTGTTAAAGTATGGAAACCTGACTTCTGGCTCCATTTTTGGTCAGTGCAGTGTGTGTATAAGAGGCTGCCTCTGGATTTCTGGCAGGGAATGCACCAAGCAGCACAAGCCGTGTCACCTACGAAGTCTATGTGCTGCCAGGCTGAGGAAAGACTTGTTTCTGTCAGGCATGGAGACAGCGAGAGAGCCAAGGAGCTGGAAAACCAGGTAAGCTGCTTCCCGAGTCTCCAGATGGCTGTCTCAGCTGTCTTCTCAGCCATATGAGGGTGTTCAGGGACTGAGAGCCTGCACCTGCTGCTGAAAGAAACATGATTTTGTAGGTGCTCAGTGCCTGAGGGTTTCAGTGTGCAATAAAAAGATAATTTATAGTAATCATAACAATCACAGGTGAAGCCTTGACTTCTTTAACAGTTTGCTGTGGGGTAGAATGGCCACATAAGCTGGTGACAAGTTTGCAGTCTCAAAGACTCTGTAAATGACTGAGCTCCAGTCCAAGGACTATCTGAAGTAATAATATGGCAAAGGGAATGCAAAGACCCTCTTTGCTTTAGCTAATAAATCTGAGTAAGTGCTTATGTATTCCAGAATTTTGTCTTTTGCCTTCACTTCATACTTAGCGATCTTTGGCATGAAAGCTAATAAGAACAGAAGGATGGTTTTTTTTCTTATTAACTTTGTCTACAAGATGGATATGACTGTACTTCATAGAAAACATAACAGTTTGTTGGGCCAAACACATCTGACATCATACATTTGAGCCCCATGGAGGTGTCTGTTTTCCTCTCCATCAAGCCATGCAGGGGGCATCTGAGGCATATCTACAGCTCCCCCGTGCTCCTTGACCACGTCCACACACCAGGTATGCACAGAAATCACCCAAACTCATTTTTAAACATCTTTCTTTTAAACATCTGATGCACAGTGAGTAGGGTCCTGCAAAGATGGATTACATGTCCTATGAGGACGGGAGCCTGCATTTCTCGCCTTTGGAAGCAAAGACTGACACATGTGCTCTGCCAGCCCTTTGGGAGTGTATTTACAAATTAAATGAAAGAGATAACAGATGCTTTCACATTATTTCACAAGGAATTGAATAATAAAGTCAAGTAAGAGGAAAGGAAGAAAAGAGCTTAGTCAAACGGAATGTGCACTTCAATGGCTGAGGTGATCTTACATGGGCTCACACCCATGGCACTGGAGGGATCCCTGTGCACCGAGACAGACTTCCTTTGGGTGAGTTCTTCAGCTAGGATCCTTTCCTATGCTTTTCTTGGATTTTATTACAGAGTTAGGAGCTAAGGAGTGTGTTTTATTTGTCCAAAGTACTTGGTCCTACCTCTGTGCCACAATTCCCTAGCTCTGCAGAGCAGACTGCCCTCTCCAAGGCCATGTCAGCAGCTGGGTGGCACAAAGGGATTAGCATTTGTCCCAACCTACACACTGCTTTTCCAGGTTTTAGACTTTGCAAGGAATATGACAGATAGTGAGCAGAGATGCAGACCAAGGGATTTTCTCTTCTCTTAGAGCAGGTGCCTGTGTTTGCTGCTGGTACAAATGTATCCTCTGGAAGTACTGGGGGTGGGTGGATATGGCTCCTGACTCCACAGCTGTGCCATGAACATGATTAAGGTTTGAGGAGGCGTTTGTGTAAATGATGGACAACTTGAAGATGGAAACATAAGCTTGATTTTGCTGAGAGGTTAGATGTAGACCCTTGAGGAAGTCCTTCCCTTATTCTCATTGGTTTTAAAGAGAAGTCCAAACTCATTGGGTGAGAATCTCTGAAATCCATGTCACGTGGCAGCAAATATCTCAAAAATTGGAGTAAAGCTAAATTGAACGACACAAACTCTCTCTATTGCCAATGGAAAGATCTAAACTCCTCAGCCCTGAGTGGGATTTCAACTGCAGATTTAGAAGTATAATATGAGCTTCATATGAGAAATTTATTCAGGTTACTGGAGCAAGTATGCACAAACAAGAACAGCACAGTGAGTCAATCAGAAACAGCAGACACTGGAATTTTAGTTAAATCTTGAGGGGAGCTGAATAGGCACAATGCACAAATTTTATTTCTGTTAAGTGCAGAATTGATGTAAAGCTCAAGTGGAGATACCTGTGATTTTCTTCTACTTTATATGACTTGGTTTCCCCAAATATCTACATGACCTCAGCTAATGCTTTCTCTGCCATTCACCTCACAATAGCAGTGGAAAGAGTACAGTTTACTGTTATCCCCAGGGAGCAATTAAAGTAAATATCAAACAATTGGCCACATTTAACTGAGTAACTGAGAAGAGATAGCATGTCTATCTTTAGCAATATTTTTAACAGAGATGATACCTAATTCCATTAGAGATATTTCGGATGAAGTGCTTGAGTGATTTAAGTATGTGAGTACTGTGTGAATTTTGGTGGGATGTGTGATCTATCTTTTTTTCTTGTTTGGTTTCTTTATTGTATAGAATACACATATCTAAAGTGGGATTGCAAACGTGAGGCTAGAGCAGCTCTGCATCAAGGGCATTGCACATGGATGAGTAGAGCAGCTCGTGTGGAGGTGCTCTCTTTCCCTCATTCCCCCATATCCAGACAACAATGCAGTCAATGTTTTGTGTGGGCACACAGAATCTCAGCTTTACCTAGACCTTTACTCTTACCAGACACAACTCTGCTGTTTTTTTAAACAATTCTGCTTGTCTACTGGAGGACTTTGGGGAGAACTAACCAATGATTCTCCCTTCTGCAGTCCAGGTATGCTAAGACTTCTTGTGAGCTCACTTAATCTGCATCACATTCCAGGCAAGGGAATGAACCTTCCCACTATTGCATCCCACTGTGTGAATTATCAGATTTTTTTCCTTTTTTCTATTTTTTTTCCCCTTTACCCTCTGCCCTGCCACCTCTGAAGTTTCTAAAACTTTTTTCTGTTTATGAGGAAAATTAAATAAACAAATAAATAAGCCTCCAGAACTCAAAGATTTCTTATTAAGGTTCTGAACATATGTTACTTATGAAAAAAAAATCTAAGTGAAATTGGCTGATAAAGTAAGAATCCCACAAAGGGCTGTTCTTCCAATCATCCAGTATTTCTCCTGTAATTTCCTCAGAGATTGTGGAATGATTTTCCAGATGTCTCTGTTCCTTCCAGGTGGCGTGTTCAACATGATTTGGAAAAAGGCCAATCTTGGGCTTCTTCCTATTCAGGGGAGATGATACTGTGCAAGGTACATATATGTACATACCTCCATTTTTTTTGAAACATAAATAGTGTGTTTCATTCAGTGTGCAACTAAGGGACAACCCAGAAGAAGGGTGACTTCTTTGTGAAGCTGGCAAAACAGCCATGTCTGAGAAAATTGCTTTTTCTGGTCAGTCAGAAGAAAACCAAGGACAACTTTGGCTATGGGAACATTTTTAAGGGGTCAGTTTGTGATAGAGCTTCCTACTGCTCTTTAACTTGACTCACATATATTCTGCTTAGCCTCAAAGCTACTTTGGTTCCCTCCCAAGTGCTATGGCTCCTTGTTTGCCTCTTGAACATGAGCTAGCTGCAGAAATGGGCAGCCGTGGAACTCCAGGGAGTGCTGAAAGTGGGCTCCAGGAAGAGGGGCTTTCTCTGGAGCAAATTAAACAGTAAGTTTGGGTCAGTACATTGGATTATGCCAAAAACCTTTGTCACATGCAAAAGAACAGAAAGCCTATGACAACCTAGATTACACCTCAATAGCCAAGGCTGCTCTGCTTTTCACCTCATATTCTTTTCACCCTGAAAATTAACTGCTTCACTCTCAGTGAGAGCCACCTTCATTTTTGGGACTGACTCATGTCTCTGCTCTGCATTATCAGAGAGATTAAGCAGATCAGTACTACCCATGACTGATTCCTTCTATGGTTGGATATGGCAGTGTAAATGCCATGGATGGATTAAAAAGCTGTGAATTTTACATGGCAAGGAGGGTCCTTGCTGGGAGGACAGACAGAGCTGGATTTTGGCTGTGGCGGGGAGATCTGGGCATCAGGGTTTTGTTCTGCCTCCTCCCAGTACTAACGTCAGAATGACCAGTAATGGCCTGTCGGGTTTTAAGATGAGAGAAGAAAGAAAGGCATTTCCCCCTCCCTACTGGCCCCTGTGATATATTTAAATACCTCCAGCACATCAGCGTGACAAGCTAAGTGGAAGTGAGGGACCTTGGGTTTACATTGCTTCAGCTCTGCAGTTTACTGATGCAATTCCCTCAGCTCAGACTCCAAGTACATGTTTTAGCCATTTTCACTCGTGTTTTTTCAATCAAAATCCAGCCTTTTAATGAAGAAGTTTTATCCCAGCAAAGTGCCTAAATGTTGTTGGAGAGACATTTCCCTTGCTCCAGAAAATAAATGTGATTTTGAGAAAAACATCTTAATCTTATGCTGTCAAAAAGACTCTACTGTAATTGAAAATTTGTATCACTTGTAGACAGCATAATACACATCATCTATCTGTGCTCACCTCAGCTCTTTATCCAGAAATGTCCTATAAGGCAGTTTGTCTGCTTCCATGTGTGAACACAGGTAATTCTCAAAGAAAATCAAGAATATTAGGAATGAGGTAAGCTTCAGAAATTCCTGTTTTTTTTTTCCTTTACTGTACTGGAGTAAAGGTGCAGTTGTTTTGCCAAACTTTTCTTCGAAGAACAAATCTGAGAAACAAGAAAGAACTGTTTCTTAGCTCAGGCTCATGAGAATTTCCCTCTCACTAGGCATGTGAACATCACAATGCTGTGCTATGATATTAACATTTTACATATTTTGCTGTTTTTATGATAACCCTTTCTTCTCTGCTTCCCTGCAGCTTTGCCTGCATTTCACACATTTCTAGCACATTTCTAGTGCAATAGTCTGTGCTTCTTTCAACAACCAAAGCCAATTCAAACCTATATATATATTTCAATTCTGTAAAAATAATTTGACATAATTTCCACTCAGTATCCTTTGCACTGAGAGAGATGTTGCAAGCAACATTTTGCTTTGAACTACTTTTGTTTGGACAACTAAATTTCCCAATAGAGAATGGGATGCATCTTCTCTAGCTGAGGATGTCTAAAATTTGGATGTCTAAGCTGGTTATCCTAAGGTTTCTTTATTTTTGTTTTGGATATATAAAAACACGTCAATGAGGGCAATTCATATGGCATTTCTTACACATTTGTCTTTGGCTGCAATGAAGCCACCTGTGGAGGCATCTGTTCTTGTGTATTCATTATTAAAAAAGCTTGGTATAACTAACCCCAATTAGACATCTGGCTTTTAGGACACCTAAGGCAAGGAAGATGAACCTTGCCCTAACTGGAATGGCAGAAAATGCCCTTGAGCCCTGTTATAGACAAATGATCAATCCCTCTCTCTGGTGCCCTGGTATCTGCTGGCTCCTGGACATTCATGGGCAAATGGGACCATGTCTTTAATCTGAGAGCTGTGGGGAGAAAACCACAGGATGTCACATGCAATGTCTAACTCACACAGAAGTGCAGCTGAGGAGCCAGAAAGTATGGAGACTGAATTCTAGTGAGCCATCAAAGAGAGCACTGGAAACCAAATTATATTTGTTGCTAAACACCTCTCTTTCATTTGCACCTCAGGTGTATTTCCCCAGAGCTCACAACAGCTGGGTTCTAATTTTGGATACGTGACTATCTTTTACCGAGATGGTCACTAAGAACACGAGATTGACAATAAGTTTTTGGATGTGGGAATCAGTGACAAATTACTTTTTGAAAGTAATTTGATCAGCTCTGAGTAGCTGATGGATTCAGGTTGCAAACACTTTCACCTGAATCAAGACAATCTCCAGAAGAAATACACCAGCCTGGAAGAAAAGTACCTTCTTGTTCTGGAGGGATGATTGTGTCACTGGACATAGCTATACCCTTTAGAGACAGAAAATCATAAGAAGAAGAATAAACAGGGAGACCTAATATGGTCCAGGGAGAAGAATGTTGTAGACGGAGGTGATGGGAACACCTGAGGTACCCTAAGGTGCTGAGATCCGAAAAAAAGAAAGCTAAATGGGAATCCAGAAAGATGAGAGAAGACAGAAGAAAGCACAGTGACTTTGGCGTCTGTGATCTCAGCTGAGCCTGCTGTGAGTCTGGAAAAAAGACTCAGACTGGAGAGTTTCAGCTGTGGCCCTGGTGCAGAGAATCTCCCTTGTCAGTGGAGAAGGGACAGAAAGAGCAATGGTACTTCCACCCTGACATTTACTCGTCAAGAACTCCTCAAGCATTCTGTCCCAAGATAGGAATAAAATCTGCTATTTTCCTCCTTCTCCCACAGAAAGGAGGAGCAACCTTGTGAAAACAGATCCCTTAATGAAAAGATCCCATGATTTAAAGGCTATGAAGCCATTTTCTCTCTCAGGAGCACCCTGTGCTGCCCTGATGTTGCTCCCAGGCAGAAGACTCATGGCAAGTCCTCCTGAATGGAGAAAGGACAAACTGGACAGTGCAGAAGCTCTTTGGAAATCAGTGCTGATCGCATGTGCAGCTGCCTAGCAGGAGAGGGCTGTCTCACGGCAGGACCTCAGTGGCTACATCTACATTACTCTGAAAGGGCACCATCTGGAGCAGCAGGAAACATGGCACACTCCAGCTCCCGCAGACTGCTTGCCTGTGGAGAGTTTGTTTGGGCCTGCCTGGTAATGTGCTGGCCCTCCAGGAGTCCCTGGTCATGTGAGGTCTTGGGCAGTGGGAGCTGAATGCACTTGACACACCTGGGGCCATCCTTACAGGCTCATTATTTGCACAGAGGGTGATTTCCTGGTCTTGAGCTCTCAGGGCCACCCTGAACAGCCAGTGTAGACATTTGACATCAAGCGTTATTCAATCCCACCTGTTCACAAGCAGTTCTTTCTGTCTCTTGGACAAGGAAGCATTTTACATCTCTGTCTGTCTGGGTCATTCCTCCCTCCTTCCCTCCACCCAACTATGCAAAACTGCACACAACATCAAGAAGGAAAAGCTGATTTACCATAACCAAGCAGAGTGTGGGTACATTGCATAAAATATGCTGTTTGTGACAGAGAGAGCCATCCAGCCAATTTGATAGCTCTGCTCCCAGGGGATTAAAATACCTCCTTCATCTCGACAGAGAGTCTGTGTATGGAAAGAACCTGAATTAAAACCTACCTTTTACTCCAGTGCCTTCAAAACACTGCTGCCTCTCATGGGCAAAGCCAGACGTAATCCTGGATTCAGTTCCTTCCCAGTATTGTTCAGTTTGTTATCTTGCCTTGCTTTTTTGTTTCACTTGTTGTGTACCCCTGACACAGGGATAATCAAAATCTCTGGAGGAGGGGATCATCTTCCCTATTGTAATGAGTGGACCTTTGCCTGCATCGTGGTACTCTCAGACAGTCACTAGCCACTCTCATGGGTTTGTGATGGTCCCCTAACCATGGCACGTGAACACATCCTCCTCTTTAGCTAGCAGGGTAGCTCATAGTGGGACCTTTCTTTTAAATAGATACTGTTACGTAAAGTAAATAATTCTCATCTTAATTGTCCGGATCAAGGTAACCCAGGTAGCCTGTGACAGAATAAGACACAGTTTACACCAGCAATCTATGTCCTCCCCAGCCTTGGGTTCATGTCCCTAATGTGAAACTAGAATACATCAAGGACTGCAAAACAGGAAAACATCACCTTTGTCTCAGCAATCTTTTGAACTACTAACTGAGGGAAGTGGGATAAATGCTTTAGGGAAGAATCACTGCCTGCTTGCCTTGATTTTACGTATTGTCTTTGACACAGTCTTGGCCACAGTCAAAGACAGAACACCAAGATGATGTGCTTGCACCAGTACAGTCATTCTTGTGTTCCTCCCTCTCCTTTGGATCAGTCATTTAGGAACAGCTTTCTAGTAGCAATGTTGTTCCCAACTTTCTTTATCAAGGTCACATTGGAAGTCTTTGAAAGGTCTGAAAATTAACCCCAAATTTCTCAAGTGAAATTTCTACACATTGTGCTGTCCATTCCCTGATTCATGGCTGCTATAACTACTTTCAGCTGCAGACTATCAAACTTTTTCAGGAGCTGTCTCTGATTAGTTGAT
>VWYP01020902.1:36745-51233 GCA_013400435.1 Pycnonotus jocosus
ATGTCAAATAAATTCAAACAATAAATAAGCCAGCTGAAATCGAGGTCTGCTCATGGATATTCAGTAAGCTGCAAAAGAATCAAAATCTGTTGGATAAATTATTCATTGCAAATTATTTGGTCATCTTGACAGTCATAAAATTATACAATCCATTAAAAAATAAAATAAAAAAAAGTCCAGTCACAGTATTTGACTCTAGTCCTGTGCTACAGAGGAAAACCCACTGTACTGATATTTTGGATGAATGATGTGCCTGTGCCCCCACCGATGGGATCTGTGGGTGTTCAGCACCCCTTAATTCAGCCTAGGAGATGGAGTCTCATGCAGACAGCCACTGACTGCCTCTGGGAGGAGTGACTTTGCTTTTAAGGGATCTGAGGAAATCCCTTCATATTTCTCTCCCTGCTTCAGTAGAAATGAGAAGGTGTGGAGATCACTCCTCTCACATAACTCAAATCCAAAAGTCATACAGATCCACTTCACTTTGTGCCAATGGGCTGTGTTCAAAGTAGGCTGTGTTGCCACACCTCCTGCTTTGACCTCTCTATGTCCCTTTATGCTGTTGGGCATTACTGTCACTCACAGTGGTCCTGTTTTATAGGGCATCCGTGCACGTCTGTTTCAACAGACGAAAGGAAGAGCAGAACTTTGGTGCCGGACTTCCCCGTTTCCATCCTCCTCTCTTAAATACACACCTCTCCACAATGCAATAAATCTGCCTCCACACAAGGGAGGGGCACTGAGCTGTTCTGATAACTCATGGCTGAGCACTCTCTTTGTGCCCACGCTGCACTGCCAGGTGTACGGGGGTTGGACTCAGGTTGATAAGCACTGAGGCCATGTCAACTGTCACTTGGCTGCTATTCATCCTACATCTTATGGCCCAAATCACTGAAAATACCCTTTATTTTCAAAATGAGAAATACAGCAAAGCCCTTATCCACATACAGCAAGGCATACCAGAGGAATACAGGGTCCAGTGCAGCCAGTCCCACATGGCTCTTACAGTCCCACATGGACTGAAACAAGTGGAGATGCCCTTGGTTACTTCTACATGCCCAGGCACACACAAACTTTCCCATGAGCTTTCACATGTGTGTATGTGTCTGTGTGCATATGTACAAGACCAGTATGATTTGATTAGTATTAGAAACAGTGGCAGACTTCAGAGAGTAAAAACCCTGGTTCAAAGGCAAAGGGAAAATAAGTTCTATTCTGTTCTATCCAACATCTTACACACCACCTTGGTATTTATTTTTTCCTCTGAATTTTTCTTTTTTTCAAGTTTTGATCTGAAGCCAGGTTTTGTAATGAGTTTAGTGAAGGGATCAAAAGATCTAACCATCTGCCTAAAGAAAACAATAGTATTTCCAATTGAATGATGGTATCTGGAAGGGAAGGCAGATTGCTGGGTTCCTTAGCTACATCGTAGAAGAGACATGGGAAGTGCAACGGAGAAGGAAAACTTATCTAACCAGATGCCAGAAAAATTTCAAGTCTTTCCGAAAAAAGTGAGGAGAGGAGAGGATTGGAGAGGAGAGTTTTGGTGAGGAGAGGAGGAGAGGAGAGGAGAGGAGAGGAGAAAGAAAAAGAAAAAGAAGAAGAAAAAGAAGAAGAAAAAGAAGAAGAAAAAGAAAAAGAAAAAGAAAAAGAAAAAGAAAAAGAACTGTCCTGTGAGAGAGTCGTAGATGTATTTATCCTTTCCTGGAAAGAGCCCCTGCAGCACAGGACAGGCAGTAGTCAGACAGACCAAGATTATTGGGATGAACTCGTGTATGTCCAAGGCAGATTCTCTCCTCTCCCATTTGTTTCATCTGTTGACAGATCCCATTAAATGAACAGTGAACTAACTGTTTTGCAGAGCCCTGTTGAGAGGAAGTGAATGCTTGCACAGCCCTGCTTTCCAGTGGTCCCTTTTTGGGTGGGTGGGTGTTGGAATAATTTAGTGTTTGCTCAGACTGAGCACCTGGATATTTAAAGGAGGGAAAATAATTTCAGATTTGAAACTGAAGACCTGGCAATGGCTCAGACTTCCAAAAGTCACAAAACACACTCTTCTAATAGTGTTTAATATGTCTGAGAATAAACAGAAGGACTAAAAAATTACCAATCTGTTTTATTAGTCTTGGCATGTAAATGAATGCCTTCAAAACCATCAGTCCTATGATAGAAAGAAGGATTTAAAATATATTTAAACTGCTAAACAGATGGCCATTCCTCTGTCATGGACTGCTGTACAGCTGTGGAGCTTTGCTATTCACCTCAGCATTGACCCACTATTGGTGTGACCGTATCACAGAACATGTCCAAACAACAAGCACCCAGAAATCTCAGACAAATCTACAGCAGCCTCAGCTTCTATCTCTCCACAGAAACAAGGAAAGTCTCTATGGAAAATGTGGATGTGTGGTGATTCTGACTAAAGAGAGACGATGGTGTTTCTGCTGTCTCCTTTCCAGCTGCTTTTGAAAAGACCACCAGTCACAGATTCATCTGAGCCCTTTCTCCACAAGATATTGAGACAGGGGAGCTTGTGTATCAACCCTAGACATTAGAGCTGTCACCTTTGCAACTACCTCTTTTTAAAATGAGAATACTCCATGTTAGCAGAATATTTGTATTTTTTAATGTTGGCATTGTCCTCTTCCTCCTAGGCAATTTCCAGGTATAGAAGGGCATATGAACTAAGCAGTGACTGAAGGAAGGGGGAGACTCCAAATGCACAGCCCCAGAGAACAAACTAAGCATTGAGGGACTTCTCAGGGCTTTAATGCAGCATGCTCTTCCTGACTAGCTACTTGGCATTCTAGTAGGGTGGGTTAATCCTTTGCCTTTGATGAATCTTTAATCTTGGCACCTTGTGGCTGAAGCCGGCACTAACTAGCAGATCCTGGCGATCAAAGTCATGCACTTAAATATTTAATTTATAAATAAAAAGTAATAAAATAAAAAATAAAGACTTGTCTTCATAATAGCAATAACGCAACTCCAGAGGGGTTGTTAGTGCCAATTAATCACACTCTTGGGACTGAAGTGTAGCTCCACTGCTTCTTGTAACTCTAATTGCCCTATGGGTGCAATTATCCATAACCCCCCTCTTCCTCTCCCTGTCCAGTCAGACCTTATGGCTTAATTCCTGTGTAGGCATTCTAGTTTTTAACCTCTGTTGCTCTACTCCACCCTCCTGATGATCCAGGCTGGGAATGAAGAGTGATAACAGTAATTCTCCTCTTATATGTGTTGACTCTGGCCAGCTGCAATGCAGGTGTATTTATGTCTGAGTCCATGTGCACAGATCCTGACTGCCTGTGGGGATCCTCAGGGGCAGCTTCATGTATTCAGGCATTATCTTTGTGGACAGGCTCTGCAGCTCATATCCATGAAGGCACATAATTCCCACTTCCTACTCAATACCTCAAACTTCCCACTGGTGCTGGAACCTCTACTCAGATCTTGGGGACCATAGCTGGGCCATGAAATTTCGAGCATGGAAAGGAACCTCTTTCCATTGCTATTTGTACTACTTTGAAGATTTTGAAAATGGTAGGACTAATCCTCTTAAAGATACTCACCCTTTTTTTTCATTATTTATTATTTAAGCATTTCCCCATTTGAGGCTTGGACCTGACTCATAAGATAACTAAACCTGTGGATAAATGGAGGCACATACAACACTGATGTGGGCAGAAACAGGGTCAAGGAGAACATATCTCATGACTTTTAGGGACTATTTCTGTGTTTTGCAAAAAAGAGTTACACCACCTTACTGGGTCCCATTAAAAATGAATTTCCCTGGATCCATTTTAAGCGTGCTGGCTGATAATTTTTTCGCTGTCCCCCAGCTGTTACACTGGGAGAAGCAGTGAATGACTATTCTCTGCTCATCATCCCTGAGACACTCAGTTTTACATACATCTGTCAAAATCCAGTTTTATCTAGAGAGACTAAAGGCGCCAGTTAGCTCCACAAAATGAAAATGAAGCATTTATTTAATCACTTTCTGTGGAACAGAAGTATGGGAATACAGAGCCCTTTATTTTAGCAGATGGGGAGGTGGAAAGAGCCAAATCCTAGAAGACAAAGTCTGACATGTAAAGAAGAAAGAAGTTGCTCCTTTTTAGAGTAATTAACTATTACAAGCCTTTACCAAGGACTATAGAAGATAACATCTCACTAGGTACTTTAAAATGGGATTGAGTATTTTTATGAAAAACATATTTTACTTTGACAATAGCTCTTGGACTTGAAATGGGAAATAATTCAGAGAAGTCTTAAGGCCTGTTATATGCAGCAGTCTAGCTTAGATTGTCACACAAGTCTCTACTGGGCTTAAAATGTATGAATTATTGACGTCTGATACTGAGTCTCCAAAGCAAAGGTTGCTTTTGCTGAAAGGCTGAAGCATTTTAAAGGTTCACTTGTAACTTCTTGTGATGTTCATCACCTACCATAGTGAAAGACCAAAGCCTTGAATTCAGGTCTTACAGAAAAAATTAAAAAATCAAGGAATGGATTCTTAGTGCACATATGTGGCAGATCTGAAGTTTGTCACCCTGCTCTGCCTAACTGTGAATTGAGAGCTGCAAAAGAGTGATCTTACTGCAAGTCTGGAGCTCTTAATTCCTTAAAGAAACCTGGTCTGTAACAATAAAGTTTTTCTCATATTTTGTTATCTATACTCAGCTAGTATAAAGGAGCACACATGCCTTTACCTCATCCTAGCTGTGGCAATTTTCCTCATCTGAGAATGTCTCATTTCACCTCTCCATTCACTGACACTGATGGCATCACCTCTTGAGAGAATAAGAATGCAAATTTAATTCCCATCACCAATTCATTCCTTACTTTCACTGCTAAGACAGCTAAGAATTATTGCTGACCACACACACATACACAGAGAGATTTGCAGAGAATTGCTGCAGTTCTGCAGTGAAAATGCTCTAACTTTCATAAAAATCAGGGATCAAGCTGTTCCTATGCCTTGTCCTTCCCTCTAGCATTTAAGGCCTGGAAAGCTTGCTACTTGTGTTGTAATCTTACCCAGCTACAGGGTATGTAACTGCATTGCATATTCCTCCCCTGTGGAATGTAGACCTCCATGCCTCACATGAGCCAGAGCCTTGTGTGAGTTATACAGCTATTATGTTATAAGTGGGACTGATGTATTACAGAATGCTGCCATACATCCTATGAATGGCACTCAGGGTCCATTTTTTTCTCCTTGTAGTAAATTCCAAATGTTTTTTGGAAATGGTCAGCTTCACAAGGATGCAAGCATCTAGCGCCTGGAAGTGGCTCAGGTAGAGTTCAAGGCTTGCAGGGTCAG
The DNA here is from genome assembly GCA_013400435.1 of Pycnonotus jocosus. Taxonomy (NCBI): domain Eukaryota; kingdom Metazoa; phylum Chordata; class Aves; order Passeriformes; family Pycnonotidae; genus Pycnonotus; species Pycnonotus jocosus. The sequence continues at coordinate 42,072 of VWYP01020902.1, forward strand.
GTGTTACTCACCTGAGCACCTCACTTCCCCTCAGTGGCAGGATTTGTGTTGACACGATGACCAGCCTCAGCTGAAAATCTATTGTCTTGTCCAGCCAAGAGATTCTTCCATTCCTTCATACATTAGTCCACTGCCTGAACTTCTTTTACTATAATAATATTTTCCCTTGTTCTGAATTTACTCTTACCTCAGCCTCTCACTACCATTCATTCTTTTCTGCCCATTGACAGATTTGCGGGCATCTGCCCTTTTTCAAACACTCTCCTGCACAGGAGCAAGACATAGCATGATGTTCACAAATAGTGCCTTTTTTTTTGCAGGATGATTTTGATAAAAGAGACATTTTTCAGGATCAAACATCTCTGATCTTCACTAGATATTCATATTTCTGGGCTAGAATCCTGTTCTGCTCTCAGTTTTTTAGAACAGGAAGAAACATAAAGCCCAGGTACCCACAGGTAGGGACTTCAAATCTCTATCTGGATATGAATTAGGCTCTTCTCTTCTTTAAATAACCAAAATGAAGCACAGTGTGAACCCTTTCCTTCCATGACAATTTCATTCTCTTGGAACTACTCTTATATGAAGTTTGGGATTTTCTTGAATTTACAGCTAAATACCAGGGTAGGAGTTAGAATGGAGTTTGCAGATGTGAAAAGTAGTTGAATGTGATTTTTCTCCTTTCCCAAATTTTGAAATTGGCACAAGGGTTTGGTCCTGGACTTTGTCTCTGTCTATCAGCTAAATCAAAAGAAGGCACAGACCCAGACACTGTGCTGGGGCCATACAGATTTTTATGAGCCAGGCATCCTTTCCACGGATGCCTGTTTCACTCTTTCTGTTCTGAATGGAAGAGAGTTTAGACAATTGAATAAAAACTGTACTATGTCTTGTCCTATGGGCCAGCAAATGGGCCTTGGCTGGTTCAATTTGCTGGAGTAGATAGACGTTTTAAGATTGCATCATGTGGTAATGATAACAGAACAGTGAGACATGAAAGTTTAAAGATAACAGTATCTTCCCTGCTAACAGCCCACAGTGACTCTCCTGTATCTTGCAGTTCACTTTCCTATTTCTTTACCGTTATCTTCCCTTCTTCCCAAAACCTGGTTAATATGCACTATGTAGCTTCTTACTGGATGCTTGGAAATGGATTTGGAAAAAGCTGTGCTCTTTGCTCAGAGGAACTGTGGGGCTTGGGTGTATTTGGTGCTACTTCTGCTCCTGCCCAGCTAAACCTCCAGCAGCACAGTGAGTGAGGGAACAAGTGGTTGTAAAACCATGATGCAATCCCTGCCTGTCATGTCTGATATAGGAAACAAAGTCAGATGGTCTTAAAAAAAAAGAAAAAAATAAAGAAAAAGGAAAATAAAATAGCATAACCAGTACTTCTGTGTTGGAACTGAAACATTAACAATCACAGGAAAATATCGAAGAAGCACAGCCAGCACCTCCATCTCAGGCACATCAGACCAAATGGAAATCCATGTCCAATACATATAAGGAGCCTAAATACCTCCATGTCAGTAGGACAGACTCGGTCTGGTTGCAGGGAGGCTGGTGAGATGCAGAAATTGGGTCATAAAGCTGGTGTGCAGAGTATTATGGAGGCACACCTGACCAAGGGCTGGGACACAGGTCTGACATAACTGTGTCAGGTGCAAGGGACTATGGAATTCAGGTCTTTAACATATACTGAATTTGCCACTAAATAGATCAAAATTTTATTTTTGTTGTTGTTTTTCCTTTTGTTAATTTGTTTGTTTGTTCCCCTCCCTGCCCTGAACTCCAGTGTATCTCTTATTGCTAATGAAATAAACCATAAAAACATGTGGATAAGGCTTACTAAAATGAGGGCAAAGAGAGGGAAATTATATTGAAAACTACTTACATTCATCTGTCTCAAATCTTCATATTTGACTTCTTTATTGGCTCTATTGACTTTATGGACATATTTGACTTTATTGACTGGTGCTTGGAATAAAGCAGCGCTCCAAGTCTACAGTCAGTGTTACAAATGTGGCCTGAATCAGGGACAGGCAAAGGAGCACTGGCCTGTTTATTTGTATCCATTTGCCCTGTATCCCATAAAAATCTCACAAAACCAGAGGCCGGGAAACTTTTGTCACTTTAGAGACAGATTTATAAGATTTTGGCAAAACTTCTCAGAATAAATTTTGCTAAGCTCTGGCTCAGCTTTGATCCTGAGTTCTCCTGAATCTGGATATCGCTTAATTTCTAGCTATAGATTTTATATATGTTTTACTATGAGCAAAAACCTTTTAATAAAGGGAGGGAAAGAATAACAGGGGAGTTCATAGTTCTGTGTTTGTCCCCTTGGGTCAGCAAGCAGCAAGTGAGTGGTGGAGTAAAGAGAAGGTAGAAAAGAAAGAGGAAATCACAGCCAAATCTTGTCAAATTAGCCTATTTCTCCATCCTTCTAAGATTTATCTTTTTCTCCCTTTGTTACTATGGCGCTGGAGACGAAGGCAGTGTCCTTTCCGGGTTGCACTCCCATGACTCCTGCTTATGGAGCATCTCTGAACCTCTTGCTGATACAATCTCACAAAGCTTCACAGCACCCTTGTGAGAGGAGTAAATATCATTAAGGACGATTGTACCTTACAATACATTTCCTGATGCCCCATTATGCCACAATTAATCTCCAGTTCCAATCCAGTATTTGGCCTTCCAAGGTACACATTTACTTTCCAAAGCATGTAGTAATGATTTTCTGTCCCTGGCTCTGACTTTCCAGTGGTGTAAATCTATACAGACTCTGCTCTGGCTCATTTTACACCAGCCCATCATCTCAGACACTCTCTGTGATATTTGTTGTCTGGTGGTGTTGCAGGTCATTAAGATAGATGCTTGTGGCTACCTCGGGACGGACGGATGTCAGTGTTGGGAAGATGTGTTTCCTTATATATGGTTTGCTGCACTCAGTGGGATATTTCAAGGTGGGAAGAACTATCTGAATACAAAGTGGAATTGAGTTCACAGGCTGCTACAACTGTTGGGCTTGAAGGCACCCAGAAAGAGCTCATTTTTCTTCTCAGTAGACAGGATCAACCATATCTATGTGGTTATAGACAAAAGTTTGTTTATCCTGCTCTTTTGGGTCTGTAGTCCTGGAGTGGCCATGGGAACAAAGGATGGGCTTTGCCATTTTACAGTGTGTTACTGGCATGAGTAAATTTTACCCTATCATAAACGTTATTTCTTCCAGCCATTTTTTTTTTTTTTATGCTAACACCTGGAATCCTGTAATAAAGAAAGCATTATATACTTATTCTGCATGAAGTTTTGAAGCACCCTAATCACTGGAACTCCCTTTCACCCCACCTCTCAGCTCTTGGGGGAATGAAAAAAAAAAATTAATGTATAAGGCCAGGCATGATGCGAAGTCAAAGAATGCCTTATGTATCTGTTAAAAAGCACCTCAAGAATTTAAGCAACTTGTGTGCTTTCAAAAGCTCGACTCCTGTTTTGGAATGTTTGAGATAAGAAATTCTACAGTGGAAGCCAGCAAGGAAAAATGTGGGCCAATTTACCTGCTTCATGCACATGAGCACTGAGCGTTACCCTGCCCAAACTGGAAGTGGGAAAGCTGAACAAAGCCTCAGATGACAAGCGATGAATGCAACTCATTGGATATATGGGCTGGGAAGAGGACACAAGCATTCTCCAGCTTTTGGCTAAGTTTGTGATTCAAACCCATCCAGTGTCGCACCTTGACCGGCTGAAAGAACACCTATAGTTCACGCTGAGATGCTGGGGAGCCCTTTGCCTGTGTCTGAGGGGCTAATTGGGCTCTTAATTGCCTAGCATGTCTGCATGAGAAAAGTGTATGGTAATACTAATGTAGTAAATGAGAACATTGGCTATTTGAATATCACTTCCTTTGTCAGCTTTATTTCACTTAATAATGTGACATGGCTTGAGGAGGGAAAAAATTATTAACCTTGGCATTTTTAAGCCTGAATTGTTAAGAGTTTTTCTGCTGAAATTCATATCCTTAGCTTTCTTTGATATTTAGGAAATTCTTAGTTTTTTCTTCATGGAAGGCTGTTTCAGGAGGAATAAAAGACAAATATTTTTTGGAGGGGGAAGGAGGAAAACACAGAGCAAGCCGTGATTTGGGAACTGCATGTAAAGTCGCCTGGCATTGTTAAAAGAAAGTGGGAGGGGAAGTGTAGTGAAAATGAGTGAAGGAACGGTATTGTAATCTGCTTTATTGCATCCCGAGATGCTTGACTTAGCCTCATTGTCATAGCAAGATGATGTGTACCCTATGAGTGTATAAAAATATATGAACTCCTGGGACAATATAGTTCAATCTGCTCTGCTATTACCCATCATGCTCATCTGAGCACACCACAGCTATTAGATCTGTTTGTGAAACAGCTGAGCCCATGGATGGATCTCCTGCCATGGAGCTGGAATGTACAGTTGAGACAGGATCTGAATGTACAATACAAGGAAGGAGAAACAATGGAAATGAATGTACAATGGGGATGACTGCACAATGGGAGGTGCAAGAGGAATGAATCTGCTCCTACTGTGGGTATGTAATAGTAAAATAGACAGATTGCCATCTATAATTCATGGTGTTTGCTTCCCCCTTCCCCTTGTCAGATAGCCCTCAATCAGTTTGACTTGCAGAAGCCGTCCTTCACAACTGAACGTTGTTAAAATGCTGTTGGTTTTAACCTCAGAGATATCTGCATTTTAAACACAGGAACAGAACTACGCATAAACAGAAAACCATGTCCTGTGCTCCTTCCTCCACCAGATGACCAAAGAAGGGACGTTCTTTGCTGTTCCTGGATGAGGAACAGCAAGACCAAAGCAGCTCACTCCAATGTGCATAAAAAGGCAAAGCAGAACAGCAACCAGGGAGCCAAGTTTCCAGCTGAAATTATTTTAAAGGTTAAGAATATATGCACCAGAATATACGTATAAGAACATAAACATTCTTATATGAAACATTACATTAATATTCTTAAAGGGATCACAGTCCTAATAGCAATTAATTTTAAGGTCCCTGAAGTAAAATATTGTACTATACACTCTACTAACACTGTTAACACTGATGCTTGGTTATCAGTGGCACCATGAAGCAACTGAGTCACATTCTTCAAATTCCACATTGTGACAGTTTTTACAGTGTTTTTCTAATAATGCTGTTTCTGAATGGACTGAAAAATACTATATTTTCACACACCTGCATCTTTGTGTTTCTGTCTGTAAGTACACTTCCTGCATTCAACTTAGAATTATAAAATGTTCAAAATGCATTTTCTTGACTATTCCTGCTATAGTACTCTTCAACAAGAGAGGAAAAAGAGAGGGGAAAAAAATAAAAAGGGCAAATAAAAAAAGCTTGTCTTGTTGTTTCCTTCTTTGGGTAATTGCATTTTCCATACCTCCCTCTTCAGAGGCATTTACAGTGAGTTCTGCCTTCCATCGCTTCTATTGATTTGTAGCTCTGCAGGGTGAAAGCCAGACCTTGGCAAAGCCAAAGGGAGTTTTGACTTCATTCTTTAAGAACAAATCCACCGGTGTGCTGAATCAATGCAAAGAGAGCATTGGCCTGTTAAACTGGGTTTGTAACTGCTGCTCAGAGCTACAGCCATGCAAAGGAGCCAAACTGTACTGCTGAATTTACTAGCATTTACTTTTTAGATGTCCTTTTAATGGCTGGGTAATGTGTTAGAGGCAGGTGAAGGCCTGGGATGTCTTTTTCCCCTCACACAGTCTGTTTATGCTTTGAGAGTCACCTGCTTGGTTTAGCCCTACAAGCAGGAACCTGGCTCAGAGCTGCCCATAGGGGCTTTGGGACACCCTGCTGTGAGATACCCTGCTGTGGGCAGAGTTGAGGAGCTCAAGCTGTGCTGCCTGGTGAAATGCAAAGCCATATAAAATATCCCAAGCACAGCTGGTCAGCCTGGTATGTTTTCTTATAGCAGGAGGTAGATTTAACCCTCAAAAAGTTGTAACTCCCAGGACAGCCAGTAGAACCCCAGCAAGGAAATCCATGACAGAGGAAGGAATGGAGCATCATCTCTGGGAACATATCAAGCTTAAGAGCTGAATAAGCTGTTGACCTTGGCCTGGTTGTTGGCTATATCATCAGATCAATTATATACAATGGTTAATAGCATAGCCTAATTACTCCCTAATTTCTTCAAGAATACCCCAAGCATACAAATTCAATTAACTGCAACTACACAGAAAGTTTGAAGTCTGAGCTATTCTCTTATTGACATCTTCATCATTTGGATGAAGAGTGTGAGCACAGATGACACATTTTGTAGAGAATCCAATTTTTAATTAATTTTAACTTAAAATCTAATGAGCAGGTTTCTCTTGTAAATTATCTGAAAATTTTTTTCATCCTCCAAAAGTAAGAATGCTAAATTTCAGAAGAATAAGTTGCTGTTTACTTGCAAAACAATAAGACAGAATCCCTTCATTGTAAAGGAGAAAATTAATTTTTAAATCACCAGACCAAGGCTATATTCCTGCTTTTATTAGGCTTTCTTATGTTGTATGCCCTCTCAACAAATGAAAAGTATAAAGATGGTCAGATACTTCTAGGAAATGTTGGTTTGTAGTATCTGGTAATATTTTGCCAGATTTTCATTCTATTCCTCTTGGTTTTGGTCTGCTTTCTCATGACTTGGTAATACAGTTCAGTGTGCATGATCTCTAAAACACTTTGATGACTACTGAAATGCACAGCACTGTCCTGATATATCAGGGATTGGATTTCATCCAATGTGCCCACTGGAGTTTAATTCTAGTGATTGAGATTCCTGGTTTTTGCAGGGAGTCTGTGATGGTGAGAAAAATGCACCAGTCACAGAGGCCCAGGGGGCGTAATCCAAGACCCAGCACAGGTAACATTATCCCCTGGTGCCACTGCATGGGGAGACTGCTCACTGAAGGTCCTGACAGAGAGCACATTAGTGACCCTGCCTTTGTGTGATCACTTGGGTGAAAATCCCACTGAAGCCCAGCTCTCATGGACACTGTATGGGATTACACACACAGAGCTGTGCACGGGGCAGACAAGTCATAAATAATGGCCACTTTGGTTAAGTCTGAGCCGGAGTTGCTACTTCACCCCCTGTCTGGGTAAATGTGTCAACATGTTGAGGCTGCACATACTGCAGTAACTGCTGCCATGAGGATAAAAAGCTTTTCATGCTCTCTCTTTAAGAATTGAGTTGATGAGAAATAGAGATGCTCTCCCCTTTTTGCAGTTTCATATGTGGGCAGCTATTTGGGGACGGTTCTGCCTTTGTTTGAACTGCAACAACCATGATACAACACAGTTTTTTATTAAGCCGTGGGAGCTAATGCCCATGGTACAGGCTTAAAAGCCTTTTGTACTCTTGCACCATGTGCTTGTTTTGGCTTGGGTGGAGTAAGCTTTCCTTGCAGTAACTCTAGTTTGTGTTTTTTTTGTGCTGGAGACGGCAATGACAACACAGGGACGTTTTAGTCATTGGTATGCGAGCACTGCACATCATCGAGCCCCGTTTCTGCTTCTCACCCCACCCCACCAGCAAGGGGGTTAAGGATGCATAAGAAGTTGGGAGAGGACACAGCTAGGACAGCTGACCCCAACTGATCACAGGGATAATTCTTATAAAGCTGGGGAAAGAAGGAAGGTGGTATCATTTGCAGTGATGGTGTTTGTCTCCCCAGGTCAACATTATGCACGAGGGAAGATGATGGAACACCTGTCTGCCCATGGAAGTGCTGGATGAATTTCTTGCTTTGCTTTGTTTCTGTGTGCAGCATCTGTTTTACTTATTAAACTATCCTAACCCTTGATTTTCCTCAGTTTTACTCTTCTAATTCTCTCCTCCATCCCACTGGGAGGGAGTGAGTGAGCAGCTGTATGAGGATGAGCTGCTGGCTGGGCATAAGCTACAACATCCCAGTAGGAGGCTGAACTACTTGGATATGCTGGAAAATGAAGACAAAACAACTTTAATGCAAAGAGGATGCCCCAGGATCATAGAAGACATTACCACAGGTCATAAATAAAAATTTAACCCACAAAGAACAGTCTACATAGAAGACCTAGCTGTAAGCTTCCCAGGTTGGGCATTAGCTGTTTAATTGCAAGAGCATGAATACCAGTGAAAAGTTGCAAAAATTCCAATTGAATGGCTGAAGATGTTACCAGGTCTTAGGATGTCCACAGGAGAGCTCAGCACCTGGCTCAAGTGAGCTTCATATCTGAAGGTTAACATTCATATTTACCTGTTTTCTCCTATTTTGCTAAAATTTGACCATAATACTGTCAGCCATTTTTTTATTATTGTAAGGAGTGAAAAAAAGACATTTTTCCTATCTGGAAAACTGTGAAATGCATTTGCTTTTAAGCTTTGTTACAGAAAGAGAAACTCAGCCGGCCTTTGAACCCTGACACAGAGGTAATTCTCACTGAAGATGGGTTGATTTCTTCACTAGATTGCAGAAAAAGGAGGAGGCGAGGGCAGAGACAAGCATGTCAAGATGTGGTAATGAAAATGCTCACAGGAAATATGTTAGATCAGTAAATATCCTCTAATGACATTTGCACTTATTTAACATCTCTTTTACACATCCAGCATGGCTTAGGGAAGCCTTAATATAAATGTGAATTGGGGTCACAGCAAGAGAAGGAAATACAAGGAAATGGGCATAAACTCCGGATGATGTTCTCAAGTGGGATGCATTGGCACAGCTCCTAATGTGTGGTGGAAAAAGTTTTGGCCATGCAGTGTATTCCCACACACCGATGAAGACACACAGATGCACGTACTTTTCCTTAAAAATAGCAAGCTTTTGCTGGGCCCCACTTTCCATTAAAGAGGACTTACATCCTATGAAAATTCATAAACTCTGCAGGCGTTTCTACGGCGATTTGACGGAGTAATCTCCCGTCATCTCAGCTTCTTGGTGACAATGACAAGAGGAAGATGGATTTATCAAATACACAGTGACATGTTTATGACCCTGTTTTGCATAAGCAGGAACCTGAGCCAAAGGCTGTGCAGCTTGAGATAGCAAGAGGGTTTTTATAAATATTGTGACAAGCAGAAGTGATATTTGGAAGAACATGAAAAAAAAAATCTTACAGTTTTTTTTTTTTTTTTT
>VWYP01020907.1:18635-32059 GCA_013400435.1 Pycnonotus jocosus
CTTGGGAACGGGCCCCCGTTGTGCCGGGGCCGGCGCCCTCCGCGACCCGTGTCCCCGTTCCCTCCCACCCCCGCCGCGCCGCACCTGGCGGCGGGGCCGGTCCCGGGACGCGCGGCCACCGCCGGCACCTTCCCACCGGGATCGCCTCGCTCCCCTTCGCGCCCCGGGCACGCAGCACCCGAGGGTGGTGACAGCCCCAGTCGGTGCAGGACCCTGTCACGCGGGGCTGGCACCGAGTCCCGGGCCGCTGTCCCCAAGAGGACGATGCCGGAGCGCGGTCCCCGGTTTCCCTTCCCGGTGGACCGGGGACGCCGGGCTGGTCGCCGCCTTCCGCCCACCCCGTGGGCAGCGCAAATGCCCTGACGGCCGGGGGGACAGTGCCATCGGGGAGGGTCCGTCGCGGGGCCGTGCCGCCCGGCACAGCGCCCTTCAGCCTTGCCCGGTCTCGGTGGCGGTCCCGGCTGCCCGCGGGACCAACCCGAGCGCCCTGGCGGGAAACCCGTGGGGACAGCGGTTGGCCCGCGCGAGGCCGGGGGCCCCGTCGGGGCTGACGGCATGGCCAGACTGCCGGGGAGGGTGGCAGGGGAACAGAGGAAGGTGGTCGGGACGAACCGCGGGCCAGCACTGGCGGCGCGGGGACGAGCGGCCAGGACAGGCAATGCCCCGACGGGGGTGACCGGTCCCTCCACCCGCGCGGGGTTGATGAGAGCCGGGTTGACACCGGCCACAAAACCCCGCCGGTGGGTGCACGTCCCTCTGCCACGGCTGCATTCCCGGCTCGGGAGAGGCGCTCGGATGTGGCGCCGCACGGGAGACCCCGGCGCGACGGCGACAGATGCCCCGTGCGAGCGGGAGCGGAGCCCGGCGGGGCCGGTGCGTGCCCTGGGCTGGGCCTCCGGAGCCGAGCGGCGGCGGAGGGCGGAGAAGGGAGCGGGGAAGGAGGGGGCTCCTGCAGTGCTGCAATGCAGCGCCGCGCCGAGCCCGCCGGCCCGGCCGCGCTCCGCCGCCCGTCACTGCAGCAATGCGGATGGAAGCCCCGCCCGGGCTGGGCCGAACCGGTCCGGGCATCCCCTGCCTGCTCGGGCCGCACCCTGCCCCAGACGAGCCGGGCTGCCCCTCTCTCCCGCTTCCTCGGCCCCCTTTCGTTTTCGTCCTGCCCCTGCCGGGACCGCGGGACGTTTCCTCCTGCGGCGGGACCCAGCCGGGCTTGTGTCCCCGGGATCGCTGGGCTTGTGTTTGGAGGCTGGGGGGGCTCTCATCCTGCCTCCGGGGCTGAACGCCGGCGGACAACGCCAGCAGCCACCCTGGTGGCCCCCTCCAGCGCCCCGGCTTCCCTCTGCGGCTCCCCTCGACGCCGGGACTTGCGAAGCCCTCGGTGCTGCACCGACTCGGGGCGGATCCCCGGTCTCTGCCCTGCTCCGTTCCAGCTTCTCCGGGGAGAATCTCCCTCCTCCTCCCTACCTATCCTCCGGGCCCCACCGCCTCTGTTTCCCCATGTCCTTCTCGCTGTCCCCGCTGACCGCTCTGCACAGTCCAGCAGCAAACAGCGCTGCGGGGCCCCGGGCGGGCTGGGGGTCCCACCTGGGCTTCGCTTCCCCACGGCTGCCGTCAGGCCCTCGGAATCGCAGCACCGCGGCCGATCGTGGCAGCACCCGGTGAGGGGGAACCCCGCAGCCGCCTCTCCCCCACCCCGAGGTGCCCGTGTGTGGTGATGTGCGGGCAGCGCCCTGGAGAAGGGATTATTCAGCTTGTAAAATCCGCTGATAAAGGCACAAACCCAGCAGGGCACGGCCGACCATGAGGTGCATAAATATCGAGGCTTAAGCCTGGGGGGCCGCTATAACCCCCCACTGCCCGCCCCTGTCCCACAGGCTCGGGATCACCCCCTCTCTGTTCGACTTTTGCTGCAGGAACCTGGGGCTGCATCCAGGAATTCTCTCCCAGCCATGCCAGGAGGTTCTGCCCTCCCACCTGGATGTTTTTTTTCTGACGCGGTGAAAATGGCACCGCATTTCAGCTCCAGCTCCTGCTGGTGCGGACTCAGCCGCTGGATCCTGCCATGTCTGCATTTACTGGATGAAAGCTCAGCCGAGCCCCTGAATTTCTTCCCTGGGAGAACTTTAGGGGCTGATCAAGGATGTCCTCAACCTTCCCTTCGGGAGCCCGGGCACCCCCGCTGCTCTCTCCGGGGCTCCCCTCGCCCCCCGCCATCCCTCCGTCTCTCCCCGACTCCTCTCCAATATTTCAATGTCTCTTCTCAGCTACCGGAGGCTGTTCCACGCGAAAGCGGGCTCGCCAGTGCCACACACCGAGCAGTACCGCCGCCCCGCTCTGCCTTGGGTCCCCTGCACACGCGGGGAGCCCTCAGCGGCGGCGGTGCCGTCCCTGTCCCTGTCCCTGTCCCTGTCCCCCGCCCGGTGACACCGCTCCCGCTGGCACCGAGCCCCGCGGTAGGCGGCGGTCCGTGCCCGGTTTGTTGTTCACCTCCTCGGGCAGTGTTGGATGTGTGCGGGGCCAGAGCGATCCCTGAGCGCAAACCGGGCGCTGCCGGGGGCCCCCCGTCCCCCGGGCGGGTTCAGCCTTGGCTCCTCGGCTCCTCCTGCCGTGGTTCCTCTCCGGGAGCAGGGAAACGGGGACACTTCGGGAGCCCCCTGAGAGCTCACCCTGCCCCGGCGGGGGAAGGTCCCGGGACCCTCCCGGGCTGGCTGAGCCCCTCAGCCCCGCACCAAGCCGCTGCCAGGCTGGTTCTCTGCAACAACCCCCGCTCATGGCAGCCCCTCCTGTGACCGAGCCCCTCGCAGGTCCCAGGGACCCCTCCACTGCAGGTTCCCCTTCCCGTGGAACTCCGGCTCTCAGCGGGCTGTGCTGAGCCCCCGGCTGGGCGCTCGCAGCCCACGGGGGTGGTCCTGCTCACGGCCCCTGTGCCGCCCCCCAGCTCTGCCCCTGATCTCCCAGCTCTTGGGACGTGGCACCAGCGGCCATTCTCAGGCACGGGGACCGTGGGCGGCGAGCGGAGGGAGGCACGGGGCAAAGGCAGAGGGAAAGAAAGCAAAGTTAAATTTGACAGCCCGAGAGAGAGAGACAATGCCACCACCGAGGCTTATTTGTCACATACTCAGGCATGAGATGGAAGGAATTCCTGTGATAATGCTCGTGCCTGCTCAGCCGCTGCTGCTGAACCACAAATTGCTGCTTGCAGCACAAAATATGGAAATGGCATATATTAGATTAGACGCCTTCTTGTTGGGGCTCTGCTCTAGGAGTTATTTCTAAGTCCGGAGAGTCAAAGCATCTTCAAGCAGCAGAGCATCAAACCCTGAGAAAGTGGGTCTGCTTCAAGTGGCGGAGCTACAAAAAGGAAAAACATCAGGAATTCGGCCACCGTGGAGTCAGTGAAAGATTCTTCAAAGCAGAGAGAGACACCCAGGGAGGGCTCTTCCCACCTCGGGTTAAAAATGGCTCAGGGTCAGGTTGAGCCCTTAAACTCGAGATAAGGCATCGTTCCACCAGCCAGCCGCTGATGCCCGACCACCGCAGGCTCTTCTCTGCACAGCCCACCATGATTGCCTGGTTTCTCTGTTGCTGGTGACTTCATGTGCCAAAAGAACACAGGCGGAAGAAGGACGGTGTCACGGCTGGATCCAGTGCACATTCCTGATGCTGAAATGCCAGCCTGGCTTGCACCAGGCTGAATGGGTGGGTGCAGCGGGGACAAGGCTTCAGCCTTCATTTTCCAGCCGTGTGGAAATACTAACGTGTGAAATTAACGTTTGCAAGCATATGTGAATATTTGATTTTATTTGTGATTTTGATTTTTGATTTTATTTTCTGGTTTGAGATGCTTCGGTGGCTCCTTGGAACCGAACAAACTTCCCCTCCCCTAACCTTGTATTTGGTATTAGTAAGAACCTGACGCTCCATTGTTTTTTTCTTTCAGATAAGATATAAAATATTTCTTCTCGAGCAGCTCCCCGAACTTGAGGAGCCCGTTCCCCTCAGAGGCACCGGCAGTGGGAAGGGGCATCCGCCTCCGGGGTGCAGGAGATGGGGCGGCACCAGAAATTCAGAGGGGGAACCCCCCTAACCCTCATCTTGGGAAACACCGTGCCCAGTCTATCACAAAGGGCGTTTCCAGGGGGTCGGGAGCGCTCTCCCCATGGCGGGGCCGGGGGCTGCCCGCCCCTGTGCCGTTCCCCTGGTTCCCCGGTGCGGTTTGCCGCCCCTTTCCCGGCGTGCAGCCCAGGGCTCAGCCCTTCCCGCACGGCTCAGCCCCCGCCCGCAGCCCGCCGTGGCCATTTTAGCCCGCACTCGCCCTCGCCGCTGCCGCAGCCCCGCTCGCCGCCCCCGCCGCTCTCTCCGGCGCCTGCGGACGGGTCCCGCCCCGGGGCTGGCGTGGCGATGTCCCCGCGGTGTGACACGGAGCCGAACATCCCCAGGAGCGGCCCGGTCCCCCCCGGCTGCCCCCTCGCTGAGCGCGCTCACCCCTCCCTCCCCCGGCGGCACCGGGCGGGCGGGCAGCGCTGAGCCCTAAATTGCTTTTTCACAGCTCCGGGAGCTGCCCCTGCGCTGCCGAAGCCGAGGGATAACGTGTGACGTTTGAGTCGTCCTGATTTTCCTATTCTTGTGTTTCATAAACGAAGTGACATCTTCTCCTGCCGGGCATCAGGAAGGGGGCAAACCCGGAGCCCCTGAGCCCTTTCCTGGGGCGGGTTGTTCCTTCTGTGGCTCATTTCACAGCCATTACCAAACACCACCATCCCTTGTCCCGTACATCCCAGACTCATCCCTGCTGAGGACAAAGATGAAGCACCCAGGGGCTTCCCAATTCTCAAACCAGAACATCAAAAATTCCCAACCAGAATTCTTTGCTCAGCCTAGTCTTCATATGGAAATTAAATACATGTCTGCTAAAGCTTCCATCAGCTCGGACCCTCCGTCCAGGCTTCTGTTCATGCATTTTCTAATAATATCCAAGCCTTCACCCTGGCTGCAACAACACCTCTGGCAGGTTTAGGTTACCCCTTTTCTCACTCCAACTGAGACCTTCCGACTGAAGCACTTCCATGCTGTGGAAGCTGTGTCCCCTCTCAGGCCATGGCAGTGCATAAACTCCCTAAAAAGCAGCCTGTGGCCATGCCCCACTTGTCAGGAGCTTCCTGGGCCAGAGCCTGCAGCACTGGTGAAGCTCAGCCTCGGTGCCTTGGCCGGGTCAGTTCCTGCCCCCTCACCTGGTGCCGTTTGTTGTGAGAGGGTGCTGGTGTTTGACAGGGCTCTTGGAGGGTTTGGGGACCCTGCAGGGCTTGGAAATCCTGGAGGGTTTGGCAGCTGGTGATCAAATTTCCTTCTCTCCCCAGCCTGGAAGCGCAGGGCCCGGTGCCAGCGGGGAGCCCAGGGACAGCAGAGCCCCGCGTGCCCCAGCCCCAGCTCTGGGATCCAGGGTGCTTCCTGCTGTGTCACAGCGTGGTTTATATGCCTGCTCCTTCGATAAAAATAAATCTTCATGTTTGCAGTTTGCTTGAAACTACATCAAGGTGTCAGCTGCACTGACGGCTCCTCTGAGAAACGACCTCAGGAGGTGCTGGCAAGTGGCTCTGGGGTGAGCCTGGGATCTCCCTGCAGTGGGAGGGACCAGCAGCTTCCAGCCCCTGGGGAGGAGACCCCGGCCACCCTCAGCCCTGCCAGGGGCTGGCCCAAACTTCCATCATTCCAGAGACCCTCATTTCTCCCCTGTTTGCACCCAAAGATCTGTCACCCCTTCAGTCACCTCGAGACTCCACAGGCTGCCACAGATCTAGGGATGGCTCCCTGCACCACTGGCCCCTCTTCCCTTCCTGATCTCTATTCCAACCCACCACCACCCTCTTTTCCTTCCCTGGCAGGCTGCACACACCTGACCACAGCCACCTTGGCCCCTCTCTCATGTCCCCCATCTTGTCCCCTTCTCCTGTCACTCCCTGCAGCAGCCAAGGGGGTCCCTACTCAGGGGAGCAGTGAGGGGGCCCCGGGAGCTCAGCCCCCATCTCCATCCATCCTCTTGCTCACAGGACAGCTCTCCCTTGCTGCTGCCTGAGGCTGGGCCATGCCACAGACCAGAGCTGGGCCAGACACTGCTGCCCCAGCCACCTCCTGAAAGTGTGAGAGGCTTCAATCTGCCTGCAGTGGGATCCTCCCCAGCTCAGGGTGCAGCCAGGAGCTTTCCCAGGCACAGGGGATCGTCAAGAGCCACTCCACAAGGCTCTGGAAGCACCTGGACATGGTCTGGGCCGTGCTGGCCCTGTGCAGCTGCCTTCCTCTTCTGGTGCAAACATAAACAGAGCTGTGTCCTTGTGGCTGTCTCTGACAGATCTCACACGAATCTGGGCTGAGTCCAAACGATTTTATCTGTGGAGAGACTGAGGATTTCCTACTAGCAGGCTTTTCTGACTGCTCAAACCAGAGGCAGCCCTGTAGGATGGGGGAGATGAGGGAGTTCAGGGCTGGGGCTGAAGTGGGGAAGCCCCTTCTCCATCCCCTCTCCATCCTCTCTCCATCCCCTTGCTGGTTGTCCCAGTGCAGTGAGAGGGCTGCACCTCCCTCAGCTGCTCTGCCACACAGAGGGACACCAACCCCACCAAAGGCCAGTAACCCCCCTCAGTGGCTGCTGGATCAGCCCCACAGATCCAGTTCTAGGTAAAATTGTTCCTAGCAGCTGACACGTGTACAGCTGTGCTCAAGGGGACAGGCCTAGACAAACATAACCCAAGCAGTGGCCTTCCCTCCCAAAATGTGGCCATGAATGCTTTACCTTGTTGCCCATGAATGCTTTACCTTGATTTCTCCACTGGCTGCTGAGATCACCACATTCAGCAAAGTCACACCAGTGTCACCTCCTGAGACTGCACAGCAAAGTGAGAGAAGAACAGGTAAATAAAGGAAAAATCTCACAAAATGCACACAATGGGTGCCTGGAGGAGCTGCCCTCATTCAGGTATGAGCAAAAGAGCAGAGTGCCCCAACTGCCAGGGAAATCCTCCACTTCCCACTGCATACACCCACCTCCACCTTCTGCCCTTCTCGAGTAGAAGCTCCTCTCTCACTCCCAGTCTGGACCTGAAGTCCAGACCCATTCTCACACTGGACCTCCCAGTTCCCACAAGAGTGTTTCTTACTATGATTAAACCACATCAGCTCTATGTTTTGTGTTTATTGAACATCTCTCTTCATTACAGCATCCTCACACCACAGAGGGAGCCCTTCCACCCAGCCCTGGGGCCCACATTGCCACCGTGCCGTGGTGGTTGCCTGGGGATGGCGTTTCCATCACTTTCCGTGGAGCAGGGATTGCACTGACACCTCCTGAAACCACATAGGGCCACGGCAGCTGCTGGTGATGGAGCTGGATCCCAGCCCGGTGCTGGTGCTGGTACCACCACGGGGAGGGGAGAACCTGAAAGGCTCAGCACAGAGCTGCAGCCTCTCCTCTGTGGATCCATCAGGCCCTTTCAGAAGGGCTCAAAGACGAACACAAATTCTCCTTTTACATCAGCAAATGTTTGTCTGGAATAAATCCAAACCAAGCAGAGGTTAACACATTCCTGGGAAATACATTAAATGTAGAGCACACCAGTCCTCCTAATGGAGCGTGGTGATGCTCCATCTCACCCTGGATCACTCTGATAACCATTGCAAGCCACCGTGGACTCCACATTAATTTGCTCAGTAACAGGCATTTAGGTTTGATGCATTTACTGGGGAAAGAGAGTGGCAGGAATAAGTAATTCATATCCAAACACTTCATCTCTCCCAGCCAACCCGCCCAGCAAGGGAAGGGCGCAGCTTTTAAACCAGTAACTACTTATCACACCTTTCACAGCACAGGAAGCTGCTGGAGTTGTGATAAACATGATCAAACTATTAAAGTAAGAGAGATCTGGCCGTGTGGTTTCCGGGAAATGGTGCCTCAAACCAACCACGGCTGCTGCCGGCACAGACGGTGCTCCAGGGGCTTCTGCAGCCCTGGGGCTGGTGGGTGAGGGAGGGAACTCAGAAACACTCAGCTCAGAGGGACAGTGTTCCCTTAAAAACTGGCAACACAACACCCTCCATTTTCAGAAATGCTAATGAGCTGAGCTAACTGCAAACCTGCAGCAGTTATTAATTGCCCAGAGCCTCGCACACCTACAGCCCAGAGAAAGGAGCTGCAGAGGCAGCGATGCCCAGGCTCTGGCCCAGAGCCTGCAAGCCCACGTTCGAAGACACAACCTGCTATTTGTGAGAAACCCCGCTGGTTTCACCCACCTTTGTCTGGCTGAAGTCGTGCCCTGGCAGCCGCCCTGCCCCGGAGCCGTGGCCCGGCCCCGCTCCTGCACTGGCTCCCGTTGCTGTCTGTTGAGCTGCACTTCCCCTTTCATAAATCCCATTTTGCATTCTGAGCATGCGTCTCCTCTTCCATGCCATTTTTGTTTTCAGATAACCATTAGCTTAATTAATCAAGGGAAATGCATAATTTCTGATCATATGTCCTGATAGTGAAGCCTGGGATGGCAGGGGAACCCTTCCCACCAACCCAGCCCTGGGCACCCCTGGCGCAGAATGGGGTTCACCAGCACCTGCCCCAACACCACCTCTCCAGCACCCTCAGCCTGTCACCCACAGAGCTCTGGTGACACGTAGCGTTGATTAAAAACCTCTTAACATTCCGCACAGCTATCAGGCAAACGTTGATTTTAATCAGAGCTCACCATTTCCACCTGGGTGGAAACACCTTGGGTGCACAAACCACTGGCTTTGGGGTGTCTGTGGGGGCAGGTGAACACCCCAGCACTGAACAGAGTCTTTTGGCTTTGCAGCATCAACCAAACCCAGGGCAGGACAGAGCTGTCAGCACTGACCCTGCCCATGGAGCCACCTCCCCAGTGCCAGCTCCCAGCAGCCATTCCCAGCACAACCTGAGCCACACCAGAGCAAAGCCTCCATCTGCAACAAAGCTGTCCACAGGCGATTGTCCCACTTGGGTACAAGCCTCTTCAGCTGGGACAATGGCATCCACACAGCCAGGGCTTACTTCTCTGCCAATTGAATCCAAACTGCATTGGAAAAGTGCTCCAGCTCTGGCATAACTGCTGCAGGCAGCACCTGTGTGGAATGGCACACACAGGGGTTCCTGCTGTGACCCACACCTGGCTGCAGCTGTCCCACCTTCCCACAGCCACCACATGACCCTCAGATTTACAAAGGGACCATTACCAAGATGAATTTGGAATTCATGTAAATGAAATGACGCCTGGAAAGCCCCGTGGCCCAGAAGTGGGCAACACAAGATGAGGGGTATTTGTGCTGTGGAACATGCCTGGACTGAGAGACACTGTGACAACAGGACAGAGAGACACTGTGACAGCAGGACACAGGGACACTGTGACAGCAGGACAGAGGGCTGCCGCTCACCCCACGGCTCAGGTGGCTCAGGGATCACTGCAGGGTCCACCTTACCCAAACCAATTCAATTTGCTTCTCACAAGTTCACGGCTCTGGTCCACCCACATCAACATGACATCAACAATATTTCAGCCAAGGTCTTGGCTGGAGAAGACATCAGCTTTGACCAAAAGGCCAAGAGGAGACAGGCTGGCACCAGAGCCAGTTCTGCTGGCAGTAGAGCCGGTTTTGCCAGCACCAGGTTTGGAGGGTGGCACTGCCCAGGCACTCAGCTCTGTTTGGGGAGGTGACAGGGGGTCACTGGGGGGGACAGACACTGAGCACTGTATCTCAGCCACCACACTGCAAGCCCTCTTGCCAAGAATTAGCCCTGCATTGTATTTCCAGTAGACTCCAGCAATTATTAATCTTGTTCAGAGATAGCTGCAGCTTTCTTGGTGGAATTTGGACCATCCTCTTTTCTGGAGACACCCAACTTCTTATCTGTGACCCTCCCCAACACTGGGATGACACTGCTGGGATAGCAACCATCACCCATCACTGTGCCACCTTCCCAGTCTGTGCCTCCCCAGCTTTCTCAGGTTCCCATCACAGACCTCCCCAGCCCTGCCTGGGCACTGCAGGGGCAGCCCCACACCACGGCCTCCTGTGGCCTTGCTGCCCACCCACGACACAGAGTGCCCTCAGCACTGTGGGCACAACACTCTCAGGATGAAAACTGAATTATGTTCAAAATGCTGCACCTTGGAGCAAACTTTTTAACCTGCAGGTACCGGCTCTGGGGCAGCCCAGCTGCAGCCTGCCCACACAGGGACCTGCCATCCGTAATGCAGTAACAAATGCACTCCAGATCCCGGTAGTTTTTGTAAAGGTTTATAGTCCTTTGCCATGATTGCATGATACATTTCTTCCCCTGTGACACAGCCCTCAGATGAGGATGCGCCGCTGGCAGCTCGCAGCAGCTGGGCTTTGCACTCCGATCTACACTAGCTGCAGAACATCAAATGCACTTTCAACATCTCCATTTAATATTTACATTCAAGCAATTAATAATTGGAAGCTTATAGTTTAGACATTTCTAATAGCAGCAATTTCTATAATAGCTCGTTTAACTTTAGATAACGATTTTTTTTTTTTTGCACATAGAAACACCACATGTGTACAGTATCAAAAAATATATACGGGATGGTCCTGCGGGTCGTGGGGAGGGCCAGGGACCAAGACTAACAAATGCTCAATGGTTAAAAAGGAGAACAGAAAATAGTCGTTTGATATAGTTTATAAGGTGATCTAGGGACTCCATAAATCTAGGCTTTATATTTCATTATATAAATACCTACAAATAAATATATTAGCGTGGCCAGGGGGAGACCAGCTTTCAGCTCAAACAATACATTTCAAGAACACCACGTACAAACGGGAGCAAGAATCACTTGACAAGTTAGCACTGTTAAAATATAATACTATAACTCTGAGTAACTGGCGGGTCCCATCCTTGCGTGTCCCATCGCCTGCAGGTCCTGGAGCAGCCCCCAGCTGCGGGGCGGGAGCAGCGGCGAGCTCACCCCACGTGGCAGGGATGTCCCCCCGTGCCTGGCCCTGTCCCGGCGTCCCCTCGGTGGGGACAGCGGGCTCGGCCGCCGCGGGGCGGGCAGGGGCACGACGGCTCCGGGGAAGGGGCACCGGTACCTTGGAGGGAGGTGTGGGCCCGGCGGCCCTGGGATGGGCGGGCAGCTCCCACGGGGAGCGGCTGCCACCCCACCTCACACCGTCACGTACTCCTTGAAGGTCACAGTCAGGCAGTTTGCGGTCACATCTGTGATAATTATATTCCCAAAGAAGGGCTTGAATTCCTGCAGGGACTCGGCCTCCTCCTCTTCCTCCTCCTCTGCGGCCTCCTGGGGCTGCGGAGGCTCCGGGGCCGGTTTCTCAGCCGGCGGCGGCGGCGGCAGCTCCGGCGGCAGCTCCGGCTTCACCTGCGCCAGGGCCGGCTCCCCCTCCGCCCGCGGCTTCACGCAGCGCAAGTCTATGGGCTCGTCCAGGTCCGAATCGAGCAGGATGACCTCGGGCTGGGCGGGCGGCTCGGGGGCCGGGGGGCTGAGGCAGGTGGGGGCGCTGATGCTGCGGGAGGTCAGGCGCTTCTTGCCCGGCTCCCGCTCCGCCTGCGGCTCCGACAGGCAGCGCTTGCGGGAGCTGGCGCTGGACAGGTTCAGTCCCATGGAGGAAGGGCTGTGCTCGCACACGGGACTCAGGGACCAGGGCACGAGGTCCGGCTTGGTCGTGAGCTGCAAGGGCTGCTCCGCCGGAGGAAGGGGCAGCTCCTTGGCCAAGGGAGTCTTTTGGGGACCTTCCTCCAGCTCCGCAGGGGGCTGCCGGCTATCGCCCTCCGCTTTACTCAGGGCATTGCTGCCCACCACCCTCTCCTCCCCTGGCTTCCTCCAAGCCTCCACCTTCTCCTCCCCACCCTTCTTAGGAGTCCTCTCCTCCGCAGCCCGCTTCCGGGGAGCCTCCCCGGACTTGATCTTCACGGCCTGCATGCCGTTCTCCATGTACTTGCTCATCACAATCACAATGCGCCCGTTCTTGTTTTTGTTCTTGACGATCTTCATCTTTCCCCCAAGGCCGTTGCTGGTCACCCTGTCCCGGGGGGGCGGCCCGGTACCGCTGGACAGGTTCTTCTCAGCTCCATTTTTGCTCTCTGCTGTGAGGTTTTTGACTGGGCCCAGCAAGTTTTTGGCCGGGCCGTGAGCCCACTTGTCTGGGTGTGTGACCAGGGGGGTCTTGTTACTGTCCAAGCAGGCCTGGCCCTGCGGCTCTTTGCTGCTGGGCTGGTAATGGGGCTCGTACATCTTGGGGTCCGGCTGGTAGTGGTGGTGCTTCTTGCTGTTCAGCTGGTAGTAATACTTCCCTTTGCTGTGGGACTGGTGCTTCATGCTGCTCTCCTTGCCGTTGGGCTGGTACTGGTGGTGCTTCTTGCTGTTGAGTTCATACTGGTGCTGCTGGCTCTTGCCAGACGAGCCGAGGTCCAGCTTGGGCCTGGTGTCCACGGCCGGGTCCTGCAGCCCCGTGAGGATGTTTGAGCGGCGGGCGAAGGAGGGAAGCTGCAATGCAAGACCAGAAGCTGCGGTCAGGCAGGGCTGGAGAACCAGGTGCCAGAGCCCCGGCAGGTGCCGGAGGAACCCCCGCCCCGCCCCTCCGGCAGCTCTCCTTACAGGATGCTGCGTCCCGGGCACCGCGTCCTCGAGCAGGCGGCCCCAGCCCACTCCAACTTAGAGGCTGTGCATTGCTCCAGATTAATGAAGCAATGAAAAGAAGAAAAGCCCCCTTCAATCAGCTGTCTGGGAACGGGGGCCGAGCGGGACCGCTGCTGCCGAGCCCGCGAGCAGCCTGCTAATGCCAGCCGGGCACGGGCACAGCGGCTCTGCTGGGCGGCCCACAGGGGAGGGCAGGGAAGGGAAGGGGGGGCTGGGGCACCCGCTGAGCTCAGCGCTGGGGGTCCCCGGGGCGTTGCGAGGCGCCCGGGCAGCGCGCAGGCTCCTCGGCATGATGAAACGCGCTGCAAGCGGCTCCCCGGGGACGGCCCGCGGCAAAGAGCGCGGGGGAGCGGGGCCGGGCGCCCGCGTTACCTGCACGACCAGCGGCTTCGGCTTGGGCCCCCGCTTGCGGTATCCCATCAGCTGCTCCTGCCGCTCCCTGCGGGAACACAGCGGCACGGTGAGCCCGAGGGCAGCACACGGACCCCCGGCACAGCCCCTCGCCCCCCGCACGGCAGCTCCTGCAGTGGCAGTGACCCTACGCGGGCGCAGGGAGGGGACCGCGGCCCGCAGGTGGCAGCGGGCCGGGGGCACGGTCATCCTGTGAAAGCAGCAGGCGCCTTCCCCGCTGCTGCCTCCCCGCTGCGGAGAGGGACTGAAGTTCACAGTTTGCGCCAAAACACTCCAGGAAATAAATGCGCGGAAAGAGAAAAAAAAAATTAAAAAGGCTTAAAAAAAAAAAAAAAAAGGCAACCA
>VWYP01020925.1:0-12656 GCA_013400435.1 Pycnonotus jocosus
TATATGTTATATATTATATATTAAATATTATATTAATATATTAATTTCTGTGGATTAATATTAATCCCAGTCTGGTAGGATTTGCTCAGATTGAATGTGAGTATTGCAGATTTCTGGGAATTATCTGTAGAGAATTGAGCAGGAGCAAATTCTGCTTCCCAGCTCCTGAAACTGAACCAATTAGTACAAAATAATCTGCATTCATTTCTGTCCAAGCACAATGCTGACCAGAAATCGGTGATTTTGGGTTTGTTCTGTGTATTTTCCATCTGTCTGAACAGAAATAAAGCAGGTTCGTCCTTTAGAAATCAGTGCCAGGAATGCATTTGATAGAATGGTGAAATCACAGAATATCCCCAGCTGGAAGGGACCCACAAGGACCACGGAGTCCAACTGCAAATATCTGCAAATATTTGTTACCAACAGCTCAGTAGACCTGTGCCAGTGGACTTCCACACCTGTACTTGGGCTGATTCTTCAATTAAAATTATTAATAAAAATAATAATCAATAACAAACAATTTCAAAGCTCACTTTGTTGATAAATAACTTCTCCTCTCCACCAAGCAATGAAATATATGGGAGAAAAATGTTCTGTTGTTTATGTAGCTCAATTAATACAAATCAAGACATAAATAAATACATATAATTAACACATAAATAAATACAAATTAATACATAAATAAATCAGCCTCACACACAGTTTTTTCTCCAACTTGTTATTTTCTCCAACAATTTATTTCATTTAGGGGCAAGACATAAATACACTTTCCTGTAGGTGGACTTGGTACCGTGTTCAGAGACAGGCTTATTTTAGATTATTAATTTCTAGAGTGATTTTAATCTTGGAGAACAGATGTGGTAGCAGAGTTAAATTAAATTAAAAGGGGCTTTTTTTTAGTGTAAAATTCAGAGGTAGTGAGTGATAGAAGGAAACTTTAACTCATATATTTCCCAGAACTTGGTTCTAGAAGTTTGAAGGCTGTTTGAACTTTGTGAATTCGGCAAACATTTTAATTTTGAAGGGGGCTATATATTGGGAATGACATCATTTCATCTGTGAGAAAGGCCGCTTCTCCAAATGAATACAGCCAGATTGCTTCGCCATATGCTTCTCCTAAATTCCCCCAAGCACCCCAGGAGCCAACCAAACTCTAGCATGTTTTAGCTTGTTTATTTTAGCTGCAGAGCTGGTCTGGCCAGCCAGAGCCGTGTTTTGTTTAATTACCCAAACCCTGGGCGGGTCTTGCAGGAAGTGTGGGGTTTTCTGGGAGGGTTGTTGGGTTTCTCTCCCTTGGGAAGGCTTTTTTTTAAACTGGATTTTATTGTTTATTGATGATGTTGAAGAGCACGTTGTTCACGGCATAAACTCCCTGCCAACCTGAGATTTTTCAAATTGCCCCTTCTCAACGGGCACGGGTGATGGAAAAGCGCTTTAATGAGTTTAAATTTGCCACTGGGAGGGAAATCCATGAAGAGCAATCAGCAGAGGATTGATTTAACCAGCCCCTGAAAACACCCGAGCTGCAAGGTGCCAATACCAACCTTACCCAACGTTTTAAATTCACCTGCGTGGCAGCAATTATTCTCTTTTAACTCCCAGGACCTGGGGAATGCAAAATTTCATTTAATTCATGGCAGTGTCTTTCTTTTCCCCCTGGTGAAGAGGCAGAATTTCTGCTGTGGGGTAACACAACTTTGCACTTCGGGTGATTAAATATTGCTTTTTCAGAGCAAGGGGTCGCACTTCAGCAAAGTCTGGTTGAAGCCAAACTTCATGAAAATGGATAGAAAGAGATGCAACACATGAATTTGCCTAATTTCAGTTCTTTTGGATGCAGGCAGGAGAGATAAGGGGGGAATAACCAATTTCTGGAGATTTAAAAAGCGGCTGACGCTTGAAAAACAACACTCCGCGTTACCCCGCGATAATCGTTAATTAGCCTGTAACTCTTCCATCAAAACAGCGCCTCTAAATCTGTGCAATTCCACAGGAATTGCTCAAAATAAATAAATAAAAATGGGAAAACCAGCGCAATCCAACTTGTTTGACAGCCTAGCTGACTACACCGAATAGCGAGATCATGCAAACCGCCGCTCCTCTGCTCCAATTAAAGTGATTGATAGAGATCGAACGACTGAAAACGCACAAGACACGGCAAAATTTAATTAGCTAAAACCAGAAAAAAGAAAGGAAAAAAAAAATTACACCGTGAGCAGATCCGGGCAAATAATTGATTTAGAGGAAAAACTGTGTGTGGGGTGGAAGAAAGAGGGCTTTGATCAATCGGTGAAATTTGAAATTCGAAATCATCTGTGTTGATAATCGCCGTGAAAGAAAAAGAGAAGGAGTTGATTCTCAGGAGGCTGAAAACAATCTGATATCCTCCAAGGTAATCTAAAAAAAAAAAATCGGTTTTGCGTGCTTTAAATAGAAGTTAAAAGGATGCAGGGATGGGATTGGCCCAGAGTTGGATTTGGAAAGGCAAAAAAAAGGGCTTCTAAAAGGATGTGAGCATCAGAAGGAAAATTAGGATAAAAGTGAGTCCATTGGTGCAAGGAATCATCAATATATGGGATAAATATAAATATATGGGATAAATAAACAGGTACCCTGTAGCAAACAATGGCAACACAACTCCCCTCTGCTTTCATTTTTCATTTCTCAGCCGAGAAACCCCTGAGGTGTGAATTTTTCGATGGGCACGTTCAGGTCTAACACAGATTTCCAGTTCTTTCCACTCTGTTGCTCTCTCTGAATATCTAATGCATAATGCAATGTAAATTCAATTGATGACTGGGTGTTGCAGTGGGGCTTGACAAGTGTTTCTCGAAGTTTACAGACATCCACATATCTCAACTCCTCAGCTGCAGCGGCTCTGAGTGGTGGAGGAAGATGAGGAGGAAAATTAGCTGTATTAAAAAAAAAAAAAATGAAATAAACTTTTCAAGTCTAGTTAAAAAGTAATTTCGACACCCTCTCAGCTCAGTGATAATTTCTCACCTTCTCCTCCCATCGTATGTGGTTTGCCATCCTCCCTTCTGCATGAGGGAATTTGGGTTTCCTTTAAACTGATTTTATTAAGAGTTTATTATATTTTCTTAATTATTATATTATTATTTATTAATATTTGTATTTGCATTTGTATTTATGTATATGTGTATTTATATTTATATGTATATATGTATATATGTATATATGTATATATGTATATTAATTATTATATTTATATTTATATTTAGTTATAGTTATAGTTATATTATATTAGATTTTATTATAATTATAGTCATAGTTATTCATTTTTATATTTATATTTTTGTTAATTATAACATTTTATTAATTTGGTGATCTTCGAAATGCAAACAGAGCTGTCCCCTGGGGAATCCACTCGGCTGCCTGGGGGCTGAACTGCACTCCTTAAAAATGCCAAACTGTGGCACCAGGGTGAATCTCCTCCCGAGCTGAGAGTATCACACCTACAGCTGTGATTTTAATGATAATTTATTGTTCCTGACAAGGGGAACAAGAGGTCAGGTGTGGAGTTTGGTTCAGCAAGCACGTGCTGTTCCTCACTGCCTTGCTCAGCCTCTGCAGGGATGATGGAGAGGGGGAAAAAAATGAAGCCCAAACGCGTCCTCAAGGTTGCCAGGAGCAACTGATGCCTCCAAATTGGTATTCATGTTTTATTACATCTTAAATTCCAGCACCTTGAAAAACAATAAAGGAAATTGCATTTTCACACAGAGTCTGCCCTCAGGGAATGTACTTCAGCTTTAGTGTCTCTGCCCTGATGTCTTTGTCCGTGTCTTATGAACTCCTTCTTGCACTATATATCAATATATCAACATATCAATGTCTATATATCAATATATCAATCTCAATATAGCTGTAGATCAATACCTATATACCAATATATCGATATCTATATGTCAATATATCAGGATCTATATATCTATATATCTATATATCAATATATCAATCTATCAATATATCAATGTCTATGTATCTGTATATCAATATCTATATGTCAATATATCAATATCTATATATCTATATATCAATTTATCTATATATCTATATATCAATATATCAATGTCTATCTATCTATATATCAATATCTATATATCTGTATATNAATATCAATACCTGTATGCCAATATCTATCTATATCTATCTAGATATCTAGATAGCAATATCTATATGTCAATATCTCTATATCTCTATATCTCTATATCTCTATATCTCTATATCTCTATATCTCTATATCTCTATATCTCTATATCTCTATATCTCTATATCAATACCTATATGTCAATATATCAATATCTATATGTCAAGAGATCCCTCTGATTATTTTTTTCTTTCTTTACCCCTGCTTTATTTTAATATAATTAAAGGAAAAGGGAGAGAGGAGACCAGAGCAAGCTCTGTCCCAGGCTGATCATTATGAAGCTATTTGAAAAATCGTACTGGAACATTCTTATTTATGAAATTGCTATTTATACACCAGTTTTACTGCAGGAAAGGGTTTCAGGTTATGTGAATGTCATATTTTATTAAGTGCTGCGCTCTGAATTTATTTCTAATTCCTCTCTCCATTAAATTAAACAGGGCACATGGTTATAACTTTAATTTTTTAATTTTATGAGAATTACCCGAGCAACATCTGGGCTCTGAAACAATTTAGTCATTCAGTGCTTTATTACAGAATAACAACAGATTCCTCAAATTTGGGGCAATTTTTATTAAAATTTGCTCCATCCTCATCTGGAATGCTCATAAAATATTGGAATTTTGCATTTATTCTTTCAAACTTTCCGAGCATGCTTGCCTACTTCTTATTAAACATCCTCAGAATACTTAATAACCTTAGGAGGAAAAATAACCAAAAAACATAAATCTGTATTCTGGGTTATAGAAACTGTGGTGGATTGGCTGATCTTTCAAGAGGAGCATGAAGGGACTGCTAATAATAAATAAATGTGCCCCAAGGCAGGAAACTCTAAAATATTAAAGCTGGTTTATTCAGGGCGTCTCAACTCTTTAATTTGACTTTGGCTGGGGCTGCCTTTCAAAGTTTTTATGTGACCCAAGCGCTGACAAAACACCTGTTACGATCTGGGTTTGGAGAATTAAAATAGAGTTGAAATTTTGGAATAAAAATAAAAGAGAAAGAATTATTTATTGAATTTAATCTGCGCAGTGATGGGATGAAGATGGGAATGTTCCCTGTGCCTGTTGGGTTTATTTATGAGCTGAGAAGGTCTTCAGTATTAAACCAGGAAACACCAGGAGTGATTAATTCAATTTATTTTAAAAATTTTTATTTTAAAAATATCGAGCAAAATTTTGGCGAAATTAGGTTGACATCAATTAATGGCACCAAAATAATCTCGGAGTTTGAATCTTGGAGAGTTTCACATTCTGAGATTCTGCCTTGTCTCCTCTCCTCTGAGCTGCAAACTCCTTCCAGGGCACATTTTCATTTCCTTTTTCCGTGCTCCTTTCCATGCAAATTTCCAATTTTCATTTCCCTGCTCCTTTTTTACCCCACCCAACGTTCTGCAGTCTCCAGCTCATCTCATTTCAATCTGCTTCACAGCATTTTTAATTTTTACTTTTTTTTTTTTTGATTCCTCCCATCACCAAAAAGATGAAGAATATTCCCCAGGACTTTGTGGCTCACAAAGGGGAGGACACGGGATAAAAATAGGGCTGATATAATTAGCCACGCCGTTTTTTAATGAACAACCTGTCAGAGCCTGAATCTGAAACTCTCATTTAGCAAAGTTTCCTCTCTTGGTCATTTATCTCTGATTCCAGCCCCGCTCTCCTGACTGAAGGAAGTTTCTGAGAGTTTTGCAGGGAGGAATAAGAGGAATTCTGAGGAAGCAATTTCAACTGTAAAACGATTTTTTTAAAGCTTTTTTTGGGTGGCTGTGCCCTTCCTGCCTGCCTTCCCTCCCACATCCCCTCTTGTCCTGCCCCTCTGGCTCCCAAGGTGGGGACTGGGACAAGGACAAGTTGTCCCCACCCCCAGGTCCTTCCCAAGGAGCATCTTTTGGGGTCATTTTTCAGCTAAAACCTCCAATTCCTTGTCCTTTCCTCGTTCCCCTGCAGCTCTGCATTCCAGCTGCCTTTGGGATGTGCAGAATGCCCCAATCCAGCTATCACAGCATCTTTGCCTATTTTTTTTTACCTCTAAAACTGGTTTTGTTCAGCTCCTGGGTCAGAATTTCTCTTTCTGACTTTTTGCAGACCTGAGGTGTCCAGAGCCAGTCTGAGCCAAATTTTTAACCCCTGTGCTTGTTCCCATTTCCACCCCTCCCTCCATCCCAATGGGATTATATATTTTATAATTATAAAATTAGAATTATATATTTACAATATTATAATTAATATTATATATATATTATATATTATATTATATCATATCATATCATATTGTATTATATTATATTATATTATAATATATTATATATATTATTATATAATATATATTATAATATATATTATATTATACTATATGTATATTATAATGTGAAATATATTATATATTTTAAATATAATTATATTATTCCTTGCCCTACAGAATTCTCTTGGCCATAAATACTCTTTTCAGTTAATTCCTAATTTCTTCTCACTTCTCTGTAAATTGAAAATCGTGCTTTGGCCAAAGAAACAGAAGCTGAGCAAGGCAGGTAGAGGCACAGAGTCTCTCAAAATGACGAAATTATTGATGAATTTTCAATAAATCTGGCCAGGAAAGAAGCAGGGGTGAGGGAATCGAGGAGAAATAATCCTTGGACGAGTGGGAATGTGCCAAATGTTGGAGGAGATGCAAGAGGAGTTGGTGTTGCAGCTCCCCAGTGGGAATTGGAGATCCCTTTGGGTGATTGCACAGTAAAACCTGCAGGAAAATGACAGTTCCAGGCAACAGATATTTAAATTAAAAAAAAAAAAATCTAAAAAAATATTAATTGAATCCATGCATGTAATATATATTTTTTTTTGCTATTTTCAGGTTCCTATTTAGCTGGAAGGTATTTCTCTCTTTGAGTACCAACTTTTCTCATTAGTGCTGCAAGGATGAGCTGATATTTGCAACACCTCTGCTTTCGTGGGTGTAATGACCTGGTTTTAGAAGGTTGGATGATCACACCATTAAGCATTTAAGTCTCCATCCATTTCCAGAATTAAAAGAACCCTTTTTTTTTTTTTTTTTTGCANNTTCAAAATTAAAAAAAACCTTTTTTTTTTTTTTTTTTTTTTTGCACAGGAATATTGGTTGATCTGCACTTGATAACAGATGACAGCTCACTAATTAGAATTTTTCCCCCTAAAAAAAATTCCATTTAACTGAACAGGCGACCTGCACCTATTAAACCTTCCTCTGTTGATTAGAAAAATGACCACAACCATTTAATCACGATTTTACAGAGCCTTTTCCAGCACTTTCTTTTTCCACAACTGATGCTTGTGAGCGCTAAGAAAAATGGGGAAATGCCATTAGCAAGGCAAGCTGGACAGAAGGAGCAAAATAGCTTTGTGCACCAAGAAATAATAATGAAATCATTTTGGGCTCAGTAATTCACATTTTGCCACTTAATGCTTGAGGGTGGCGGGGAGGAATTGGGTTTTGAGGGAGGATGGGTGAGAATTCACCCACATCACCACGTGACAGCAAAAAAAAATCCAGTAGCAGAGGAGAAATCTTAAAATGTCAAAGCGTTCCTTTATTCTTCGTTATGTTGCTTTAATTGTTTGCTTGTTAACCAGCAATTTCATTATTTTGTTAGTGTATATCAATATTCAATCCAATTAGCAAGATTCTGCAGGTGATGTCGTTTCCACGGCTTCGTTTTAGCGACCAATGCATTTAAGAAATGAAATGCTCGAGGTTTTTCAAAATATTTATTATGCTAATGATAAATTTGGGTGATATTTAAAAAAAAAAAGCACCTTTTGCTGCCTGTTTCACTCAACAATTTCTAAATTGTGGGTTTGCTCTCTCGGATGTTTCCATTTAACAGAAAACATTGATCAAACTCCCATTTCTTTAGATCTAGGAGAGCAAAATATGAAATATCTCCAAGGAGGAAATCGCTCCAACTTTCTCATTGAAGAAACAAATTTGGTGCTGGCACGACTCATTTTTAAACCCCAAAAAACCTGAGGGTGTGGTGAGGAGGGCTTTGAAGGGAGGAAATAATAATTCCAGAGAAATTTTTTTGGTTTTTCAGACAACACAGCCACGACAAACATCATCACAGCCAAAAAAAAAAATAAAAAATAAAGCTGTAAATGGAGAGTGAGTGATCACCTAAAAGCAGCTGTCAGCTGATGTCTTATTTGAGCACAACACCAGGGGAAAAATAACATGTTCCAGCCATATCGTTATGTTATTAGGATCACATCGGGACCTGCCTGTCAGCTGCTGTCCTAGAAAAGTGACATTTGAAAACAAAACAAAACAAAACAGAACAAAAAAAAATAAAGCCAGACAGGTTAAAGATGAAGGTGCAGCGGAGAGGTGTTGTTTGTTTTCTGAGCGTTTATTACGGAGAGGGGAGAAAAAATAAATAAATAAAAAATAAAGATAATGCCAGGAATTGCAGCAGGGAAATGATGGAGAGACAGCAAATGAGGGCCGGATTGGGAAATTAATGTTGTGGGAGAGGAAAAATTGGGGTTTGATCATCATTTGGTGCTCTGAGGCCACAAGGAAGGATGGAGAGATGTCCTCAAAGCCCAGGCTGAGGGTGGTGCAGGAGCTCCACTAGAGTCGAGTCACTAGATGGCAGAATCTTCTAATTAGTTCAGTGTCATTTGTCATTTAATCACCTCTGCAGGCAAACCTGGCTCTCAGTTAGGGGAGCAGCGCAGCAAATCACGCTGCAAGACACAAACTCAATCCGATCCCAAGTTTTTAGCACTTTGTAGGGTTTTTTTTTTTTTTCCCCCAGCTATTCCTGCAAAATATTTGATGGAAATGACTTTTAAGCAACCAGTAAATGGTCCACATTTTCAAATGACTTGGAGGAGTTCAAAAGACAAATTTTAAGTCTTTATAAGAATTATTTTCCAATGCACACTAACATTGAGTTGTTAGTTAACATAACTCATACCATAACGTATTATTATTATTATGTTAATTATTATTACATTAAATTATTATTACATTAAATTATTATTATGTTAAATTATTATTATTATTATTATTATTTATTCCAGTAGCTGACAGAGCGCAAAAATTTCCGAGGTGACCAATAACGGAACTCACCAAAAACCCCCAAAATCCCTAAGAAAAACAGGTTTGTTTCTAATGGATNTAATGCCAGGAATTGCAGCAGGGAAATGATGGAGAGACAGCAAATGAGGGCCGGATTGGGAAATTAATGTTGTGGGAGAGGAAAAATTGGGGTTTGATCATCATTTGGTGCTCTGAGGCCACAAGGAAGGATGGAGGGATGTCCTCAAAGCCCAGGCTGAGGGTGGTGCAGGAGCTCCACTAGAGTCGAGTCACTAGATGGCAGAATCTTCTAATTAGTTCAGTGTCATTTGTCATTTAATCACCTCTGCAGGCAAACCTGGCTCTCAGTTAGGGAAGCAGCGCAGCAAATTACGCTGCAAGACACAAACTCAATCCCCTCCCAAGTTTTTAGCACTTTGTAGGTTTTTTTTTTTTTTTCCCAGTNCAAACTCAATCCGATCCCAAGTTTTTAGCACTTTGTAGGGTTTTTTTTTTTTTTCCCCCAGCTATTCCTGCAAAATATTTGATGGAAATGACTTTTAAGCAACCAGTAAATGGTCCACATTTTCAAATGACTTGGAGGAGTTCAGAAGACAAATTTTAAGTCTTTATAAGAATTATTTTCCAATGCACACTAACATTGAGTTGTTAGTTAACATAACTCATACCATAACGTATTATTATTATGTTAATTATTATTACATTAAATTATTATTACATTAAATTATTATTATGTTAAATTATTATTATTATTATTATTATTATTTCCAGTAGCTGACAGAGCGCAAAAATTTCCGAGGTGACCAATAACGGAACTCACCAAAAACCCCCAAAATCCCTAAGAAAAACAGGTTTGTTTCTAATGGATTCCCATTTTTTTTTTGTGGATTATTGGAGAATAATTACCTTTAACATGGCTGAAATGATGGAATTTGTCAGAAATTATCTTACAAACACTCCTTGCAATTTTTTACCAGGTGCTGGAAGTGTCTCTGTTGAATTCAGGCAAGGTCAAGATGAAATTTGGGACACTACAGAGCAGCTTTGTCCATCCCATAATTTTTTGCTAGAGTTTCTTTCCTCCTCTAACTTTCCCCTCTGTGTCAGCAACAATCTGCACAATCAGGACAATTTGCTGGACTGGTAAAAAAAATAATAATAAATAAATAAAATAAATAAAACCTGACCTGGCAAAATTAAATCATTGGGTTCTCAAAGTGAATCAGCTCCAAGCAAAAGGTCACAGAGGGAAGGAGACTCCAGACTCTGATTGGAAATGAACTCTTCAATCTGCAGCTCCTGAATTTTGGAGTAGGGCACTACTCCTGCAAAATCTCTGGGAGGCTCGAGTGACAAAAATTAAAATTAAAAAAATATATAGTATTTTGATATTTGCACAGGTTTTGACATACTCCTTGAAAATTTGGCTTGTATTGTTATTTTTCTGCTTGGATTCTGTTCTTGGAACACATCAGGAATCCCAGATTGCCACGTGCAAGGAGAATTAAACGGGGTTTGAGAGGATTTAGGGACAAGGGACATGGATAAGGTGCTCAGCACCTCCTGTGCCTTCACCCAGAGCCAGAAATGTCCCAGATCCCTGAGTTTGGTGAAGAAATTCCAGGGGAAGGATTTAGCAGCAATGGATGGAGAGAGATTTGGGGTTTACCTGGAATAAACCTGTGGAATTCGGTGGGAAAACCCTCTCTGGGTTGAGTGGGACACCTGGGAATTCTCCTTTCCACACCACCTTGGAGGGGCTGGGAAGATCAGGGAGGAGCTGCACCTTTCCAACAGGTCCAGAGGGGCTGAGAGAGGATCAATCCCACCTCAGTCCCTGGAAATCAGGGAGCAAACTCTCACGGGAATGTTTGTGGGCACAAGGAAGAGAGGGAGGGGAATGGGAGCCGCCAGCGTGGAATTTATCTCACCAAAGATAAATCAGGCCTGAGCAACCTGGTTGTTTTATAGGATGAACAGAGCTGGTGTGAGGAGAAGGGAAGATCAGTGGGGATTGGAGCAAGAGCTCAGGCCAGCTTTGAACTTTAAACCGTTTAAAATTCCATGGTTTGCAGCACATTCTGTCTGACTGGTTATTCTCATCCTTATTAATTAGCAGCACCCAGAGTTATTAATCAACATCGCCGTGCAGGCAGAGCTGTTGCTCTTTAACCCTTTAACGACCCCAACACTCCTGAGCTTGGCAGGGCAGCAGAGATCCCAACAATCCTGCCTGGAGTTGGGGTTGGANTTTTATAAATATAAAATTTTAAATTTAATATTTGCCCATTTTCCATCTGCTTTTATCAGCTCAGTCCCTTGGGCACTGGCAGGGATGTTCTGCCTCTCGGCTTATCTTGTTCTTTATCTTGTAGCTTGTTTTTATCTTTTATTTTTATTTTTTTTGTCTTTATCTTGTTTCCCTCTGCTCACACCTCTGCTCCTCTGGCTGTCCCACTGCTCACACCAAGTGTTTGAAATATTCCCACATTTTGTCTGCCTTTGCCACAACATTTGCAGAGCGTAATAAATTAGGATGCGAATATTTGGCTCCGAGGCAAAGCGGTATTAATTATATCCTGATTGATGAACTTCTAATTTATACGTGGCTGCTGCTCTGCCTCTGTGCAATGCAGTGGTTGGAAATTATTGTCTGGAAGCCCAGCAGTGCAGAACGATTCCACCTTAGTCTAAAAATAGAGATTATTCCCCAAAATGTGCTGAGACAAAGACCAAGGAGGGTGGGTTCAGATCCCTGGAGCTGCAGATTGAGGATCTGGAAACTTTTTGGCTCTGGATCACAGGAGCAGACAGATCCAGTCATGATTCAGGTATCATTTTAGCTGTAATTTAGATAATTTCATTATAAGAGCTGCCCATGGTGTGGAGGGGTCTCTGCCCACCGTGGGGGTTTGGGATTTTTGGGTTCTTTCAGTTCCTTTCCAACTCAATCCAGTCATTCCATGATTTCATTGGGAAACTGGAGTTGCATTGCTATGGATAATTGGATAATATATCATAAAGTTACAGGTATTGAACGAGATCAGATTCTGGATAATGGAATGCCACACTCCTGCTACCTTTATTGACTGAAAAGTGTCATTATTTTATCACCAATTTTCAGATCTGTTGATTTTTATCCTGAAGACACCAAATACCCCATTGGATGACTGTGTGGAAAGTTCTTCTCTTTTAAAATAAAAAGAAGAATGTCCAACATTCACTATTATAAAAACCAACCTGGAAGGAGATAAAAGGGTTTCCATACCTCTCTAAATTTTTTTNAGAAGCCACAACAGCACCAGGCTGAGGGATTTCCCCTCCCTCCCTCCCTCCTTGACATTTTCATGTCATTTGTGCTTTTATCTCTCCCAAAGTGATGCCCTGAGTACCCCCCTCTCAT
>VWYP01020925.1:14772-26489 GCA_013400435.1 Pycnonotus jocosus
TTTGGCTTAATATATATTTAATAGGTTAATTTAATATATATTTAATATATATTATATTTAATATCTATTTAATCAATACATTTTATTTAATATAATAAATAATTATATTCTTTCATATAATATTTAATATATATTTAATATATTAATTTAATCTATATTTAATATATGCTATATTTGATATATTATATTTAATATATAATTTATCATTTATATATTTAATACTTTAATATATTTTAATAATATTTAATATATATTTAATTAATTTATTATCATTTTATATTTGAGTTAGATTTTTAAGAATAATATTTAATATATGTTTAATTGTATTTAATCTACTTAGTATATAATATCTTTACCATCCTTCTCTTCAGGATCAGTTTGAGGTTCTCAAGTAAATTAAACTTTTAAATTTTTCTGGGCCCAGAAATGACCCACCTTGGGTGTCATCTATCCCATAATAAACCCTAAAACACAAAAGGAATCTGACTCCAGGTTTGTATCCATCCCCTCTAATTCTCACCTGCTGAATTATTCCTTCATTAACATGACAAAGAGCGTTGGATAAGGAGAACTAATTTTCATTTCTGAATTTCCTGAAGGGACATCGCTTCCTGCCATGTCCCACAGGGACCTAACACACATTTTCTTGTCTTAAACGAGCGCTGTGATAACAGGGAAACGCCACCAGAATCAATCTTGGGCAGCAAATTGAAATAACGACGCTGGGAAAATAAAATCCATCAATTAAAGAGCGAGAGGAAAGGTGCTGAGTTACAGATTGGGAGCAAATTCTGCATTCTCTGCTTGAGTTTCCATCCAGCCTTCTGTAAAAGATGTTATCTTAATAACTATGGCTCACTTTCCACACGACAGATGCATTTTCAAAATCTATTAAACCTCCTCTCCACTAACGAACACTTTTTTTTTATTATTATTATTTTTTGCCTCGAGGTAAAAGGAAATGAGCAAAACGCAGCATTTTCCGTAGGAACACACAAAATTATGCTTTAATGGAAAAAATGTTGTTCTAATAACCATCCATGAAACGAGGTAATACACGTTTGGGTTGCAGTTTCATGAGGGCTTTGATGATTGAATTAAATGTAAAAATTAATATAATTGCGGCGTGTTTCAACTATATTTCAACTATTTATTGGTTGAAATGGGTGCAGTGTTGGCAGCAATGAGAGATTTTTAAGGCAGAGAGAAAAAAAATAATAAATAATGAAAGATAAAAAAGATATATTTTTGTGACCATTGTGGGTCCACCTTGGGTGTAGCCAGGCTCTTGTGGTGTCCAAGGTGGATCCTAAAAGCTTTTCAATAAATATTTACTTTATTTTCTGGCTCTGTCCAGTCTGTTGCAGGTCACCCAGTCTGGCGTGGATGCAGATGTAATGTCCTGAAATCCGAGCTTTTAACGCTTCAAAAACTCAGATAAAAACCAGCATTTTGAAGGAGTTTATTTTTTTAAAGGAGTTTATTTTTTTTTTCCCTTGCCATTTCTACTTTCCAATACACCTGCAACCTCCCAAACCATTTTCACTCCAGAATAAACACCGCGGTCTATCCATGGCAGCAACGCAGAAATGTGACCACAAATTCCCAGAAACATTTAACGCCTCTAGCAGACGTTTCTTGATCCGACCTCGTGCAGTTTTGTCTGTTTAACACAGCTCAACTGACACAAATCAGAGGAGAAACGAGCTGATTTGGAGATCTGATTCATGAGAAGCTGTCATCAATCAATCTCATTCCTGAGGTGGCTTTGAGGAGAGCTGCTCAGTGGAATGAGCCATCCCAACATTTTCTTTACGCCGGTTTTATTCCCGCTCGTTGATTTTTGTGGCAGGGAATCACAGAACAGACCTGCTCACGTGTAAATTCCACAGGTGGAGGGGCTCAGTATGTGTAAAATCGGGATCTCAGCTTTAAATTACTCAAACATTTCAATTTTTTGAGAGCCTGCCTGAAATTAATACACTCAGCAGATAGAAATGCCCAGAAGCGTTTTAGGAGTTTCTCATAGGAGCCAACATTCTTGTTGGATTCCTGCTGGAAAAGAGAGCAGGATGAAAGGAAAACTTCCCCAGCTTGATTGGAAAGGGCTCAGATTTGTGACAGACATTTAAAGACAGAGAATTTGGAGAAAATTCTCAAAAATGTTGTCCTGAAGTCGGTTTTATGCCAGCTCTTCCTTTCAGTGCAGGAGCTTACTCAGGAGCTCACGCTCAAATCCTGGATTTAGCGCTGGCAATTCTGACATTTCCAAGAACTCTTTAATGTGTGACAAATCCTCCCAGTGCTTCATTACAGAGCCTTGCCTTTGACAGCCTTTGCTTTCACATCAAACTGGATTTATTTTTTGCCTTTTCGGGTGGGAGGACCAAGCAATAAGGACAACAGGTGGAATGCCAGGGATTTGTTACGTTAAAATTTAAAAAATTCAGCATTCCAGCTGTGGAAAAGGACCTGCATGGCCTTGGCTTTCCATGGTGTTGAGGAAAAAATGGAAAAAATGGTGTTGCTGTTCAGAAAAAGGGCATTAAAATGCAAAGTGACCATTTTGCTTTTTATTAGAGCTGGAAAACCCCCAAATTTTAGCTGGCGAATTGAGGACTGTCTGCTTTAAACGTCCAAATTCACCTGACCCATCAGTCAGGCAGCTCAGGAGGATGGCAAACTTACTGAGACAGATGATTTTGTGTTCCTGCACTACATCTGGATGCCACATTGTTGTAACAGAGGGAAAAAACCAAACAAACAAACAAATAAAAATCCCTTCTGCAGTTCAAGGTGCTTGTAAAAATCAGCATTTTACTCGTGATGCGTCGTGCTGTCCTCCAACACAGAGGGCAACAGCTCAGCCAAGAGTGGATTCCAGGGGATTTTCAGCACTGGTTTTTCTGCTGGAAGATATTTGGCCTCCACACATTTTTTTATGTTTGGTGGTCTCCTAAATCCAGCCTCTCTGCAGACAGAAAAACTCGGTTAAATCTGAAAAGCTGAAGGAGAGAACAATTCAGGAGCATTAATAAAACCATGCTGTTTTGCTCTCACTTTCAACAAGGCTTGCATAATGTTGGAGTTTATGAATTTCTGTGTGTGAAGTGAGATTAATACTTTTGCAGTGTATTTTTAATTTTGTGCCCTTCTCTTTCATTTAATTTAAAAGAGCCCAGGGTTATAATTTCTCCAGCACGCTGCAGCTTGTCGTACAAATTCCCTCCCCAAAACAGCCTTCAGCCAATCCTGGAAAAACTCTAATTAAATTCAACAAGAGGAACAATGAGCAAATATAAATGATAATTTTAAATGAAATCCGGATTAGCGCGTCAGCAGAAGAAATTCAGTTCAGGTCAGGGGGGGAAAAAAAACCCAAACCAACAAAAAACCCTGTCAAAACAGAGCAAGGATTAGAACTCATTCTGCAGGAAATAAGATACAACTTTAAAGATCAGCTAATTAAAGTTTCCACTGTGTGCTCCAATGGTTTGTGATTGACTTGTCCAGTCTCTCCTGAGTCCAGCTCCTCATGGTGGAGGAACTGCATTTCAGCTCAGACCCATCAAGAACTGAAAATGCCACAATTTAAGTAATTAAGCAGCTATTGAATATTTTTTTTTGCCTGCAGCAAAACACATCCTGGTCCTCGCAGAGAGCAATTATCTTACAATGCATCGATGAAGTGGTCTGAATGTGTCATAATTAGCTGGCATTACCTGAAAGGAAAAGGTCAATATTCTTATTTTCCCTTAAACGCGGATTTCCGAGGTTGGAGGGAGAAGGCAATTAAATCCTTGGCTGCTGGCGGGGTCATTGGAGAATTAGAAATGGATTATTGGGGGAGTCCTGGGGTTGGGGAATTCAGGTTTAACCACCGAGGAGCAGCTTTCTGGTGGCACCCACTGACAAATAATCTTGGAGCTTCCTCAGGCAGGGAGATTTTCAAAACCCAGACAAAAAGGAGCTGTGCTCAATGGATCACAGAATCACAGAATTTCTAGGTTGGAGGAGACCTTCAACATCATCGAGTCCAACCTAATGTGGCACAAAACCCTGACGAGAAACATGAGCCAGGGAAGCCTGAGATATTTTAAGATGTGATGTTCCTCGAGGTGAGGTTCCCATGAGATTCAGGAAGGAAATCCATAATTGCTGCGATATTATCCCTGTCCCCTGCAGCACTTGGGGTTCTGCATCCCAGGAATCAGGATCCGGAGCAAAGTGAGGGATAATTCCCTCTGCCCTTTCCAATCAGGGCACCAGGGGATGATAAAGGTTGGGAAGAGCCTCTGGAAATCTCCATCCCAGCCCCTGCTCTGCACAGGGAATCAGGATGTCAGGCTGCTCAGGGCTTTGCCCACTCCAAGTCAGGAAATTCAGCATCCCTCCAGCAGTTTTTGCTGGTGTTTGAAGCCTTTTCAGGCTGTGATTTTTTTTTTTTAATACTTTAAAATTATTCTCATCTCATTCCAGCCCCTGTCATGGACTGGGAACCTTCCACTAAGACCAGGTCTTCTCTGGGCAAACTGTGCCAATGCCTCAGCTGAGTAAATGAATTCCTTAATAATCATTGAAATTCTAAATTCAACAGCTGCTACAAAGCTTAATGTCTGCTTGGTTTTGTGGTTTAGGTTTTTTTATTATTTTTTTTTTATTTGGAATGAATGTTATACCTTAAGTCAATATTTTATTTATCTAAAATAATAATTATTGAAAGAAGAGCATCACAACCAGAGCAATCCATCACGTGCAGCTGAAGGTCTGACCACAACTGAAGCCCTTATGCCAAAACCATTCTGTTCTACTCACAGATAAATTAATTCCACTCAAGCTTTCAGATTAGTAATCCAACATGTAAATAAATATTTATGAGTAGGTAGCTACTCCTGTCCTTGCCATATTCACCAAATAATGCTCTGGGGTGAAGATCTGACAGCAATCCTTGGGAGCTGATGCTGCTCCTCCCAACTGCAGCCCAAAAAAATAACAGCACTGATGCAATTTGGGATAATTTTGTGCTCCTAAAAGGCGAAAGTATTGCAAGGAATGGCAATAAACAAAATAAATTCTGTTGCATCCCTCTCACACTCCCCTAATGGCTCCCTGGAGATGCTCCCACCTTCATGTGGCCTGACACTGCTGTAAAACTTGGTGTTCTGTGGCAGCTGATCCCAAAGCAGCACTTTTCCCCCACACCAGTATTGGTAGAATATGTAAATATATTCATATGAAGATGTTGACCTGGGCTGGCTGCCAGAGCCCACCCAGCTGCTCTCCTGATCTCCCTCCTCAACAGGGCAGGGGAGGAAATGATGTGAAAAACCTCATGGATGGTGATTAAAAAGGAAAGAAAACAAATAAGGAGGTCACTCACCAATTACAGTCACGGGCAAAACCAGGCTCAGCTTGGGGAAAATTAACTGAATTGATCACCAAGTAAAATATGTTTGGATAAAGAGAGCAAAATCAGATTAAAACAACACCTTCCACCACATAAACTTTCCCAAGAGGAGATGGGCAATGCGGGCTCGTGGTCAATCCATAAAAGCCCCTCTCTGCTGCCTCTGCCTCCTCACACTGCAGCAATTTCAGAAAGAATTCCCAATAATTCCCTAGAAACTGCATGGGGAGCATTCCCTAACACAAGTCCAAGGGAAATTACCTGATGCTTCTTGATGTGAAACTTCTTAAAATACAGTGCAAGTCCTCAGGGCAGCCCGCTCCCAAATCCCCTGCACAGGGAACCTACAGCAGAAGGAACCTGGATCCTCCTTGGATCTGAAACCTCTGGAGACACCAACATGGAACCATGGAACAGTTTGGGATGGAGAGGACCTCAAAGCCCCCCTGGCTCCAACCCCTGCCCCTCGAGGGCAGGGATGCATTATTGCTCCACCCATTTTCTTCTTCCCTTCATGTAAATTTTAGCTGAGGAGCACAACTTCAATCCCTAAAATTCAAATCTTAGCAGACCAAGCTCCTGAAATGTTCTCAGCACTGCGAGAAACTCAGAATTTGGGTATGCAAATCATGGGTGTGCAATCATTTTGGGTAGAATTTCACCTTGGACAAAGGAAGCTGAGGGATCCAAAAGGTTCTCTCAGGTGCATTCAAAGAGAAGTCCAGGCATAATTTTAATGTAGAAAATTAATAAGCCGGAGTCTTAGGCAAAAAATCTGCATGGTTTTTTTTTTTTAAACTGCTAATTTTTATATGCTCTGAAGATTAAAATGGCTATAGTTCAGACTGGTTTAATGACCACTCAATCAAGAGAGGTCACTGACTTTTAAGTCAACCTTGGGAATGAAGAAGGGAATATCGGAGCCTTGTTTTACATCTGCCTGGAAAATTAATGATGCATTAAAACTTAATGGCAGTGGAGTCCATCACCCCTCATAAATGGTCCATCTCCATGTGTCAGTGTGTACATTAAAACGACGTGTCTTGGAGTAAATGAGAGAGGCATCCAAAATTAACCCCATCCTCTGCGTAATTACCGTGGGGCGATGGTTGGAACGGGCGCTCCAGCTGCTGACAGTGATGGAGATGCTGACCCACCATAGACCTCCAGCGGGGAATGAGCTCCACAAAAGTCACCCCAAGAAGCTCTGCTGACATCAGCAGCAGCCAGACCCCATTAGGGTTTTATAAAACCTCATTAGAAGGTCGAATAAAAGGGCAAGAGTTGAGAAGTGGCAAAAAAAAAAAATCTTTTCTGTGATATTTATTCCACTTGTCAAGAATTCATAATGCTCCTCCCTTGAAGTGAGCAGCAGCAAACAGAAGGGTTGATTATTGCTGAGGGCTTTCCTTTGAAATGCAAAATCTCTGCACAGACCGAGCCCATCGTCTGTTAGCCGAGGCAAGGGTGTCTCTCAGCACGGATCCTCCCGAGCCCTGGCTCTCCCTCATGCCCAGGGTTGGCAGAGACAGGGAGGAGCTCACCCTGCTCAGTTCAAAACATGAAAGAGAAAAGCTCCCCCAAAAAAGTTTCCAGCAAACAAAACAGATTGGTAAACAAAGGTTCCACTCTAGTGGAAGCCAGAATAACTGAAAATTATTAGTGCAGAGTGTCCAAGGTGCTTGGAGGGAGGAAATGAGGAATCACAGAATATCCCGAGTGGGAAGGAACCCACAGGATCATCCAGTCTGACCCTGCACAGACACCCCAACAATCCCACCCTGGGACCTTTGTCCAAACCCTCCTGGAGCTCTGGGGTTGTGCCCATTCCCTGGGGAGCCTGGGCAGTGCCCAGCACCCTCTGGGGGAAGAACCTTTCCCTGATCTCCAGCCTGACCCTGCCCTGGCACAGCTCCAGCCATTCCTGGGGTGCTGGACCTGGTCACCAGAGAGGAGACATCCATGTCTGCCCCTCCTTGAGGAAACCATTGAACACAACACTAAATTCCTTCCTGGAAAGCATCAGGAATGTGCCCAGAAGGATTAAAGAATTGTACACATCCTCAGAAGAATGCAGTAACATAGACAATACAAACACAGCAGTAACTAACTCAGAATTTAGCTCCACATCCTGGATTAAATATCCTGTGAAACATCCCAGCAGCAGAAACTGCGACACTTACACGGCAGATACTACTAAAAATTTCCTTCAGACCCTTCCAGAGCACCTTTTTGAAGTGAAACGCTTCGAAATAAGGGATTGTTTGATGTGAATTGTCTTTAAGAGGAGGAGAAAATCTCTCCCAGAGGACTTCCAATAACACCTCCTGACCTCTTCAAATGTATTTCAGACTGGCAGTCCCAATCTATGGCTCTAAAACCCCTTTGCTGATGGGGGAAATGGGAAAGCAATAACTGCCATCAGCTGAGATTCTGTTACTTCCTCAGCGTTATTGCCCATGGGCTGCTGGGTGTCAGGCGCTCCTGCCTGCAACAATAAGGAAGAATCACTGGTGTGATTTAATTCATTAGAGAAGTTTGATGGTCGATCATCCAGCCTTTTCCTCTGCTTAAAAACATCCCTTTTCTGACTGGCTGCGGCAGCGAATCCGCCGAGGAGAGGCGCGGGGGGATTTTATTTCTGGGGAGCGCCGCAGGAGACGGAGCGAGCCTGGGGACGGTGATTCACTGCACTCCACATCCCTCACCCCACTTCAGGGCAGCCCAGGCAGAAATTCCATTACAGCTAAATGGAAATCAATTAGGCTTTTCATAGGCTAACTGCGAGTCAATGGTTTTAAAGGATGGAAATCCAAAGTTCGCCGCCAGTTTCTTATTGCCGGGGAAATCGTTCAAAAGCAAGCCTGGATATTTGGGGAGTTAATAGTTTGAATAAAAAAAAAAAAAAAAAAGGGAAAGCTCGATACATTCAGTTAACAGCTGAGGGTGGAGAAGTCTCATTTGTTAGGTAAGTCAGAAATTTCAGAGATGAATTTATGGGGACAGCTCTTAAGTCGTAACCATTTTTCTCCCACGTGCGTATATTCCGCTGCGATTCGTGGAGGAGTCGCAGAGCTGTAGAAGTTGAAAACTGCCTTTAAAATCCTCAAATCCAACCATAAAACCAGCACCACCACCGTGCTCACCGCAAAACCACGTCCTCAAGGGCCAAACCCACGTGGGTTTTGAACCCTTCCAAGGATGGCAGCTCCAACACTTCCCAGGACACCTTTTCCCAATGCCTTACAAACCAAAGGAGCTGTAGGAGCCTTGCTAACTGAAAAGGAACCATTGATCAGCCTGCAAGTGACCTATGCAGACATTTTTAGGGATTGCAGTTGGACATCTGGCATCTCCTTCCATTGCCCCCTTGTGTTTGCTCAGCTTTAGTAACTTCAGTAACTGATCCAGCTCCTCTTGCATTTTTATTGCCTCGTGTTGGCTTCGAAGAACAATTACCTGCTAATGGTTGCTGGTTTTTTTGCTTTAGCTCTGCAAACAAATGTGCTGGTGGCCACTAAATGAAGTGCTAGGAGTAAAAACTATCAGAAATTATTGCTCCCTTTGCAAAACGAAGTCTGCTCCTAATGCAAAGGATCTCTGGTACCCAAAATAAAAACCACTAGAGCTTAATCGTAGAAAATCTGTTTTGGTTAATATTGAATTATTGACCTCCTCACAGAAGTACTGCTAGTTCAGGCAATTTCTGTACCAGCAAGGAAGTTTAGCATTAAAAATAAACCTGACTGAAAATAGATTGACTGTGGGATTTTGCACATT
This sequence comes from Pycnonotus jocosus, assembly GCA_013400435.1. Lineage (NCBI taxonomy): Eukaryota > Metazoa > Chordata > Aves > Passeriformes > Pycnonotidae > Pycnonotus > Pycnonotus jocosus. Next base: position 23,960 of record VWYP01020925.1, read on the forward strand.
TGTGATTTCCAGGTATGAGCATAATCCTTATTGCAAAAGCCCAGAGACGATCCCATAAATCATTGCCCAGCAGCCACTGCACCCAGACCTGGAACCCCTAAGAGCTCAAAATGAATGTAAATATGGGCTGCTGCCCAAAATGTGTGGGTTTTCCTCACACTCGTACTCTGCTCCATTGGATTTCCAATAGCTCCCTCCCACAGCTGGCAGGATGGATGGGAACCATTCATGGGAACAGAGATGAGGAGAAGAGAAATTTCCAATAGAGAATAACCCCCACGCACTGTTCAAGATGAATAAATCATGAAATCAAAGCATAAATCCTATGCTGATATTACATATTCACATGTATATTAATGAATAATTTACTGTGACCAGCTCGGTTCTTCTGCATCCTTTCTCCAGGGAAAGTTATTGCGACGGGGAAAAGAATTCACCTGTTCCTTAATCCGGTTGTCTTTAACATGAATCTTTAAATTGTACTCAGAAAAGGCCAGATCTCAAATTTTAAATGTTTTATTTAAATTTTAAAGGCCAGGCTCTTTAACTATCAGACCAGGTTCCTTGTAAAACAGATGATTTTCATTCTTAATTATTTTCTCTCCTGTATCACGGCAGTTAATTCTTCCAGTAAGTTTTCCCTTATGTTTTCCTTACAATGCTGCTTTACATCATTTTCAAATCCTCAAACAACCCCAGACGGGATTTAAGTCTAAATGGATATGTTATGTAGCTTTCAAAAGGATAGGATTGCCTGCAAAATAAAATATTAAAAGGACACATTATGCAGTTTTACTTGCAAATCCTGAGTAGATCTTAGTTATATGTTGTCTTCTTTTGGAATACTGAAATAGTGTTTTTAAGGAGAAGTACCACCCTCATTTTGGGGTTTTTGCTACTTTTAAAAGTCTCTACTTGCAAGTCTCAATGAAGCTGTGAATTTTCCACAGATTTTTCTCAACCATTAAGCTCAAGGCTATCAGAAATGTGGATATTGTTGTACCCTAATGCTGGATCAATGTCACATTCTCCATGTAACAGGTTGAAAAGTGGTGCCGATGGAAATCCTACAGAATAAATTTCCAAAGTCCTCCAGAAACTGAGTTTTGAAGCAGCAAGTCTGCTGTCCTCCTGTCCTTCAGAGTGCTATCAGAATGACAGCTCTGTGAATGGCACAGCCATCGTTTTAATATTTCAGAATGACACTCCCTGTGCGCTGCTCTGATCACAAAGGCCTGGGGGTTAAGACAGGAGTGTTCCAAACACAGGTCTGCTAAAGGAAAACTAAATTTGGTGCTGTCTTGGTTTCTTAACCTAAAGCAAGCTGTGCCTGGATGAAAACGTGTTCTAGGAGGGGAATAGAAGGGAGAAGCTCAGTTATTCCCTGCCCATGACAGGAGGTCAACACCAGAGCACCGGGGCTCTTCCAGCTGAAACCCTTCTGTGATTCCATAAAATACTGATTAAAAAAACCTGCTTACCTCCTACTGTGAAGGCATGAAAGGAGCAGAATTGGCATGGAACTAGGACAACTTAAAGCCTTCAGGAGATATTCCCGTGAGATGGATCTTCTGGTTTGGAGAGCAGCCCAGGCCTGGGGTGTGTGAGGAGCCCGTGCTCAGAAGCGTGGATGCTCAGCTGTAACCGAGCCGAGCTCTTTCTACTCCAACCTTTAGCCTCGAGGAAAGGAAAAGCCAAGAGGAATCAGAGGTGCCTCCCCAACATCTGCAAAGATGAGTGAGGCCTTTGTGCCTCTTTCAAGAGCCCAAGGCCGCAGTCCCTCTTCCTCTTCAAGGAATTCCACAGATCTGACGGCGCGGCCGCAAAGCTCGGGGCCGAGCCGAGGCTTTCTTCCTACCCCCGGCAACGATTAACCTTTTCCCTCAGATCTCCCAAGGCAAGATGAAAGATCCCTAAAGATCAGAACTCCAGCAAGAGAGTGTGACCCACTCTATTAAGGGCTTTAAACGTTAAGACCAAGACCCTGGACCCCATCAAAACGACAACAAGAGGTTCGTGCGCTGCGGAACAGCGGGAAGGATCAAAAAAGCCCCTGCCCAAACTTGGTAGGGGTTGCCCTGCTCTGTCCTGCATGAGCTGGAGGTAATTGCAGAGGTTTTTTAGCAGCATAGAGCATGTTTGAAGGAGTTTGACAGTGATCTGACAAAGAAATGTGGTAATGTTCTGTCAAAGGAGCGGGAGTGCTGCAGGCCAGAGAGGCTGGAAGGCTGGAAAAGAGATTGGGCTGAGTGGAGCTTCCTCTTGACCCTTCCATAGCCCAACAGCACCTCACACCTTGTGCTGGAAAACCCAGGAGAGCTGCCTGTCCCCTCTGGGCATGGTCTGTCCAAATTCCCACCTTAATTTGCCTGTGGTTGGTTATAACCATAGCTTAGGCCCTTCACCACTCAAACAGGATGAGGAGAACCACGGAGAATAAGTTTTAGGGGAAGGAAACCAGTGTTATCCTAAATAATCATTTATGGGGTGACAGGTGGAAGATGATGAGGGACAGGACCCAAGGAAATGG
>VWYP01020926.1:9606-22890 GCA_013400435.1 Pycnonotus jocosus
TTGGTATGTGGGTGTATGTGTTTCTTCATCCTACCATATATTTGGAGCTATTCAAAGTTTGTCTAAACTTGTTCCTGATGCAGGTGATGTCTGAGCAGGGAGATTGGACCAAACAACCTTGACAGATCCCTTCCAACTTCATCCATCATGTGATTCTGTAACTTCAGTGTGGATCTCTTCTTGATGAATAACCTACATAATAAAGACCATGGAACTATTGTATAAAAAAGAGCCCATGTAGAGAAGATATCTCAGCAAAATGATGTTGCTGTTGTCAGGACGATGACAGTCAGAATAAGCAAGTTGTGACCATGTTATGATAATACAACAAACAAAATGTGGGTGGTATAGGACTACTCTAGATAAGTTGTGCAATATCTAGCAGCTGGAGTTGGGGCTTTTTGTTGGTTTGTTATTAAAAGATATTTTGTGTGTTTTATCTGTTTCATTCTGTGCTACAAAGCCTGCTGCATTATTAAAAACTGATGTTATGAGTGATAGGAGAAATGCATAACCTGTAAGAGAGGTGTGGGAGTGGGGAAAACATTTTTCAGTGATGATGAGTTTCATGATGTTGAAGCTTTCATCTGCCCTCTTCAGCTTCCTAATTTCTTCTACAGAGGTTACATATATAAGCCTTCTCTTTCTGATTTTGTTTATGCATTTGTTTATGTGGAATTAGACAAAGCACTGTCATGCTTTTGACTATTAAAAAAAGCAAACAATAAAAATCAACCTCGATAGATTGGTATTTTTTCTTAAGAATTAAACCTTTTTCAGTTCACTGTATCATAATTAATGTCATACCTTGATACAGCAGTGTGTAATGAAAAAGAAAAATCCTGATCATTCTTTATTTCTGGAGTTTTTTGTGTCATTGACAATGCCCCCTTGAAAATGGGAATTTGGGATGGAAGATGTATTTTGTACCCTCTTCCTTTAGGAAGAAAAAAGAAATTGCTAGAGTATTAGTAAATGTATTTGTGCTTCAATTTCTTCTCTTCATGAAAGTGAGAATTTTGAACATCAAAAAAATAATTGTGTTGTTCCCTCAGATTAGCTCTCTGTCTGAAATATACTGTGCTAGAATGTTAATTGAGTTTGACATCGGCGCGGATATAAAATGCATCATGCCACTCAACTTACCAGCAGTGAAACTGATTACCAATTATAATCATTCTCTGCATGGTGACAGCACACCAAGATGGAGATGTTGAATATTTCAGTTTGCAATATTATCTGGGTTGTTTAAAGTACTGACTACGTGTCCTGAAACCAATAGAGGTAATTGGTATGCATGTAAGAGCTGGCAGGCTGAGCACATCACTTATTTATAGAGTCTTTTGATGTAACTCTGTGGAAAAAAATGTTAATAAAACATGGTTCAAAGGAAAATTTACACTCACCATTATAATATGACATAAAGTACAAATTATTGTACCTGAATAACTGTTTTCTAGTGAATAGTGTTCCTTTTTCCTTTTATTGAAATAGTCCACTGAAACCTAACAGAAGGGGGAAGGGGAACACAAAGAACAAGAAGGTTACTAACTCTTTTCATTTTGTGATGCAGCTATCTGGAAATTAAGATGCATACACAAGATAGAGAGTGGAAAATCATTGGGTATGTCATTGTTTTCACAACCTTCTAATTTGCTCCACAAATTGGTTTATGGTCCTCTTAGGGCACGTTCATCAACAAACTCCATGTCAACAACTGATGTGAGGCTTGAAATGGACCAGAAAACAGGATACAGGAAGTAACATGGTGACCTCTGTTGAAAGGCAATGAGCCAGTTAAATTTGCCTTCATGTAAGTCCTTCTACAGCAAGGACACCAGCAATTCTCATCTCTCTTCAAAAAGGAAGATAACAACAAAATATTGAGACAATGTTTACAGAATCCTTTGCTTTTGTCAGATTTAGCTGTAAACCTGATTGAATCTATGCAGAATGCAAAATTTGTATCAGAGGTAAAAAAACCCTAGAGCTTCCAGGCACCAGACAAAAAGAGAAAAGAGACACACTATTTCCAAATGCTGGTAAAAAACCCCATTTCATTAGACTCAAAATTTATTTTCTGTGGAGTGATGGAAATCCTTAATACTGGGAAAAAAAAGGGGAAAAAGAGCAATGTTAGGGTGTCCAGGATATCTCATGGGGGTTAAATATTAGGATACAGTATAATATTAATGAGAAATTGCATTTAATCTCATCATTAATCACTGAATTCTTATATTCATGCCCAGTGGTGGCAAATTAAAATTGACCAAGCATTGACCACTGTAATTTCCATAAAGTTGACCATTTGCATTTCCTGCTGTTAAATGTTTTCACTGTGCAAACTTAGTGCCCTGGGCATGTATTTTTAAGGGATTCTTAGCATTTCAAGTAAGCTGAATAGCACATTAGTAATGCCTTTTGGTCTTTAACTTTTGCCCTGCGACACCTGTCCATCATGACAATGTAAACTCTGCACAGGTACAGAGAGTAGCTATTAATGTCTCCCAAAAATGCCTTAGCACATCAATAATTTTGACTTAAAGAGAGGCAGATGCTGGTAAAAACAATCAGAATCTACAGTGAATGAATTCCTGTATAGTGAATTCGACACTCAGGTAGTCTCATTAATGTAATTTAAAGCCTTCAGTTTTATGTAGCATGGAACGCTACAGCTGCCTGTCAAATAAACGTATTGATCTTGTGGCTTGTCTGCAGACTTGCTGTCATGGAGATCTTCCTGATTTCATTTTGGCTTTATAAAATACCTGGGATTACTTTTCAACTCCACTTTAAAAGTTAAGCACATCCTCTTGAGATCATAATTTTGCCTGAAGCAATATTTATTTGCTTAGAGTATATTTGCATGATTAGAGCATGAGGAGAAATACGGCTGTGAAATGTGAGTAAGGCCAAATTCTCTTCAAGTTGACTGCTATCAGGACTGTAAATCCTGGAGAAAATACCACTGGTTTGAGGTGGGTAAGAGAAAATAAATTCTCCTAAACAGTTTCTTCTGGGCTAACTAAATTCATGTTTTATTCATAAAACACATAATATAGTACTTGAATGTAGAGCACTATTTCCCTGGAGCCAAAGTCCTCAATAGATGTCAAGACACAGGAGGAGGGGAGTACACAGAATTGCACATACTCCTTTCCCCCTTCCCCGTCCTTCCACTCTCCCAAGTGCTTTTTGGACCTGTACTTTGGGATCATGTGAAGTCCAAGAACACGGTCACTGTAGAAACCCTCATATGGAGAATTGTCCTTCAGACAAGCAAGTAATCAGCCTGTTTGCATCCAAACTATATCTATGTAGCCTGTTGTGGCAGGAAAAGCTCTGTCAGCCATCTTACAGGTCAGTTTTTCCCAAAGTCCCATGCAAAATGTGTCTCTACAGGAGGTGGGCACTGATCAATCACCAGGACCTAGATGTGTGCACCAGGAGCTACTGCAGGGGTTAGTTGTAGAGAGGAGACTTAATCCAAAGGTGGAGTTAGACCAAATTAGGACACTGTTTACTTCTGCACATGCACTGTAACTGAGGCAGTCAACACTTATGAGTTACAATATTTTGTTAATAGCCGAAGTGAAATAATCTTTAAAGCTGTTTTCTAATATTATTTGATCAACATGAAGACTTACTTTCCAAGACATCAGGGGTGAGATCATGTCCCATTTGCTCCCACTGATTTCTGTAAACCAACTATTTTCCTCTCATCTGGCTGGCTGTCACTGAGACTCTAAGCCAATCCTTCATGGTGGTTTTGCCACTGCCTGCTCAAAGCAGACCCTTAAAGTAAGCAGAGTTTTCTACCAAGCACCTACCTTTTCAGTACTCCAAGTCACCTACTGATGTCTCAGCTTTGGTGTAAAATGCAGGGGTTTTTTTATGAGAAGGCATCAGGGTCTCAACAGCCTAACAGCCTAGGTGTGGCACAGGGCTTGCAGATTTGGTGTGACCCACTGCAGATGGCTCCGGGCGTAGGGGCAGAGCAGTCGACCTCTGCCTGATATCTGGAACCAGCTGAGTCCAGAGCAGCCTCTTCATGAGTGACAAGTTTCAATTCTGGAACTATTTATTGAATACCATCAAGGATGCAGCTGTTGGGAGGGGAAAATTAGGTTGATTTACTCTCGGAGAATGCTACACTAATTCAGGAAATGCACACAAAGGACACGAGAAACAAACATCAATTAGAAGAAGAAACATGAAAATATCTTTCAGCATCTGCCCTGCCCTTTATTATTATTCCAAATGCATTCAACCAATCATTCCCTCAGACTGCTTCATTATTAGCAAATTGTAAAACAAATACTGAGTATTTTTATCTTCCCATTAGCAATGCTGAATCTCATTTCCTTGTCCAGAAGATTTCCATGACTGCCACAAAGGGAAATATCCTGTGGTGGACACCTCATTCAAAAACACGTATTTGAAAGAACATAAGGTACAATTTAATCCTTCTAATTTTTAGAAAAATAACGATGTTAATGAAATGACAGCAGCATTTTTATTAGGATATTAAGGGTTGATCTGAGTGTTGAAAAGGTGCAACAAACCATTTAGTGAAACACCATAGGAGTAAAGAAGGAAGAAAACACAGGCAGTAAGAGCTTCTTTTGTTTATGGTTTGAAGCGTGCTGACAACTGTTATTAAGGTATTAATATTGAATAACATGCTTTCAGAGGCTGCATATTATGTGAGAAAGAAACAGTCTCCTCAGCAGGAATTTTTACCCCATTTCTAGGTGATACAGAATACATGCATTCAGGACATCAGATATTATATCTACAAAGCTCCTGAGTAGAGATGGGGCTGTGAGCATGTCGTGACCTTGATCTTGCAGTGGGCCCTGCAAGCAGCTGCTCTGCAGCCTGTGTGAGGAGGGTCTACATTAAAGAAACACTTGTAGGTTTTGTACCTCTGTGTGCAGGAAATTAATTTTCTTCCCTTTGATGTGAACTTCTAGTGGAAAACACAATGCAGACAGAGTGAGAAAGCTGAAGAAAATTTTCTCTGTATAAGTGTGTCTAATTAGTAGTCAGCGGCAACTCTCCACCCCATATCCACCAGGGTTCTTCATCTACTTCAAGTGTCTTTTTTTTCATAGGGGATTAAGGAAGGAGAGTCCTCATGCCAGAAAAAGAGAGAAACAAATACAAAAGGGAATTAATGCAGAGTTTTCAGAACTTAATTCAACTTTTGAGTGATCATGCTCAGACTAACATCTTGTTCCTGTTGAATGACAGCTCCTGTATAGACTTCTTACCACTCATGGCCTGACAAACAAAAAACTTCAGTAGGAAAACCTTCTGGTAGACATCTTGTTCTGACAAATCAACTTATTTTTACTGGTGTTTTACAGATTATATTAACCTTCAGGACCAGCATAAATAGATTTCTGACTATAGATTTAGATTTAGGTGTTGGTATTATAATGCCTTCTCTTCAGGCTATACAGATCAATGTTTGCTTACACAAGGGTCATTTTGCCACTGAAATGTTACAACAAGACAGACAAAACAAAACAGACAATCTGTACCCCTGAGTAAGCAATTTAACCACAGATAAACAAAAGATGGATTCTAGTATATTTAATTCTATAAACTGAAAATAAAAATAATAATGAAGCGGTCTGTAATAGAAAAGAGACAAATTACAAATATTATGCTATTGATTTGAAGGAGTGTAATTTTAGAGAGCTGCTTTCAATTCTGTCAGCATTATAGATCCTGAAAATGAATGCATTCTTTGAGCAATATTGTCTTCAAAAAAACCCACCTCTCATTACTTGCAATATTTTGAATAAAACTAAGGTAGCACAAAATTTAGGCAGACTGTTCAATTACTTTTTTCTCTACTTGTCAGAGTCCAGGGCGTCCCTCTGGCTGCCCTGGAAGCTTAGGGACCCCGGCAGGGCAGTCTGGGAACCGAACAAAGGAGGTCTGAGTTTTGTCCAGGGGGTTGAACAGGGGGGTTTCAGTTCTGTCCGTGGGGGTCACAGACCCTGGCACAAAGCAGAGATGAATTACAAGTCTCAAGAGTGTGAAATATAGTAGTTTAGCTTATCACTCACAGTGTGAGCAATTTGTAGTTTTAGGTTTTTAGAATAGAAGTGAACTGAGGCAACATGGAGATTTTAAGGTGGAGCTTAGGCTTCTTCTTTCTCATCTCCATTTTCTGCTGTGACATTAGCACAATATAATCTGGAAAGTTTGGGTCAAGTAGAGATGACCTGTTTAGTATAGATAGTAGGTATTGGTATGTATAAGTGTAAATAAAGATATGTAAGGAAAGATACAAAAATACTACGACTCCCTGGGGGCGGGGAGTTGTCTGATGGCCAAGGTACAGCACGGACCTTGACTGGGCACAGAGCACACTGTGCGATAAGAAATAATAAACAAAGGGATAGACCTTGGAAAAAAAGAAATCTGAAGACTGCATTTCTTCCTTGCATCTGGCTCAGAGACTTTTAGAGGGCAGAAAAGATTGTAACCACCTGAATCTCGGAATTCCAACCCGAGATTTACTAATCACAGTTATGAAGGCTTCATATCCACTTCATATTTTATTGCCTTTTCAATGGGTATAGAAAATTTCAGTCTGATAATGACCTTTGTACACCATGCTGCAAATTGATTTTGATGACCTTTCACTCTCAGATAATTAGGCTTCATGCACATTCATCTTGTTCACATTGCATTGATACTGTCTACTGCACTGGACTCTGTAAATTTCCCTCTTTCAGAATGTTGCCTCTCATTTTTTATCACAATTTTGTTGCTATTGGAGAACTTAGTATTTTTTTCTTTGAAAATTTCATGTACAATTTACCTTACCCTTACATCATAGCATCATAAGGGCTGGAAAAACCTCCAAGACCATTGAGTCCAAACTCTGACCAATACCAGCACCTCAACTAAACCACAGCACTCGCTGCCCTGTCCAGTTTTTCTGGAACCCTTCCAGGAGCGGTGATTCCACCACTTTCTGGGCAGCCTGTTCCAATGCTTGACAAACTTTTCAGTGACAAAATTCTCCGTGGTGTCTAACCTGAGCCTCTGCTGACACAGCCTGAAGCTACAAGGTTAACACATGCTATTGTTAATATTTGGTGTGAAAAGGGTGAAAAGAGTTTTTTTGCTACTCATAAAAGAAATGTCAAAAATTTTTTTCTCTAATAATCTTCTACTCATTGCTCTGCCTCTCTCAGGTATACTTCCTCCTCTGAATTAAGTCTTAACTGGAGGGTTTGGTGTTTCAGGGTAAAATATTATTCGTTCCTCCACTAACTCCATATACACTACATCATAATCACCGTAGAAAAAAACACTGTAATATCCTAGAAGAGGGTGATTTCCTAGAAGGGAGAAAGACCCCCCAGAAAACAGCACAGACACATAACACATGAATGCAGCTCTCTGTAGAGGAATATTTTTCCTTAGGCATCAGCCTCTCTAAAAATAAATGTGTTTCAGGGAAGTTCTGTTACATCAAGATATACTCAAGTACATGTTCAATATGATTAGGAATTTTCTGAATACAAACTGCTAAAAATCACATAGTTAAAAAAGCAAACATATCAGAAGGTAAAATAGTCTTTGAGTTGAAAATTATAAAGGAATTAAACCCCTCATATTAGACTGCAAGCAATTACTTAATCCTAAACACATTATTCTAATCAGGGTTTTTGTTCATCTTTTGACAACAAAAGCTGGTGACATGTGTCATGTCCAACAAATTAATACCAGTAAGAGATATAATGAGATAAGAGCCATTTCTAGATTAATAAATATCAACAAGTCAATCCTGCATCAGGAAGGAACTGTATGGACAAAACAGCCAATGAATCAAGGTAGTTTCTTTGTATGCTTGCCTTACAGACCTGAATAGAAGACATGAGTCTTCAGTGCCAGGGTTCTGCAGCCAAAGCTAAAGGCAAAGCCTTTTGATCCAATCCGACATAAGCAAATTGATTTGCATGTGCAAAAGAACATGGAAAGAAAAAGAAAGAAAGCAAGAGATAAAGAAAGGAAAGCAAACAATACTTCTATTTTGTGTAAAAGGTTAACAAGTTTCAGCTCCCTGTAAAGAAAGGCAGAATTGTTTCTGTTGACATGTTCTGATATCAATACAGGTAAATTCTATTAACTTCAGTCCAACAAGAACATTTGTGTATTTCTGCAAGGAAAAGAAAACTAGAGCAGGAAATGAAGATCTCAGAGGGTAAGAACATTAAAGCCAATCAAGCTTAACAGTACACTCATACCGAGATATTTTTACTATTAATTTTATTGTTGTATTTGTCAGCAAAAGAAAGCTCTAAGAGAGGAAGAATTCTGGAACATGGCCAGAATGTGTTTACTATCTTATGAGCAGGATGGAAAAGAGCTTTCTACATTTCTTGCTGCATAAGATCCACAAGGGCAGGGACTTTGTGTTCTCCTTTATTCTGCACAGCTATCAGCACAGTGTCAGTCCTTAATAAATAATAAATAAAATAATGACTTGAAGAACATATAAAAAGATGAGTGGGGAGGACATACTAAATTATTCATGCGTGTTCCCAACAATGTCACTTTCCAATTAAAGTGTCATCCTATCGTCTGTGTGGGTGAGACAACAACCTTCATCTCACACAAATGCAGCAGCACTAGGAGCAGAAGGATTTTGTCATATATTAGTACCTAGGGTGTGATAAAACATTTAGAACAAGTTTTCAGGAGTGGAGTTTTTCTATAATTGTCTTGCCTATGCCACTGAAATTCCAGCCATTTTTCTCATAGGGAAATTATGGACTACAGTTTGTCAAACAATTTATGCAACAATTTGAATAAAGGATCATAAACTACCTAACTTCTCTTTCTTAAGCAAGTCACATTAATCAGAAAAAAAGTTAAATTTATTAATGGCTACCTCCCTGTCAGTTTCTCTCTACTACGAACATACTAAATTAGTTTTGAAGGGGCTGCTTCTGTCCTGCCTCAGTTAATCAGGAACAGCGTGAATCCTCATGTCAGAAGTACAGTCTAGTTTATTCCTCTGTTGTTCATGATCAGCTTATTCATATTAGATGAAGTGAAGCATGGCTTGTCTCACCAGCCTTTGTACTCTACAGTGCAGACCTCCCTAAAGCCACTGTAATGACTGCCCTGCCTCTTCCATGACCACCAGGATCAGCATAGCCTATAAAGCAAGGGAGGTACTCTGCATCTCTCCCTCTGGTCAGTGCTTTCCTCAGTTCCTACAGCAAGTAACGTGGTGAGAAGACAGGAAAAGCAGGTGAAATGTATCTGTTCCTCCAACCCTAAGGAAAATGTTCAGAGCGGAATGTTACTGCTCTTATCCAGTGGTTCTATTCTGAGTCATGCAGTGTTAGTATGGTTCTCATAATTACAGTACCAGGAGTCATGAAGCAGTATTACAATAAAAATGAGATTCATTACAATAAATAGTAAATTTCTAGCTATCAAAGTTCCAACAAAAGTTGGAACACTAAACCTGAAAGGTGCAAATACAGGAATCAAAACATAGCCGTGCAAAATGCGTGTTGTTTAATCTGGTGATTCCCAAACATATCTTACCTGCTCAAAGACAGAGTACAACTTGGGCTGCCAGTACTTAGGAAATATTTCTGGTGTTAAATGACTGTGGGCCAAACTTTCTTTTCTTCTCCTATTTGTTCAGAGGTTTGGACTAAGGTACGAAAATTCCTTACAGCAATGCTGTCTTCATCTGGGAGTATGCTGCCTCATTATAGATATATCATACGTGTAAAACTGATTAGTTCATTATACAGACGAGTAAATACAGGTCTATATAGCCAGGTGAAGAAATATCACTAATAACTGTTTGATGAAATTGATAATAAGCATGCAATAAACTGTTGACAAATTTCAAGGACCAGATTTTTTTATTTATTTTACAGCTGAAACTAATGATGAGATTTAAGCATGTGACGGATCTGTATAAAATGTTATGAACAGCACAAGGATGCAGAATATTTCCTGGATCCTCTTGTTTATTTATAGCTGAATGGTGGACAAAGCCTTTAAGCTGGCTTCTTAGAGCATACTGCACAATCATTTCATTCACTTTGTCAACAAGCTTTGGCATGATGAATTTCAACAGAAGAATTCTGGGTAAAGCACTGCAGACCTGCACGATTCATTTTGCAGCAATTTTCTTGAGGCTGCCTCAAGATTGACATGCTATCTTCCTTGTCTTCTCATCATTTTCCCATCTGGAAAAGTCTGAGTCCTGTGATACGCTAGGGAGTAAGTGATCTGAGACTGCTGGTGCATCCAGAGGTCATTAACAGTCATAACTCTTAAAATCACCACCCTCCTGCAGACAAGGTTAATAGTAGTCTATACAATTGGTAGAGAGGTCAGTAGTTTAACTAGTATAAATACTGAGATTTTTTTATTTTCCTTGTTACCTCAGACATAAAGCAAGTATTGCATGTTCTAGATGCTGCTACCAAAGGTTATGTTGAAAATATGGAAATTAAAGATTTTAGACCTTTATGGCCAATGAAAAACATCATTCTCTATATATCTTTTGGATTCATTTACTTATTTTCTTACCTTAAAACTGAAATAGATCTGTATTTTCACAGTCCCTGGCAACTTTGATTAATATAGCAATTATCCTAGCAGTCTAGCCCAAGGATTTTTAATCCAAAAATTTGAAGAGTTCACTTTCAATTGAGAAAAAAAAATCTACAAATTTGAGAAAGACACTAATTGGTAAAAATATCACCTCCATGTAAGTAATTTCTTTGCCATAAATTAAAAACAAAACAAAAAAAACAACTCCCCACCCCCTGCCTTCCAAAATCAATAAAGGAATTAAAAATAATAACAGATTTCAAAGTCTAAATTTCATAATTAGTCTTTTCTCACTAAATAAAATTCAAAAAAGCTTTTCGAAGGGAATAGGAAATGCTGAAGTTAGATATAATGAGGTAAAAAAATCCCCTTGCTGTCACTTTACACAAATTCTAACAATGACAGATACTCTACAAAAATAAGAAACAAACAAAAAAAGTAATTTTTTAAAAAGAGGTACAAAAATGAGCATATTCTCTGAGAGATAGTAGATAATAATTATAATCAATCAATAAAAGAAGGAATAAGTAGTTCATGATAATGGTAAAAGTATACATTAAGTATTACTGAGTGATAATAACTGTTATTATTCCCAAGGGAGGTAAACTCCCTGATAATTATATTTCCAGTGGTACAGCAGCTATATGTATATGTATGCATGTATCCACACACACACATATGAGGTATGGACATGAATGAATGAAAGAAGTCCACACATTATGGTGAACTAACTATGCAGCTTGGAAAATTCATGTATTGTTTATATGAAAACTTAGGATTTCAATATTTAAAAGTCCTTCAACTTGGCAACACTCCTTTATTAAAAAATACTTTGCCTCATGAAATATAGAATTAAAAAATATTTTGCTGCAATCTATATCTATTTATAATACTCATATTTGTAATAGCATTCTACTCTTTTGTACCTATAGATCTCATTTATCAAATCTGGAGTGGTGTATTTTACAGGTGTATGAGAGAATGAAGCTTAATACACCCCTGGTAAGTCCTTTGTAAATTTTTCCAAGACTCCTTTTACCCTGCACTCTCCCTGAAGTCCTGAATGAGTTGGTGAATTGCTGATTGTGGAGCCTTTCACTCTGGGTCACTGATGTGATTCAAGGCGAAGTCATCAGCGGACCAAGAATCACCAATATTTGAGGATGAGTTTGTGCTCCTCTAAATGGAGTTGGTAGCTTGCTCTGGTTTCCTTTAAGGCAAGGGTGACAAGCACCATCTCAGTTGACCATCAGATCTCAGCTGACAATCTTCTGGTTCACTCTTAGCCGAAAAGACTGAATATCTGACCCGTGGGCAAATCACTCCAAGTCAGAGTGGAGCAGTACTCAAGCTCCTTTCGAAGTGCCAACCATTTCGCTTGTGTAGAAAAGATGAATAATTTGTTCTCCAAAACAATTCATCTCTACTGTATTCATGAAGACTATGCATGAAAAAGAGAATAAAGGATTTATGTGACTGCAGAGTCAAGATGTCATTAAGGAAACTTTCTGAGAAAAGAGGAAATCTTGTTCTGATTGGGAATTAATACACCCTGATTTGGAAAAAAAACCCGAAAATACTTTCACTTGATCTCTAGAAATTGATGTGACTGTGAAGGAAGCATTGGTTTTTGCTATCTCCTGTAGGGCAGTATCCCCTTTGAATATGAAATCTGTGGGGTTTTTTAATTGAATAAACTTTTCCAATAATTTTCCTCACTACACAGGTAAGATTTCAATTCCTGCATTATTTACAAGCAGCTTTAAAAAGTCTATGCTCACGTTGACAGTAACCTCTGTAAAATGATAGGCAATTTCTGATTTGCTTAAATTTCTTTTCAGCTGATAAGGGAACTCTACTGTATACAAAAATACATTCATAAAGTGATGGGGCTGCCTTTCTATTGATGATCCTTTTCAAATAAGGCTTTTCTCTATACTTATATAATCCCCATTTTCATGACGTGAGACGATCTGGGTGATTTCTAGTCCTGATCCTCTTTTTTCCTAATCAGAACTGTTTGCCTCTGTCCATATCAGTATATAACTAAAAATGCAGGCTATGTCAGTTTAATCCCATTTCTGCAGGCTTTAACTGGTAAAGCCTTCTAATTTACTAAATAAAGAAATCTCAGATCTGTGAAATAAGAAGGTCACATTCCTATGAATTAGTCTTCTTTACCTGGGTAGAGGTACTTTTTAAAAACACTATTGGTGGTTTACTAATTAGTTTCTCCAAATTACTATTCTACCTTTTTTTTTTTTTTAAATACCTATGTTAAAGATACTATTCAAAGCATTTTTTTTTCACATGTAGGATTCTGTATAGTACAAAATCAACTACTGTTCATCAGTTGCCAATCTTGACTTGAGTACTTAATCCTTGAGTTGACTGACTGGTGTTCCAGGGTTCCATTGCATTGGCTGAGATACAAAACTGTTGACTGTTGAGCACAGGATCAATGTGAAGCCTCTTCTTCTGCAAAACACACGTACGTGTAACTGCTTTTTCATATGTGGGTAATTATAACATGTGCAGGATATCCTTCCATCACCAAGTCTGAGTCCAATATTTAAATGATCGTTTAACTTAGCTAAAAAGAAGATTAATTTTTTAGCTTTGATCACTTAATTGTGAATTTTATTATTTTATTGGATATGA
>VWYP01020994.1:3878-27466 GCA_013400435.1 Pycnonotus jocosus
GGGTTTGGTTGGTGTTTGTTTGTTTGTTTGTTTGTTGGGGGGTTTTTGGGATTTTTTGCCAGATATGTTACATTTTTCATTCATGAATCACAACTGTAGATTATATGTAACAAAAAAAATGTTTTCCTTATGAGCATTCAGTAAAGCCAGATGCTTCTAGTGGGGCTTTTAGATTTGGTGCAGCAAATAGGTTTGGTGGGGCTTTTTCCCCCCCGTTGTACTTTCCATCAAAATTTTGCTCATTGCAATTACAAACATAAATTCTATTGTTTCCTGCACTATAGAGATAAATGTCACAGTAAATACTAATTAAAAAGAAACAAAACTCTTTGGGTTTTGTTTGTGGTGTTTGTTTGTTTGTTTGTTAGTTTTTAATCTGAAACATAAAGCCATTTCCATTAGAGAATTTTCAGAGGAAACTTTGCAAGACTGCTGGGACTGCATTTTCAATGTATTCCCATATCTAATGAAGATTTACAAATGTTCTGAAACCCATTTTCATCAACAGCATCTAGTGCCAGAATATGTCTTTGCCTTTCAAAATCACTTCAAGTGTTTATTTGCATCTCAAGGACTGAATTAGTTTTAAAACTCTGACTCTTAAGCTTCTGTGAAGTAAATGATCACTTAGAGCAGTGTTGTCCTCCACTAGATTAAACAGACTTCTAATATTGTATCTTCATCTGAATAGATTTTCTTCTCATCCAGAGGTTATATGAAATATATTGCATTTTGCATATGCTGCATGAAAGAAAGACTAATCTATTTCAGGTACTTTAGGCTATTTTATTATTCACACAAAGATCTCATCTATTCCATTTGCATTCATATTATATAGTGCTTTAACTGATTGATTTGATTTGACCCAACACTTTCATGGCATCTTTGCCATGGAGGCTGCACATGCATAACACAAATCATTTACTTGATTCTTTCCAAAACTGTTTACCTTACCCCCTTGGGTTATTTTATGAACTTCTGGCCTTTTGGTTCTGACCAGATTAACCAGTAAACAAGGGCAGGTAAAACACAATTCCCCAGGGTTAAAATCCTTACTTATTGATATAATCATATTTGCAGTGCTGTAAAATACAACTGTTTTCATTCTAATGCAGCAAAGACTTCAGAATTTATACCTAATTTTTTCTAATTTCCAAGGCACCTCCTGGTCCTTGTGTTTTTCTATCCTGACTGCCAGGTTTCATCCCCACTGAAGTCACATGAAAAATACTGGCTGTCGCCCCATCTGAATTTGCTCGTTTTGTGACACAGGAAAGCAAGCTAAGTTTTTATTCCCAAAACCTTGGTTTTACTACAATATCTGAGGTAATTGTGATGGTGAGGCAGAAGCAGAGCCTGAGTCTGTTCTCCCACAAACAGGCATTCTGCATTATCCTTTCTCAATTTGAAACAATTTAGAACTGTACTGTACTGATTAGTAAGAAGCCCTTAATAAACTAATTGGAAATGGGGCCTAGATACCAATTCTTAAAAAAAATAAAAAGTGTTTAAAGTGTTTTCAGAGAAAATAGCAAAGTAAGTCTGGGTATATTTTAAGATTTCTTTCTCCTTATCTGTTTTGTTTTCTGTTCTCCATGTTTGTGCATCGCAATGCAGGGAAAGACAATGAAGAGAGTTTTGTTTTACCTGGGGATTATCACAGGATTTGGTCCTTCTGGCAGTAAACTTTCTACTGCTTTCACAGTTATGAAGTGTTTCTGATTGGGATTATGGCTCATTCAGAACTTTCTCTAAATTTACATTAAATTTACATTTGTGGTTGCTCCCATACATACATTTTGGGATTCCAGTACAAATGCAAAACCCTGTCTTAAATATATTCCTATAGTAGGTCATTGTCCTGCAACCCCTGAAGCAAAACTTGTTTTATTGCAGAGTTGCAGAGAAAAAAACATCAGAAAGGCAAATCCATCATCTTTCATTAAGAAGGGAAACACCTATTTGCACGTATGTTAAGTCCTGCTCAGTGAATCTGATTAAATGCACTGTAATTCTAATGTCGTATAAAAAGAAGTACTAGAGGAATTCTCTAATAAAAATTACTGCTATTCTCAAAGGTATCATCAGCTAATAAAGAAATCACATTATTAACCTAAATTTCAAGGTGAAATTTACATCTCTCTGTTATTATGATTTTCCAACTGTTAATTCACATACTTATTGTAGGTTGACTTAGTATTGGCAAGGAACTCCAAACTGTTACTTTATAATTCTTTTTCTAGTTCAGGTTTCCTTTTTTTGCTTGTTTCTGTGTTTTGGTGTGATTTTTTAATCCAAAAATATAAGCGCTGGTGTACATTCTTCAGCAAAAATCTTTATGATGAAAAACGGGTGGTGACTGTGTGGCTTTTAAGTGTCGCCTTTCTTTACAAATCCTGTTTTATGTTTCACCCTCTGGCTTCACTTCAGTTTACAAACATGGCAAGATTGGTTTAGATCTCAGAGAAAGGTAAAATAAAGTTTCCAAATAACAGGTTTTAAGTGCATAATGTATTTATCTTTGGCTGGAAAGCTTTCATCTGGCTTTGGCAAACAAAGGCCATTTCGAAATGGTGTTTGGGTTGTATTTACAGCACAGGAGTTGTCAAATAACAGTCAAAGCAATTTGGGCATCACAGAAAATAATAGGAGTGATTCTAGTGCTTTCTGTGAAAACCTTTAAACTCCCATTTCATTAAAAATTCCACTCTGCAGCTGGTAGCCGAGATTTACTGGGTTTCACCATCTGTGCAGATTAATGTTTCCTAAAGGAGAATGAATGCAACAGATGAGATGGTTGGCTTTACAGATCAAACAAAATCCCAAAGTACAATCTCTTCCCTGACTCTTGCATCTTACACCTGTTTCCTTTTAATCACATGACTGAATTGTTTAGGAGAAACAATTCCAACTTTCCTTAAAGCTGATTGATTTGAAGATTGCAGATCACCAAGATTCTTGTGGGCTGGTAGCTGTGGAGAACTGGTGATTTTATTGAGTAGGTTTTATTACAGATTGGTTGACCACCACCTTTAAATGTTACTGTGAAAATTTTCTTCACCCAACAAGTACAGTGATTTAAAGGCATTTCAGTGTGTGCTCCAAGCTGGATTAGCAGTGACAACCAACATGGAGAAGCTCAGCTGTCTCCCACCCACACCCCTGTTGTTTTCAGTCTCATCTCTTTCTTTTTGACTGGCCATAACTAATCTTTCCAGGAGAATGAGCATGTGATTCATTTCAACTGTGATTTTAAATCAATCCTTTGTTACTACATAACTTACAATGTTGTAATTTTAAATTACATTAGCTTCACCACACATCAAACATGAAAATAAATTCTTGGCAGTGATCACTGTATTATGATTCATCAGTAAAATTAATAGAGTTTCTGGGTTTGCCAGGAAATGGGATCATTAATTTAACTATTTCTTGAGGGCAAGAATGAAAAGCACTCTACCTGCTTACCAAACCAGGTATCAATCCCTCCCTGGGTTTCCCAGTAAATATTCCTGGTTATTTCCCTGAAATACAGAATGTTTTACTCTGTTCTGGTGGCTAACATCAGACATTGGTGCTGAGGGAAGGCAGATCCATGGCATGGTGGGCTCAGCAGCCTTCTGGAGAGGAGAGGCAACAAGGGTTGGGACAAGGAGAGGGGCAGCTGCCCCATCCAGAGCAGGGACTGCCAGAGCCTCCTGTTCCTAAAAAAGACACTAACTTAGCCCTGCATAAAGAACAGCAACAGCATGGGGTGTTACCATTCCCATGAATTTAACACTAAAAAAGCCAAGCACCCCAGAAACCATTTGATAATACAAACATGAAAGTGGGCAATTAAACTCACTGGCAACATTGGTCCTCGCTCTCCCTTGCATTTTTCTTTTTTTGAAATCCAGCTGGTCTCTAGCTGTCACCAGGAGTAACCAGTAGCTACATTCAAGGCCATCGATGAAAAGCCTTTGTCCCCTGGAAATTTCCCACATTCTTGAAAACTTGCATCGCAGAATAAATTCCTTTAAAAAATCGAATTTTGATCAGTGAAATACTTGGGTTTGTTGGGGTTTTTTAAAATTTCTATTTACTGCACTTCTTTGATCAGTCCACTACTGCTTTTCTATACTAATTATAAGGCACAATATCTCACAGAGCATCTGGTTCAAGAAATGTCTCAGAGATGTCTCACAGTGTCACCAAGGCTGCTCTGTCCTCCTTTAGGATGGACTGGTGACACCAGACTGCACATGCACAACACCAGAGTGCTGTGGAACCAGCAACCCTCCTCTATCTGTTTATATTCTACCTGAGCAGCTGCAACTCTGTTTGTTCTTGTATTTTGAACATACTGAAATTGCCTTCTCCCCTTTCTGTAGCATTAGTGATTCATTCAGAGAGTTTTCTACCAAAGAAATCGTTTGTAGAATTTTTACCACTTTCAGAGGTAAAAAGTCAAGAGTTACATGGGAAGATAAGAGAAAAAATCTGTTCTTGTAAATGGGATTTTTGTGGTGATTCATCATACAGTTCTACTTTATATGATTTTCAAATGGTTAGCAGTGTTCTGTATTGACACAGCTGCAGCTATTAGTAAGCCCTTTCTGACCAGCCCAAGCTGCTGCACCAACCATGCACTAATAGGGGCTACCCTCCTCTGTGGCTGGGACGGTAGTGCAGAGCAGGAAGGCTGTAACTGCTCTTAGCTGAAGGGCCAGTTGTCACCAGCTGTTACAATGTGCCCAGGTTCCACAGCAAGGAAGGAAGGAGAGACTCTTCTTTGCTGTGTCCAATAGCAGACCATTTCAGGACAGCAGAGCAGAGACAAGAGCCCTAAAACAAGCAGAACACAGGGTTTTACGTGGGGGAGGTACAAGTGGTGGGCACGGGACATAAACCAATCAGAGGAAATCAAAGGAGGACTTAATCAGGAACAGGCAGGCAAATAATCCAATCATAGGGAAGGCATGTAGCCAATAGCTTATCAAATGCAAGAAAACTTTCTAGAGGGAGGGGAAGGGTTCAGGGAGGATTGACAGCTTGGTGGGTGTTGCTTAGATGTCCTGGTTTAGGACAAAATTAGAGGAGAATCTCAGAAAGAGAGACCCTAGAAACAAACCTCCACCACCCCTCCCCCCATCTCTGGGTTTGGGAAGGAATTCGTCGGAGGAAAAGTGGAAAAAACTTGTTTATTAACAAATGAATAAAACACTCCCCAACACAAGGAAAAAGAAAAGCAGCCTCAGATGGTGCTTAGGCAGTTACTGCAGTTGCTGTGAAGGGAGGGCACAAAGCTTCTCTCGCAGGTCCCGGAGATCCCAGATATTCCCAGGTCAGGTCCGGAGCCGGTCCAATGATCTTGGGCGGGGGGGGAAGGNGGTAAGATTGGCATGGGAAGGGGGACAGGGTACAAACTTTGGTTAAACCAACAGAGCAGGGAGAATTAAAACAGACTAGGTGAAAAACACCCCACAACAGTGTATAGTTTAAATTGGGTTTTATTCTTTTTTGTTTTGTTCAACTTGCATTTGTCCATTGCTTGGTTTACACTTTTTATGTAAATAAGCTGCCTGATTGTGAACTAGAGAAAAATTAATATTTTCAAATATGTTGGATGTTGTCTGTGAGCTCCCCTTGTATTTTTATTATTTTGTCAGCTCTCCAAACCAATATTTTTCTCTAGAAAGATGCTGCTTAAGAAATTAGTATCTGGGAACAGAGAAACCAAATTACAGCTTTGCTTAGGTGAACATAACTGCTTTTGATGTAAGTGGTAGTTTCCCTTTTTTATCTGGTGTGTAATTTGGAAAAGTGCATTTTATATCTAATTTGACCTGGATTTTGCTACACCACATTTGCAAAATAGAGGAAACAAGCACAGTAGACATCAAAGTGTTTATTTGGTACCTACCCTGGCCTGCGAGTATAAAGCGAGTATTGAAGTGTTTTGAAGCTAGAGACTTAGACATAAAGAGAGTTGTCAGCTTTACTTCGCAGAGAGTTCTCTGTCCCATGGTCAACCTAGTTTTTCCAGAGGTGCCCAGGTATCTAAAGGCACTGAAGTGTTTTAGGCAGAGTTATGAAAGTATTGACGGTATTTACCTATTTTACAAGCAGATTATGATGATGAAGAAGTATTAATTGCTTACAGTGAAGTGGTTAGACTTTAAAACTCACTAAGATGGCTTTGCAGCTTCTCCATGGAAGTCTCAATGGATAAATTTCAGCTCCATCTTAGCAGAACAGTTGTCACCCTCAAAGTGTTCCAAGTGCTGGTGTTACAGCTGACAGGGGAGGCAGCTGAACTGGATCTGGGAATGGGTGACCTGGTTTGAGCAAAGGAAAACCAGTGAGAGGTACAAGTCAGAAATACAATTTAATAGGAGGAAAAGAAAGAAGTAAAATAAAGAATACAATCTGGCACCCTGTTAGGGTGATGGTAGCAGTCCGGATGAAGTGGTCTCATTGAATCAGTGATCCTGTAGAAAGGTCTGGTAGCTCCTATCCTCTGAGAGTCAGTGGGTAACCCCACCTGTGCTGTCCCAGATGCCAGATTATATCCAGGTGGGAATGTTTTTCTCCTCCCCTTGGGGGGAGCATCTCACAATGGGATGACATCATTCTATGAGTCATGCGATGGGTCCTTAATGGCCCATTGAACAGAGATGGCTTCTAGAAGGAGTTATCTATGAGTCATGCAGCACAGCATTGATAGGCCCATTAACAGAAGATAAGGAAAACAATGCTCCACCTGGTTTCAACAGCCCATGAAGATGGTGATAGAATACATACTTCAGGCACATCTTACATTTTAGCCTAGGACAATGGGGTTATCATCCTTTTTAGGATAAAAGGATTTTATTTGTTCTCGCATTTTTTTGTTCTGTGTGCATATTTATGGCAGGCTGTCAATGTTGAGGGAAGGTGCCTGTGTAGCTCCCAGTCTGTCAGACATTCCTGTGAAGCACAGAGCAGCTTCATGGACCAGTACAGAAATTCAGAGTATAGAGCTCAGTTGGAACAGTACTTCACTGCTGGAGTCAAAGCTGCTCCTCTCTTGTTTCATCACCCCTCCTTTCCTCCTTTCACAGATGAAACACTTGCAGAGGATTTCAAGTTAATTTACATCCTGCAGAGGGTAAATGGCAGAAATTGTTTCTTGCATTTTTGCATTAGGGCTGACTACTGGAAGTTTTGCAAAGGAAATCTTGTCACTCCATATTCCATCAGGAGAGGCTCATTCCTTTGGAATGGAGTTACTCTTCATTACCTATGAGGCAGCATTTCTTTGATAGGCCTCATCTTCCACTCCCATCTGGGTGAAGTGGATGTTTGTACCTGTCAAAATGCAGTTGGTTCATGCTGTGAAAAATAATTATTTGGACAACAGAGCTGCTTTGAATTTACATGTGACTCATCCCACAACCCTTCCCATGTTTGTAGGATTGGACCTTGGACTTGGGAAATGACTGATAAATATTCCTCTAAACACCTACGATTTCAGAACAATGGATGTTGCTAAAATGTCAGCACTTCTGAAAATGGCAATTTGTTTACTAAAAAATTAAAAGAGCGATCAGCTTTTGATGGTCTTGGCAGCAATGTCTGTGTGCTCTTGAAATTTCTAAAAATATATTCACAGTCTGTTCTACTTTGCCTGTGGTTCTCACACACATGTGGCACCACTGGTAATATTTCTTAGAAGAGCTACTCCTTTGGGTAGATTCTGAAAGGGTGGATCCAGCATTAACATAAACTCCATTAACTCTAGAATATTTTGATTTGCAGAAGATTAGTGGTGTATATAGGACCCAAACCATCTTTTTTCCTCCTTTATACAGATTATTGCATTTATTTCAGTGCATTTTTCAAATGAATAACCACAACCCAGAAATATCATAATCTATTAATAAAGCGCTTTGCTTAGCATTACAGACTTTGAGTAGAACTGAAATGTTCCTGTAAGGTGTCCACACATAGTTTGACACCAACTAAACATCTTTGGTGACTTGTGAAACAAGACATTTCCACAGATTGTGCCGTTTGTGCTACTAATCTCTTGTTAACAGGATTAAGAAATCAATAGTTATGCTGTCAAGAGAATGTAAATGTTTCCCAAAGATGTTGTAGGATATTTCTGCCCAGGACTCCATTAAGAAATGAAGAGTGTGCTGACTGTACTGCATGTTCGGCATAGCGAGTTGAAACCATTTCGCACCCCTGAAATTCTGGGAAGAACTGTTAAAATACAGGTTGTACATGACTAATTCAGAAAAAAAAATAAACCAACCCATAACATGAGTAAAGCTGATTTGAAATCTCTAAACCATAAACATGTACTGATGTAAATCCATGGAAATATAGCTACAGTTTTACTCTGACACTACAAGTTTACATTGTTCATTGAATTAATACAATGCTAAAAAATCCCCAGTGCAGATCCATTTAGAAGTGTTTGGGTTAAACATGTCACATTACTGAGCTGACAGACTTCAGCTTTGTAACATTCACAAACCAAACCTATTTTCTCACAGCTGTCTGGAATGCCAGAAATCTGTGTTAATAAAGTATTGCCATAAGATCCTGTTCCACTTCTCTGTTCATCCTATCACTCAAAGCATTGTTTTATGCTCAGCTTCTCTTTGGTAGACAACTGACTGATTTGGTGATCAGAGAGGCACTTGCAAACCTGTCTTCTTGGAAATGCAGGCATTTCTAGAGCAGATATTCTGCCTATTTTATACTTTTTCCTAATACTCCAGTCTCAAATTGGTGAGCCTGATGTACATTCCCACCAACCCACTTTATACCATTAAAAAATAGCCACACTGATATTGTGAGCTCAAACAGGACAGATTTTCAGTTTTCTGGATTAACTATGGTGAAAGCTGTGTCAGCAATAAATATATTGTTCTAGAAGAGACATGCTCCAGACTAGAAAAAGTGAGTCCATCAAAGAGAGGCAATATTGTCAAGGCAGTGCTTATATTTCATACTCCTCATGTTTATATTTCAAATGAGAAGTCTGGGAAGAAATCTGGAGAACAGATGTAGTGCAAGGAAATGCAGACAAACAGAAAAGACAGTATAGGCTTTCAGATAACTACAGACAAAGCTATTTTAGGTGGCCAGACACTGACAAAAGTGCCCATGAAAATGTTCTGCTGGTTGTGTGGAGAACTGTGGAAGCTGAGTTGGACACTGCACTCAGAGTGCTTCTTTAGAAAATTCAGGGGGCTCCAAGCATCACCACCTTGATATCTAACATTCTCTCATACCTTTTCTCTGCAATGTTTTGTGGGCAGCTCCACACAGTTCTCAGGGTCTATCCATTTATGCCAGCAGCTAGTCTGTAGACTCAATGCCTCAGCTCTTCTTCTGCTCTTTCTTCTGCTGTTCCAGCTCACTCCTTTCTGTCCCTAGCATGGCCACCTATCCTTGTCTCTTCCTCATACAGTGGCTTACCTCATCCATCCCTTGCCCAACCTCCTGTCCCTTCCTCCTCACAGCACAGCTAGCAGACTCCAACTGACCCCAACTCCAACTGAACTCCCTCCTAGATAACTCACTCTTTATCACACCCATAGCTGTGGGGGCAGGGCTGTTCCCACTCTTAGATAATTAACACAGCTGCAGTCTATCAGAGGTAGGATTGCCTTTAGCATTATCTCTGTCTTCCCACAAAGAACTGCACTGAGCACTTGGAATACTTTCTCAAAGCAGAAGCTTGACTAGCAGAGTAGTCCAGTATAAAAATTTTGTATTAAGTGTCCTACTGCACCTGTGCTTGTGTGCAGCCTTGGCAGAGCCCTGTATTCCAGCTCTCTCCAGTCCCTCTGCCAGGTGCACTTTGAGCACTCACTGCAGGGGTTGTTTCTGCCTGACTTTGTCTCAGAACAAGGTTAAAGAAGCAATGCAGACCTACAAAAGGCAATCTAGGCCTTAATCAGCAATTCAGCTTTTAGAACTCTGACCTTGAAAGTAGAACAATATAAAGAAGGTCTTATGGAAAACAGAGGGGAAATTAAGGAAGAGCAGTAATAGACAGATTTGGGGAAAACAGAGCTATTACCCACCCCATACCCAGCAGCCAGGCTTCATTCAGGCTGCATCTTTATCTGCTGTGTGAAGAAACATCAGGAGAAGCTCAATGGAAAAACAAACTGTGGGATAACTGTCCATTTTTTCCTTCATTTCAGTCATTCTCAGTGAAGCTTAGAGACCCAGCACCAAAACTTCACTACTAGGAGGCTTCCCCTTATATCCAGACCTTCTGACAGCTGGAAGACAACTTCTGCTCTCTGTAACCATGCTCAACCACCTAATGACAATACATTTTCCACTACCAGAGTAGAGCACCACAGGTACAAATAAACAGCTTGGCAAGTGAAACCCCCTTGTAAAGCTCACATCCAAGTTCCCTGGACACAGGGGAACCTGTGTCCACTCAGGGGCTCACCAGGTCTCACAGCTGAGAATGTTCCATGTTAACACACTCCCTGCCTGCACAGATGAACATTCAAGGCACATTTCTTACTGTGTTCTCAAGTACTTCCTCAGACGTCTCTCCATAGCAGGTGAGCCCCTCAGACTGGACAGTAAGAATTGTCCTGATAAAGGATCTCTTTTCACCTGCATGATCAGGTCCTTATAATCCAACCAAGTCAAGAGAGTTTCTCATATTTATAAGGGAAAAAAGAATCCTTTCTCACTGTAATGACTCCAAAGCCAAGGGCATGCCCTGAGATACCAGTGACAAATCAGCCTTCCTGAGCAGATTTGACTTGACAGCCTTGTGTAAAAAACTTAAATAAAGCCATGAGTTTACACTCTCCACAGCTGCCACAGTACATGTGATGATTGCAGACTAAAAAAAAAAACAAAAAACAAACAAACAAAACCCAAAAAAACCCCAACAAAACCAAAGAAAAAGACAGAGGAGAAATTAAGATTACTAGGAACTTTTCACAGCTGAATTGGGAAAATAAAAGCCACCACTATGTAAGTTTGGCAGTGTAAAACTTTACAGGTAGTTATGGAAAGTCTTAGAATGTTGAAATGCTGGTGAGCTGAAGCCATAGGTCTGTCCTCCTGGGGTTTGCCATGCTCATGGCACTTAGGCATCAGCTGAATAATCTTACTTTTTGTCCATTTTAAAAACAAGTATTTTGTCCATAAAGAGCAAAATTAATTTGGATTCTGAACATTAAAATGTCAACAGTGATTCATCCAGTAGTCTCCTGTGGAAATACTCCTTTTTCAATGGAACTGGCTGTGTGTTGCCTATGTTTGTGTTGCCTATGTTATGTTGCCTGTGTCTGTGTGTTGCCTTCCAGTTTCATCTGAACTTGTTTCATCAGACTCTTTATGAAATGTTCTTCAAATAGCCAAGCAGGTGTTTACAAAGGCTTCATTTCTAATAACTGGTTTGAAAAACCACATATACTCAGTCATGTTTTTAGCCATTGCATCATTTATATGTACTTTCTTCATCAGTGGTTCCTCAGAAAGCCAGTCAAGGTTATTTTTCAGTATACATCTATATTGGGATGCTTTCCTATGCATTTATATTGGTATAACTTCTTCATATACTCACAGAGTACTGGGGAAAAAAAAGTTAAATAAAGTTGGATTTAGCCATGATCGCAGTTTTTGCAGTGCTTTAATGTCACAATAGTTTTTTAGCAGTGTTGCTACCCCGAATGTTCAGGGAGAGGGGAGCAAAGCAAAGCATTAGAGGCTGAAATCATGTATACACCAGTGCATGCACAACGGACATTAAGATTACTTCAGATTTATATGAATAGAAGAAAAAGTAAAATCTTCAATCCTGCGACCTCTGTCCACTGTTCTTTGTGCTTCTCTGCAGACTGCTGGCATCCTTTAAAGCTGTCTGAAGCATTAGCTTGATAAATGCATTTTCAGAGTGAGCTGAGATGGCAGATAGCTACAGGAAGGATTTAAACAGTTATTTAAAAAAAAATGTTAGAAGCCATTCTCTTTGGGAGATAGCTTTACATATTTCATAGCACCTGGCTTAATAGCTGTGATGCCCAATCCCTGTTAGCACTCCCCAGGCACAGGAGAAACGCAAATAGTGAGCAGCTGTTTTGTGGAGGCCACAAATACATCATCAAAAATTAAAACAGAGTTCAGAGGTTGTATAATGGAAATTTACAGAGGTAACAGCAATATCTGGAATGTTTTCACAAACCCCCCTGCAGTCAGGTTCCTTAGATAGGCTGCTGCTTGGCCTAATTGGATTCCCATAGCTTCTCTTGGACGAAGCAAAACACCCAAAAATTTTGATAATATAAGAGGGTTCTCACCTGGAAACAACACAAACATACCCTGGGAAGCCTGACTAAAATCCAAGGGTCACATTATGTCCTTTGCAGTTGAGGCTAAAAGAGGGAAATATGTGAGAAAAAGTTGTCCAAAACTGGTTTTGCCCAATTTTTCCCATTCCCTCTTACAAATAAGGGACACAGGGTCATTCCTTCCATTTGTTTTGAACCTGAGGCTTTATGGAAGATTTGTTTTTTTGATAGGAGGACCTTTTGAGATGTTCAGAAATTCCTAAACTCGGGCAATCTACTTTCTTAGGAGAGTTAAAATAGAAGCATCAGTTCTGCCTACTCCTTTCTGTTTTCTTCCTGCATCCTTGGAGCACTTTGAGCACTTGGAGTCCAGATAATGCAAGAGAGGAGGAACAAGCACCACAACTTCCCAGGATACAGCTCAGTTGTTTCCAGGTTGCATCTGCTCCACAGAGCTAAAAAATACAGGTGTCAAAGCAGTAATGCTGTTTTTATTGCCCTGAAGAATGTGGATACCTGATGGCAATGTTTTTGCATGGGGGGAATGGGAGAGGGAAAGGGATGCACAGCAGGAGCGATGCAGGAAGGGAGCCCTGCTCAGGGCTGACATCCTCCAAGCTGGCAGGTGAGTTTTACAGTGCAGAAAAACAGCAGTGCTGAGAAGATTCAGTGGGAAATAAACTGCTGATGAAGCACACAGGTTTGGAGCTTTGGAAAAGTTGAGTGACAATGTGTTGTCTGGATTAATCTGTAGGTTCTTCTCTTTCAGTTAGAAACTGCCCCCAAACCAAATTGTCCAGGTCAAATCTAGCTTTAAAAAGCAAAAAGTGTAGCTCATCCTCACTAACATTTTCTTTGCTTTTTGTTCAAAAAGAGCTGGATTTTTATGGGACTGTTTTTGACTTAGTTAACTTACTTGTTTTTTAAGTATGGCTGAGTACAGTATGCTTGAAACATGCACTGGAACCATATTAAACTTTAACAAATAAAGTGCTGGAGTACCAGAGGCTTAGTATTAGGCTAAAAATGTTAGGTCTGGAAAAAGGAGTTCAGTTTTCCACTTTTATTTACTCATATAACATTAATAATTAATCCAGTTTCTATTAAGGAAGATTTTGATGTTGATGAAAAGGACAAAAACAGCATGCAGAAGGTCAGTGAGACCAATGTGACATGGTGTAGACTTGCTTAGTCACCAGCTCGTGTGATAATACAAACTTCAGAAAGATATACAAGTTCTGCATAAGAATCCTTACAGGTCTTTGGCTTTAATTTCTGATTTCTATACTTTGTCAGCAGAATGAATAATTGCATCATACTGCTTTTGTTTGTATTTCCTTTTTTTGTAGTCCAACATACTCTTCACCATGGAGATGGGATTCAAACACAAGCAATAAATGAAAGCAGTTGCCATGGCACCATTACTGTTTCTGTAATTTCATCAGTTGACACTGGATGGGTGGGATAAGATGAAGAAAAATCCCCACACTGAAAGTTATGAGAGGGAATTTAAAACTTTCTGAGCCTCTGAGTTTGTTTCAAATACTGATTCAAATTTAAGTCAAATGAAATGTTATGTGTCTGTTCTGAGCCATCCCAATAGCTCCAGGTACTGCTGCTAAGTTCCTAAGTTTTTGCTCCTAAGATGTTCACCTACAGCTCTGATAAGGAGAGCCAGAGTCCAATTTAGCCCTAGATGTATTATAACAAAAATAACTCATCCTACTCATGGGCAGGGTTATAAGAGGCAAGATAGCAGATCCTGTGCCTGGCACTACATCCTGCTCAGAGGAATAATGTATCACAGGTTCTTTCTCCTCAGGTAACAGTCCCAAGGCATGGCATTGCCTCTTCTTCTCCAATTGGCCACTTGAGTATCTCCTTAGAGAGCTTTGCAGGCTGTAAATTACAAGAAGGCAGTAAAATAGTAAAAGGAAAGACTAAGACTGTGATCCTGGATTACACTGTTGAGCCATAAGAACCATATACGTATAATTATGGGAAGAAATAAATAGAAAATTGAGGCTGAATATCAGGAAAAACTTTTCAACAGTGAGAGCTAGTAGGCTATAGCTTATTCCCACAGAATCTCCCACATGAAACAGTTGATGCTCTTAGTACTTGGAAGTCTCAAAACTGAGCTGGGCAAAGCGTTCTGTGAGAAACATCCTAAAGAACTCTTGCAAGATGATCTTTTTTTCCTGATGTACACAAGGCACTATGGCCTTGAGAAGAAGCCCTCACTCCTCTACTTTCCTTGTCAGTGATGCTCCTTAAGTTTATTATTACGTGAGGTTAAAAATATTCAGCTGAATTGTTTAGTTGCTCTCTCACTATATGAAGTCTTCATCAACTGGTACCTGACAGTGTCTGATATACACAACATAGGGCATTTATTTTTCAGTCAATAATTTCTCTCAGCCTGACTTCATTTGTTCTTCCTAGAAACATAGGGCTTGTAACATTCATCTTAAATGTTTTAACCTAAAATGTTTAAGTGGGCTCTGTAGCCTTTTTCAGAGCATTTTTGTTCTTATTAATGACATTCCAGAAGGAGTTTATAACCATCTTTATGCATTTCTTTGCAGTTTGATTTTGCAGGTTGAGCCTCCATAGCACAGGGTGTGAGAGTTTTTATCTGGTTTTAATACTGAGTGCAAATGTAGAGTTTGTCTGTAGTGTTATTGCTGCCCTGCAGTTCTGGTAGTTTTTTGTACTCTGTCTTTTTAATGATGATGTGTAGTTTTTCTTCCAAATGCCTCTTCTGCTGTTTACTGGAGTTGTGAAGTATTTACCAACTTCATGAGATATGACCAATGAATAGGGAGGAAAAGGGATTTGATTATTTAAATTACATGGAAAAATATGCACACTGTCAAAACAAAGAGTGTTGGATTGTATTTTCTCTTACATTGTACAAATCAAGAGTAACTGCATTGGAAATAGTGGAGTAGTATCTTTGTAAACCCAATTTAAATACCAGTAAAATCAGATCTCCCAATATGACAAATAAGAATACTGAGGTTTAAAGATGACATTTTAATTTGAAAACTGTTTACCTTTTACTTGCTGTCAGCAAGGCTAGAAGTAATTAAAATTGGCAAAAAAATATTTTCCAAATCCTGGTTATTTTTTTTCTTTCACTACACTTCATACAATCTATTTCCCATTTTATGTTTTCTTTGGTTTTGGTTTGGTTTTTTTTGTTTGGTTTTTTGGGTTTTTTTTCAGTAGTAATAGCATTTTTCTATTTTTGTATTTATTATTCATTATTGTGGATATGATACTGCGCCAATTGGCAAAGATCCAGGGGAATGTTTTCATATCAAATCTGGTTTTAAAGTTTCCTTACTAAGCTGGGTATTTGGAGTTGATTGAAGCGTGCTGAGGTTGAGATTGGCTTGAGTCAATCAGCGTAAACTGAGTAATGCAACTCAGAGTACTCCAGATTTGTACCAGTGCAGCTGAGTTAATGATCTGATTCCTAAAGGGGGATTCAGCTCCTGTGATTGGAAGTGTTGAGTTTCACTGAGGCTGCATCAATGCAGAAAGATGGGCGTTTCCAGAAGCAATTTTATCAAAAAAGATGGGTGAACAAATGTTACACTGTAGGTACCCCTTGCTCTCTCCTAAGTGTAATAGTAGAGAATACTATTAGTTTAAAGCAAGATAATTAGGTATTAAATAGCAAAAATAAGATTACTCAGAAAAAAGGTAGACAATGCAAGCCATCTTCTCAGAAAAAAATCTTTTAGCCTTCATTTGGGTGCTATTTATGCTCCTGCAGAAGTATTTTATGCTATAGACAAGGTAACTGGTGGAACTGGTTATCTTGGCTACCCCCCATTCCAGTCCAGGTGCCTTGAGCACAGTGCAGGACGTGGTTGTTGCGGCCCTAACAAGTCCTGCATACATGTGCTGGGAGGTGCTGCTGGGACTGTACAGCCTGGCATTAAATAGTGACATAGAAATGTCTCTGAAATATTATGTAACTGAGAAAAAGGTGTTAGGTGGATTCAGTTTGGTTTTTTAAAGGATCCAGATTTTGTTTATTAATAATTTTATATCATTGATGATATACAGTGCAGCTTATAAGAAGACAAAGTATTTATGCTTTCTTACAGTTATCTCAAGAAAAGAAAAGAGTATTGAGGGTCATCAGATTATATTATACTTCTGTAGTTTAAAAGATTTTCCAATTTTTTCAATTGATAAAATTACTTGAAGCTGAAGATTAAAGAGAAAGGTTTAAAGCAGAAAAGCTGATTTAAGACTAAAGATTTTTCTTAGCAGCATCCATTTAAAGTTAATCTTTGATCATCTGTGAAGCTGACTGCCTAATATATAAAACCTATAAAAATTATCCTCTCTTTTATTGTGCAATACAAATATTGTATTCTTTGAAATTCAGTTTTGATCATGACTAACATTCAGAAAATCTGTTAAGAAAACCTTAGTCAGAAATGTAACGGAGAACTCCAAACACACCACGAGGATGGACGGAGGGGAAGGACAAAGGAAAACTTTGTCATTGTCACTCTCAGCAATGAAATGGAATCCCAGGATCACAGAGAGGGCTTGTAAGGCAGAGTTCCTACTCTAAAGGTAGTGAAGGTTTTAATATTTAAATGTACAAGAGGATCATTTTATACTCTTACAGTTTATCTATTGATTACACATCCTCTTCAGCCCAGATATTAAATACCCCAGATACTCCTTGATGCATCATTGCAAAAGTAAAAACAAAAACTATGTTTAGCTTGCCAGAGTTTCTCACTAGGCCTGCTCAATATTTGCTTCTTGTAATTCCCTCAGTAACTGTATGATTTCAGCTAACTCTGTGTCTCAAGTCCAGTTACTCACAACAGCACCAACATACACCTGTGGCCAAGAGCATCCCTGCAATCTCTTAATAGCAGAGTTCTGAAAATTATTCCACTGCAAGGTCTCTTCTGAGCATTTCTGCCTGTCAGGAGGCCTACACAGAAAGTAGAAGTTTCCTGCAGTTTTCACATCATCAGACTTATTGTAAATGGAGGGGGTTTCATAGAATCTTTTTACTGACTCCCTAAAACCGAAGAGGGTAGAGGGGGAGGAAAGAAGATGGGCTACAAAGGCAACACTACTGATGAGCAGAATCCAGGCAAAAATTAAACACCTGAAGAGTCATTTCTGAGTTTATAAATTACTTTGTCTCCATCTTTGCACTTGTTTTACATGTTTGTTTTGAATTATGTAAGAGCTTTAAAGTCCTCTCTGCTCCCATCCTGTTTGTATTCCACAGGTTCAGTTAAGAGTGCACTGTGCCAAAGAAAGTCCAGAACAGTCTTGAGCAATTAAGAAAGCTGCTGGGGCATCTCATTTTCTATACCTCCAGAGTGTTATCTGTTATTTCCATTTATAAAACAAAACGGGGAGCATAAAACTTGAGAAGGTTACTCTATCTGGAAGACAAAGTCTTGCTTGCCACAGATCAAGATTTCCCATTATCCAGATGTGAAAACTTTCCATCTGGCTTCTGTATGAAGCTGTGACAAGATGTTTGTAATGCCTTCTATCACATAAACCCGTTACACATTTGTTTTTCATGTCCATTATGTGGCCCTTAGTTTGAAATTAGGGGGCAGGCTTTATTAGTCCTTACTCAGGCAAACTTTATAAGCATTTTGAGGGGAAAAAAATCTCTTTTCAAGATCTAATTTGGACAAAAAAGATTTAAGTGTAAGGTATTTCTGGGTAAAATGTGTCACTGGCAGATCAGCAGTGCCTTTTGCAAAGGGTTTTCATGTTGTCAGAAATTGCAGCTGTTGAGATGATTCCAGATAAAACCATTTTGCTCATTAAATGTGGCTTGGCTGGCACAAAAAAATTGTCCTGGGAAGTGCATTTTCTGAACTCAGGTATGATTAAAGAGGGTGCAGCGTTGCAGAGATCCAGTCAAGGGAAATTTTAATGTTGGACATGAGGATAACGTACTGCTTACAGGGCTTAATCCCACGAAAAGATGGAACAGGGTTCCCAGGCAGGAATTACTGTTTTATGTACTGAATTTTCCATATGAGTAGGTCACTTTTGCTTTTTTTGCTTTCATGCTTAATCTTTGGGGTTTTATGATTATAGGAGATTTGGTATCAATGAGCATTAAATTCAATTTCATGGTGTTTGTGAGACCTATTTTCTTAGAAAAATGCTTCTCAAGGCATAAAGTTACTGTCACATCAGAACAAGGATGAAAATGCTTAACTGTTTTGTAAATGACTTTAACTGTTTAAAGACTTCCTGTTTTAAATAGCCCGAATAATTCCGTTGGCTTGCTTAGAGAAATAAAATCTAATTTATAGTAATTAAAGCACTAACCTGATTAAAAATAATCTCCATCATCCTGTATTTAATACCCAGCAGCTTTGCTGCTGAGGCAGTATTGGTTTACACTGAGAAGGGATTGCTCTGTTGAACAGGCAAGTTCAGCAGCAGATAAAATAGGGGAAACTGGGGCAGCAGAAAGTGAAAAAGAAGTTGGTAATTGTAAAAGTAGTTTTTTAATTCTCTGTGAGTTTATTTGAACATCAATAACAGTTTCATGGGAGAAAAGGGAGAACATCCTTCAGAAATAGCTTCAAGTGCTGGAGGGTTTTTCCTAATGCATGAGATGGAACTACAGCAAACTCCTGGAGGCTCAGAAAGCTCCATCCTGTCCTGGTACAGATCTTTTACAGGGACATTTTGGTGGGTTGCTTTTGGCTCCAACTTCCATGTCTGCACTTACAACCAATAAAACCAAAAAAAGGTAAACTGGAGTAGTGCCAAGATTCTCCAAAAGTGTTGACCCCCAAACTCCAAAAGGAAAGGAAACATGTTAAAATTTGCTATTGCTGTTTTAGCACATATTTTTTTAAAAGGAACAAACAAGTGGAAGTTGTGGAATACAGTCCTAGAATTCCACTTTTTTAGAAAGGAGTGGTACTGTAGGATCTTTCTGGAATGAAAATGTATAAAAACTTTGTCTTAAGTATGAAGCATAAATTATGACCTATTAGCACAGAAAATTTTAGGTGGGGAAGGGGTATCTTTATTATTAATCTTTGTTATTTCAATAGGAGAGGAAAAAAACCTTTTAACCTTTTAGATTCCTATTCTAACCTTCCGTAATTTTTTTGAAATTTAGATACAAGCTTTTTTTCCTCTTGAACACTAATAGAAGTTGTTGGAGAAGAATCACTACAACACTGCACTGTAGTGTTGCATGCAAGTTCTTAATATTCTTTCCAGAGGATCAGATTCTATGAATTAGATTTTATTAATTACAGCCTTGCAGTAAGTTTTCAAAATCAGAGGCATTTCAAATATTTGAGTGGAATTCAACCTACCATGTCATTAAGTTGTTAAAACACTCTTCTTGGAGAAAGGACAGCAAAATAGGTTGAAGATATTTTTACAATCTGCAGTTATCTAACTATAACTCATGTTTCATGTTTCAAAGGAATATAAATGATGCTTTTTTGAGTGAACTGGGAGTTCATTAGTTAGAAACAATATCCCATTTCCCAGAGTCACAGATCCTACATAATACAGAGAGTAAAAGGAGGTACATAACCTCAGAGGTACCTGTTTTCTTCTAGATTTCAGTCTGCAGTGAGTAAGAAAGCAAGTGCAGTGTACCCCATTACATTATGAACTGGAAGTATATTAAACATAAATCATTCTCATGCATCATATTCTGCTTTTTAAAGGAAAAATATTCATTAAAAAGATTTGTTCAATCATAGGTCTATCCTATGGCGTCAGAGATCAATGTCTGATTAATTTGTGCTCTATAGATTTCTGCAGTCAACTTCATCAAACAACCCATTTCTCTTCCTCTAATGATGCTTGAACCCAAAGCTCTTCTCTGAAGTACTTTAATTTTCACTTGGTCATTACAAGAAGACAGTAACTTAATGAACTGCAAATAGGAGACGAAAGTAGCATAAATCATTTTTGCATCCTTTTTTGTGATATTAGTATAACACTTCTTTCATCATTTTAATGCCTCCAGTGTTTTCTGCACATATGATGGTAAAAAATTAAACTGCATTTTTTGAAATCCAGCATACCAATAAAAATATCAACTCATTAGAATAATCAAGATAAATTAATGCCAGCAAACTGTAATATTATTTTACGTTGTGCTACAGTAACTGTTAAGAATGAGTTTCCTACTGAGATAAAAAACATTTAGCATTTATCATAAATAATCAGTAAAAATTTGTAAACTATTCTTCCATGAAGACCTGCTCCAAAACACTTATTTGAAAAATATAAGCCACTGGTGTCTTGCCTTGGTGCTTCTGACTGAAGGTGATAGTCAGTACTTTAAAATGAGATAGTAATTGAAGACTTTTTTTTCTAGCCTCCTGCTTCTGGCTTCTCACTCTGCATAGTTTTCTGTAACCTCAAAAATCATGTTGCCATTTTATTTTTCTAAAATAGCAACTAAGTCAATCATGCCAAAGAAAATACCTGAAAGTGTAAAAAATATAAAAGCATGAAAAGGTAGTAAAA
This sequence comes from Pycnonotus jocosus, assembly GCA_013400435.1. Classification (NCBI taxonomy): domain Eukaryota; kingdom Metazoa; phylum Chordata; class Aves; order Passeriformes; family Pycnonotidae; genus Pycnonotus; species Pycnonotus jocosus. Next base: position 24,734 of record VWYP01020994.1, read on the forward strand.
AGCAGAGTGAGAGGATAGAAATAATTGCTGGCATAATTTTTCTGGGTTCAGTGCACTGGTCTGGAATCTGCTGCACTGTAGGCAATGAGCCATCAGAAAATGAGGATTCTAGAGGATGTGCCTGGCAACAAACAGGCTTATGTGCTTTGGAGACAACACAGGAGCAGTAAAACCTGGCCACGTTTGGAACATGGTGCAGCCCCAGCTGCAAAACCCCCGGAATTTTTGAGAGAGTCCCTTTGTTTCAGAGTCAATAGAACATTTCTGCAAATTTCCCACTTCAATGCTGTGCAAAAATCTGTACTAATGACAATAAAGAAAAGGCAATGCCACATGGTAGGAGGGCAAATATTGCTTCAAAATAATGATATGAAAACAAAATAATGAGGGTGGAGTACCTGCTCTTTGTTCCAAGGGAGATCTCCCTGATCTTGCTGGTACTTCAAGACAGGAGAGCCACTCCTGCTGCCACTCTTCCCTCACTCACCCTCCTCATCCCTTCTGTGCTCTGAAACCAAAGGTGAAATTTTCTCTGACAGTCCTTTTTTTTAATGCTACACTAATTTTGTATCCTTTTTTTTGTTCCCACAATCTGCCTATTAATGAAAAGTTTTCTTTATATTAAATTAGGATGTGTTCTCAGTACCACTGGAGTGCTTGTTTTAACTCCAGGGTGCTGCTTATAGGGGACAAGGTCCTTGCACTTGCCATGTTCTGGAAAGGCTCTGACATATATGCATAAATAATATTTCTGGTCACTGGAGCCTCTTAACATTTTTTTTAAATGGAGTTAAAAGATGAATTTAATTGCAAATGAATGATTCGAAATTGTCATTTATACATTTGCAGTGTAATGGTTTGAAAATAGTAAATATTTTTAGCAGAATGCTCAGTGAAAACTGAAAGCAGTGGCTAAAAAGGGATTTTATGTAACTTTTGGAAAATAAGAGTTTTCTGAATTTAGCACTGCTATACTTCACTCTATCTGAACAGCATCCTTATAAAACCAGAATGGGGAGAAAACCATTGCAGTAGCTCTTCAAATGGCTCCCCCAGTGGCTTTAAGCATTTGTTATTATACACAAAATAACACTTAGGGTACTGAGCATCCTCAGAAAGAAGGAATAAATCCTGAACAGGCAATCCTGCGCAATCACATATACAGGTAATTCTCCAACAATAATAAACTGTTTAGCTTCATATGATTTAATGCCTTTTATGCATTCCTTTCTTCATTTATTTTAGAAAATTATCTTATTTCAGTAGTAGCTCCAACAGGAGCTATTGCACAGTATTAGGCAACAGAAGCCACTTAGTCCTGGTAAAATACCTTTAAACATTGTGTGGTATTTTTGAACAAACACTAAGCTACTTGAGATTTCAGTTCAGCATCATGAAACAGGATAAAGCAGTTCTTTATTAGACTTCTCAGTTGCAAAGCGACAAATGCTGTTACTCCTGCTCCCTCCCGGGATTTGCTCTAATAACCATCAGAGGAGGAGAAGAAGATCATTTGTCTTTTTATTACATACAAATCACTGGCATTTTCCAGCTGTATTTAGGACTGGGATCTAATCCTAAAACATAAATTCCATCATTAAAAAATTATCATTATTCTTTGTGTATTTCATGCAAGTGAAGACTTTTGTTCATCATTAAAATTTCATTTTCAGAAATACATGCAGTAGCAACTGCAGCGGTCACTGTTAACCAAAAGTTAAGAAATTACAGTTCTGTGTGTCATTCTGTTGTCATTATCATAGAATTGTAGAATATCTTGAGTTGGAAGAGACCAACAGAGTTTCACCCCTGAAATGCAAGTTAAGTGATAAGGATATAATCCAGATTTAACTGTATTTTACTGATTCTGTAATTTAATAATGTCAGTGATTTAATTTTCCTGACCAGCCCTTGTGGAGAGCTGGCTAGGACTGTGGCTGACAAACCATTGCCCCTACTCCATGTTCTGACAACAAATAAATGTTGCTTTGGGTACCTGATTCCTCTCACACATTACACTGAAGAGGACTAAAGTAGTTCAGACCTGCTCCTGGGCTAGCTCTTTCACTGAACTTACTTTACTAATCCTAGTTTGTGAGTCCGAGCTTTGGCAGAAAGCGTGGTGGCAGCAAAGAAATGAAAGGCGGACTTCTGCAGGGTAGGAGATGCTTTATTCCAACCAGATGGTCCAGGCAGAAGTGTCTTTCCTGGGGGTTTACCGTGCCTTATAAGGTGAGGTGGGGAAAGAAGGGCTACAGATTTTTGGGACCAATTGGGAACATCAAGAAGAGTTTCTCCAAGGGTAAGGGGGTACCTGAAATACAATCTAATAAATGAAAAGAGGAGGGGAAATGAAGTCTATAGAACATTTAACAATCTTCCCGGAATTTCCCAATCACCAGGGTGTAGTCTACAAGTAACACAAAGGGGCTGGCCTAGATAGTTAAGGGTGCTTTGGGGAGGGGAGGGAAAATAATAAATAGAAATAACAGCATAATAAAAAACATCCATCACCCATGGGAAACCATTGACAAAATAAAGACTTGGGCCAAATGCCCATAAGAGGGCCGGTTAACAGAAAAATGCACTACCACAGAGGACTAATATTTTCTGGTAGTAATTCAAAGTATAATCTATGGAAAATACACTTGCTCATGTGTAATTGCAGACAGAGCTTATCTGATGATATCTGTAGAGTTTGTAGTCACATTGAATTATTAAAATAAAGATATC
>VWYP01021026.1:0-20474 GCA_013400435.1 Pycnonotus jocosus
TTTTTTTCCTGGGATAAAGCCCACCTAAATGGGAACAGAGAGATCTGGTGAAGCAGGAGACAAGGAACCTCAAAGTTGAGGGGTCTGTTAAGTTTGTTTTGTTCATCTTCTGTTTTCATGTTAAACCTTTCAAATATTGCATCTTCCTGATCACCAGGAAATCCTCAGCTATTAGTTCATCTTGGTACAGCCTGCACAAGACCTCTAAATGAAGACTTTTATATGGAGAAGTTTTATCCTATTTCATACTTTTAGGTTTTTATCAGACAAAACAAATCATAAAGAAGCCTGCAGTTCCTGAAACCATATTAGACCCAAAAATGTGCATTGTTTTTTTTCTTCTTTTCAAGTTAACAACTTGACTTTTACATCAGTGACCAACTGAACTGTATTGAGTAAAATTTATAGATGACTTTTTAGCTTAAGTACAGGTTATGACATGTTTATTACATTTTTAGTTTAAATATATGTTAATGGTCCATTATAAATATCATTAAATTCAAACCAGTCCACTTTAACAAGAGACTAAAGAGTTTATTCATAAGCTATTTATCCCATTGTCAGCAACACTTGTCCTATAATGGACTTATTTTTGCTGTTCCTGAAATCTGTGAAATAAAAGCAGAACAAAAACATAAAGAAATCATTTCCCCTAGAAAGAATTTATCACAGTGTAAATTTGTATCACATGTATAAACCCTGGAAGTATCATTTAAAATGTGTATTTCCCAATTATTAATTGTTGCTGTCATCATGAATTATTTGGTCCTGTTGGCTAAGAAGTGAAGTTATCAATTAAAGTAAAATGAGAACTCATCCCTTTTGACTCAGTCTGGTCACATAATTAGTAGTCATTTATAGACTCTCCCATTCATGGTGTTACCCCATTTACAGACTATAATAGTGAGGGAAAATTAATGTCCCAAATTGCTCTAGGCTGATATAATGTGCAAATTGCAGTTCCAAGTATAGTGATAATGTCATTTATAGGACAATTCTGTGGGAAAAGAAAATTGTTATGACACATATATTTTATAAATCTTTTTACTGCAAGTAGAGTCAAGACAGGAGTCTTTGGACATTGAAGCTTTTCCAATTTTAGGAAATAATAATTTTCCTCTAATGATAAAATTGAGGGAACCCAGACTGCTCCTTTAGAACCAGTAAAATATGTTTTAAATGCCATCAAACACAGACTGTAAAGTAAATATTACTTTACTGTAGCCCACACCATTTTTCCTTGTCCTGCTAAAAGTTGAAAATAGATTCCACACAGGAAGGTTATATATGTAAATTCCCACTTCTCAATGACATTAAAAGACAGAAACAATAAAAAATTTAGATCTTTTTTTCTGCCTTTCTCAAATATAAAGATTTTTCTATGGCTTTTTCCATATAGATTACTCACTCAGCACTGCATGAATTTTGGCCCATCTCAGAAGCCAGGGTTGGGAAAAATATAACTAAATAACAGTTTAAATGTCTTTTAAATGTCTTTTGATTTTCTCAGAGAGTGAAAAAGGATTAGAAGTAGATTGCTGAACTTCAACAGGTAGATTTTGCCATATGTTAACATTTCAAAAAGTTAATTAAAAATATGTTCTGCTAAAGAGACTCATCTGAATAAATATTTAAAACTTCAGAATTTTGAAATTCAAGGCCGTATTCCTTATGTTTATACACTAAATGTAGCATAAGTGGCATTTTATCAAAGATCATTACATTTGAAAAGGGTTAAATGAAGCAAATTACAAAAAAAAAAAATTAAAGGAGAATTATATTTATGAACTCCAAATTGTATTTTTTCTAAAGTTCTGAGTTTTGACTGTAAGACCATGATTTTTAAAAACAAACAGGGAAACATCCAAAGACATGCATTTTTCTTCCCCTTCACATGGTGTGGGAAAACCCTTCAACAAATACACGCCTGCATTCGCGCACCAGTTTCAAATTACAAACTGCGTTCCCCAGCTTTTACAGGAAACCGCTGGGCTTGGTGGCAGCATTAAGTTATTTTTCTGTTGGCCCAGGATGTGCACTGGTTACAGCAGAGCTCTTTGGTGAGCCACACGTACAGGGCTGTGTACCCGCAATCAGCGGAGCACGCATTAATCACGTGCGAGCAGGACGTGCGGACAGACTCGGCGCTGACTGGCAGCCCCAAGCTTACCTCCACCATCTGTAAATTTTCTCCAGCCAGCCACACAAATGCTTCCTCTAAGAACAAGGAGATGGAAGGGCAGATCGACTCTCAACACCAAAGAACCAGCTCCCCAGAGTTTTCAGCTATTATTGACACCTTCTCCTTCACCAGCTGTGTTGATCTTACTGCCGCCTGAGCGGGCCAAAGGACGCAAAATTTTCTGTGTTCATTTAGTGACTACATAAAGCAGAAGAAACTTGGCACCATAATCTCAAAGCACTCTGGAAAAAGTGCCAGTTACATTTAATTCTAAGTCAATAGACCTTCCAAATTATTGTTGAAAGCCCATGAAAAACCACAAAAAAGAGAAATTCTTCAGAAACTGGAAAAAACGGTGGGCAGAAGCTTTTTACATTATACACCCAAATATCCTTTTTCTCCTCCAGTTGTTGCCACAGAGTCAGGAGCTGGATGGAAATGAGTCTGCAGTGTTAGAGTAAGAAATCTTCCACTGATTGAAGTAACTGCTACAAACCGGATGGGGACAAGACACACATGAACCTGGGAAGACATCTCCACCCTGTTTTGCAAGCATCACCTTTTGTTGCTGTTATTTTTGTCTGTGGAAAAACAATGGAAAGTCTTTCAATGTCCAACATGCCCTTATATGAAATTTATAAATATGTACATGTTTGTCCTTGGGCTCACTCAAGGAGTAATTCTTAATTTAAGGGTCATATTCAGAGATAAAATACTGTAAATAGCAACAGTGTTTATCCATTTCAACTGTCTGCATCACCACAGTCCGTGATGGTTTTAAGCTAAAACAGAATCTACGACACAAGACATTCTAAAGGGATGCAAGACACACTGAAATTGGTGTAGTCATAAAATAACCCAAAACAAGAGAAATACTGAATCTACTGTGTTATCTGGCAGCAATTAAAGAATGTGGAATGGCAGACATATCCTATAAGGCTGCCTGGAACACCTTCCATGGGTTAATTCTGTGTGGAATCCTACTTTGCGCTTCTTACATGAATATTCACATCTTAAGAAATCTTTTTTGCTGTTTGGAAACTTTGGTCTAGTGGCAGATTGAAAGGGACAGGCAAATTTTTCTAAGCACCCCGAATGCTAAATTCTAGATGTGGCACTTTGAAATAGCTCATTAGCTTATTTCAAATTCAAGATATAAAAGCTTTCATTTCTGCAATGCCTGGGAAACTCTCCAAATAAAACCCAAGGTTGTACCATCCACATTTTGCAAACATTTCTCAACATTCTATGCTTTTTTTCCACAAGTGTGGCAGCCAAATAATTCCTTACAAATCAGCAACAGCAACTCATCCAGAAAAATAAAGTTAACATTTTGACATGTCAAAACTTCCCTTTAGTGTGAAGCTTGGATGATTTCTGGATTTTTTATCCCAGTTCCTTGTCCCCTGAGGTACCACCCAGGCAGGCTTTTGGACAACCTTGTGTGTATTTGGGTCACATAAAAAGAAAATTAGACCCTCTACTTTTCATTTCATTGAGAGCTTGGGAGTGCCGTCCATGCTGTTAGTCTTGACATTCCAGGATGTACAATTATTGCTCTCCTTTGAATTTTTCTTATTACCAGCCAGGGCAACTGGTATTTGGACTTCTGCATGGACTTTAAAAAAAAAGAATAATCCCAGGCTTGTTCCCACTGTCGTTCAAGCTAACAAAACATTTGCCATGACTTCGGTGGAGCGCCAGGCCCTCAAGGAGAACTTTCTCAACATTCAGCTTCAGCTTTTGAAGTTCCACATGGCTCAACACAAAAGCTGAGTCACTGGGGAGGAGCAATTTCCTGAATTGCTTGCACGCTGAAATGCACATTCCAAAAACTGTAGAGGCCAGATTAGAATAGAAATAATTTTGCCAAACATGCCATGATTTTTCCTCCATTTTTTCTATGGTAACTGCGCTTTACTGTGACCTTGGCAAGTTCAGGTGTAACTTGCTGTTATCACAAGAGGATACATTTGAAGAAGTGTGGATGGGGATTTATGTTGTCTGGAGAAGTCACTTTCAGACAAAAGTTGTTTGTTCAGCCATTTCCACGTCAGTGCAGGGACAGGGTGATGTCCTCCCATGATGCCAAGGAAGAGTGTGGCTGCTGTGGCAAGGGTGAAACACCTTTCCCAGGGGAAGCTGACATGTTATTTCTTTTGTAAAAAACCTCAGGACTTTCTGAAAAAGGAGTCAGTATTTGGTGAAATATTAAGGATTCTTTGGAAAACGTGCTTTGCTTCGTAAGAAGTTACTCAGAATGTGGTTCAAAATGTGTTTTTCTAACTAAAGAGAAACGTGTGGAGCATATGAAAAAATACAGAAACCCATGAAAGATATCTTTGTTAAATGTCAGTGATATGTGTCTGTTATTTTTCTGTCTTGCAAGCTAATAAACTTAAGACCAGTTGCTTTACAGACAGGGTAGTTATTAGCTCTTGGTAGAAAATAATGTACCATGGGGAATTTACAGTATAAGAAAAATGCTCTTAAATATTTGGGGCCATCTGAGCCACCCAGATTAAGTGTTTGCTGGCAGTAGAGGTGTTATTGTTGCCATAGCCCTGCCACATGATGTTATTCTCCCAAGTAGAATGTAGTTTTCCTATTAAAGACCTCTGCTTAAGTCCATGATTTCCTTCTCATACCCAGGATGGAAGAGAGGTTTCTGAGAATTGGGAAAAAAATCAAAAAGAACAAAATTGCTATCAGTATTTTAAATAAAGCAGGTGGACTCCAATAAAAAGGCATTTGATTTCTGACTGCTGACACAGCAAATAGAATTGTTGAAGGACTACATTGTTGAGTAGAGAGACTGTAAACTTGTTGCTTCTGTCTTTCAGGAAAAGCAGAAGACACCCAAACCCAAAAATAAGACAGCTCAAAAACAGCTCTGTGGGGAGGTATCTAACCCTAATGGTTTTATTTTTCTGGAACCTTCTTTCTGCTATTAGACATCTCCTGTTTTTTCTTAATTGTAACTTGAATCTGGCTAATGAAGATCCAGGCTGGCAATAAGAACAGCTACCATTGCAAACCCAACAGCCAGACTGTGTGGTGATTGTCGGGATTATCAACCACCTTCCAGACAGAAAAATAAACATGAAATTGTGTTTTCAAACCCCTCAAACAATGTCTGGCTATACACATTCTTGGCCTTACACTCTGCTTTTAATAACGTAAATATAAATTTTTTTCTGCATTAAAACCTGACAAAATTGCTTCATCACTTATTCCAGGGAACCTATAGCAAAGCTGAGGTTTTATGAGTGTAAGTAGATTAGACCTGCAATGTTATTTTTAGCCGTGTAGTTATTCATGAGCAAAGGGGTTTTTAGATGCAAACCAGGTGCAGACCAGCTGCTTTGTGTATCTGTGAAAGTGGCCTCGCACTGAACAAAAACATTGCAGATACCTATCTTTGAATAACAGCGTTTCTGTGACACACAATTCCTCCATCTTATCCTTGCACAACATTTTTCCATAGCTAAATAATTGGTGGGCTCCTCAGCTGAGGTCAAACCACGAGCATCTGCCTAAGCAGAGCCTCCACAGGGCACCTCATGGCCAGGCTGGGAAGGCAGGGAGTGCAGACTGCTCCTTCCCAGGTCCTTGGACCATCCTGGGATAGAAGGAGCCCCCATTCCAGCCTCTGCTACATGCTGACAGAGCCATACAATAACAGCAGATAGAAAAACAGCAAATGCTGCCAAACAAAACGGGGTGTTGGAGACAAGGACTGTAAATCCCAGTGGAGGTCAATGTCTCCTTGACCATAAACAAATGATAATTATCGATATTAACACGTGAATTCGTATGGGGAAGGGAAGAGATGCCTTAAGGAAAGCTATGATGCTCAGTAACAACCTAAACTCCATTTCACATATCTCACAGTGATTTGCACTTAGCTTCTGAATAAAGGCCGGAAGCAGCCTTTGATTGGAAAAATATTGTGCAGCCAGAAAGCAATAGCTGAGAGAAAGGAGCCTACAGCACTTGAGACTAGGGGCTGAAAGTTCCACCTGATAGAAAAATGAATGCCTGTTGATCTGGAGCAAACATAATGTGAAACATGTTTGCTGAGTGAGAAAAAAGTTGGTTGAGCAATATGAAAAGCAGCTGTGGGGTGACAGTCAAAAACCAATTAAACAAATGTGACATGGCAACAAAAGAGTCCGTGTGGATTTGGGTCTGTGACGTGACTAGAGGGGACAGTGATGTAGAACTGTCTCCCTGAGCTGTAACTGTGACAACAGCACAGGGGACCTGCCAAGGGTGGAGAGAAACACATGTATTGCTCAGATTCTATGTATCTTCCTTTTATAATTATTGTAATTATTCATTAAATCTCTCAGATTTCCAGTTGACCAGACACATCTCATGCTATGGTGAGGGTAAGTTAACAACACACGTAGCCACACTCGCCTGACATTTACCTAACAGTCTCCATTCCCTGGATTTCTTCTTGTTCTTCTTTACACCAGTCTTGGAAAAAAAACCCAAACAAACAATCAAACCACATAATTAAAATAAAAACCACACTGATATGGAATTTATTCTGCAGAATAGTGTTACACTGACTGTGCTGCAATTTTCAAATCTGCAAGAATAGAATAAAATATCTATACATTTTTAATATCAAGAGCAGATCTACAGCCACCATTCTTCTGCTTTGCAGGAATATACAGTGCCTGCAATGGAATGGGCTTCACTGCTTTTTTTTAGGTATTATTAAAAGAAAAAATCACTGGTTTGTCTAAAAAAGAGCAGATATTGGCCCACTGATTGAAGACTGGATGGGTAAGACACACTGTATATCAATATTTTGTAAAGTGGAATGCAATGAGAAACTGCTTTTTGTACTTGAAAATACTGGAAAGACAAAATTCAAACGCAGATAACAAGGTTTATATCCTTTCTGTCTTTTTTGTGGTTTTCTTCTTGAACAAAGAAACTAGTATTCCATTTTTCTGGTTATTTGAAGCACATAAAATGTTTCGCCAATGAGTCACTGTCAAGAGACTAGATGAAAAACCTTAATCACCAAGAGATAATGCAACAAAGCAATGCAAGTTTATGTTGCAGATTATTATGTAAGAATTTCAACATACTAGGACTCGTTTTCAATGTCTGCTTACAACAATTCAGTCAAACACAGGCATTTTCTATGTCCCATGTGATGTTAGTGAGTCTTTTTCATGAGGCTTCCTACATTTCCATAGAACGGGAGCAACTTTCTTTCAAGCTTCCCTGACATCCTTCCACCTTTTCCTTAAGGGAGCACTTTGGGATGAATGGATGGTTTAGACTCCATGACCCCCTCAGTCAGTGGTGCCACTGTGATGGTCAGGAAGTGACTGATGTTGGCTTTAAGTGCCAGGAGCAGCCAGACAGACGGACACCAGGAATTGACCCTGTGCTTAGTGCTCATTTCTGCTGCTGTTCATCTGCCTGAATCACTGACCTGCACCTGATAGATCCAATAGGCTTTCTGCTGAAGTCTGACCAAGCTATTTACTAACACAGCTGGGCAAAAAAAGTATAAAAATTAGTTTGGATATGAATACAATCTTTTGGTGACCTCCTCTATTCCTAATGCCTTCAGCCCACTTGCTTCCAGGTCGGACTAATGTCTAAAGCAATCATCCCAAGCAGCAATGGGTTATCTCCAGTACCTACAAACCATTCCACATGGTGAGCTTCTTTTTTTTTTTTTTTTCCAGCAGCAGCTGGGAAAGTAATTGCTGGTGGATAGACATGGACACAGTGAGCTTCAGCACCGCCAGGACTGCATGAGGCCATGTGGTTAACTTGAACCGCACGCGTTCGGATTCCCTGCCTTAATTCTGAACCCACAACACAAGGGGAGCATACTTCCCTGCTCCCACATCATTATTTGCAATCACTGTTATCCAAATAATCTGGTTCATAGATAAAAACAGTTAAAAAAAAAAAAAGTTGGAAGAGAGACAATAGATCAGCTAACAATAGACTGGCTAATCATTTAGGAAAACTAATAAAATAATAGAGACATATTAATAAACCATTCAGACTCCCAGCTCATCGTATTTAGTCTATAAACTACAACAAATCCAAAATCCATCTGCTAAATTCTACCGACACTGAAACCTATAGGAACTCTTGGTTCTTGCGTAGGGAGAGGGGTCAGTTCAGTGAGTTCAGCCAAGCACTAAGGTCTGAATTTGGCTTCAGGAATTCTGACATGCCTCCACCTCCAAGGGATTGCAAAGGTTTACCAAGCACCCTAAATACACCAAGCACAAGGCTCTGAATGAGCAAACGACACAAGAAGCAGCTGCATTAGGTTTTAGCAATAAAAACATTGTTACCTTCTGCCTTACATAGATTTTCTACCTGACAAACATCAGAATTAAACAGTTGCAATATTCAGCACATTTTTATCCAGATAAATATTGAAAACATATTTAATGCAATATTGAAGGGATTACAGAATTCAGAAAAGGGAAAGTCTGACTAATGCTGCAGCTGTGCAGCATTCCAGTGAATCCAAGCCATTGCCAGCATTTATTAGCCACTCAGTCTCTGACAATAAACAATCCCCAGCTCATGATCATATATCCAGACAGATAGACGTACAGCATTGCCTACACAGACACATTAACACTGTCCTGTCTATGTGATTACTTTCCAGCATTAGCTTTAGCTCAGTGAGCCCTCTTCAAAAGGTACAGTTCCATTTTAATTTTATTTTCTTTAATGATTGTAGACAACTACATTATATTGTGTCTTGTTGTGCATTTACTTTTGTTTTCTGGAAGAATTACTGTGGCCTGAAGTATATGAAGACTGTTTATTCTGGAGATTAAAATGAAGACTTCAGCCATTTTACAAAATCAAATTTTAAGTTGGAAAAAGTTTTTTCCCCATAATATTTGGAATCAAACTCCTTAAAGTTATGGTAGTAATTTCAATAGGCAGCAGGTTTTTATCCACTGCAGTAGGGCTGATTTGAAAAAGAAAAGACCACTGGAAATGTCTAGGCTTGCATTTCTCAGGGAAAAGTATAGTATTAGAAATACCAAATAAATAATCATGATACTATCCCATTAAATCAGTTGAAGATAAAACTCAGGGATTTTTTTCCCACCCTTTTGTGGGACAAGTAACATAAGTTTTGTGAAGTCTCTTCCATTTCAGCATGCATTCCACATTGGATTCAGATAACCAGGCACACGTGGGATGGACTCAAAGCTGCCTCTCTTATCTTTGGCCACCACCACATTATAAACTTCAGTTAAGAGCTTTATTTATGTTTGGTGTCTGGTGAAGGCTCAGAAGAGGAAGCAAAGAGAAGATTGTCATTAACTAAACAGAACTTTGCAACGTGAAAGGTTTTTGGTTTCTTGCAGTACCTGATTTGCCAAGGACATGCTCAGGGGTTTATATCACACAAGCCAGGACACTTTGCCTGGACACACAGCATTAAAACTGGACTAATACCAGCCAAGACGAATCTCCAGTCGGAGACACTGCTCTGAGAATGGTCTAAACAAGAAAACAAGAATGCTTTGCAGAGGAAAAGCCAGGGAAATGATTCAATGCTTCTGATAATACAAAGCAGAAAGTCACACGAGAGAGACTCTCATATAAAAATACGTATTGTTTCAATACACAAGATAAAATAATTACTTGGCCCCCTTTCTCTGTTGTTTCTTTTAGTAGATGAAATATCACCAGTATTATTCAGTTATACTCCTGACAAAGTTCAACATATCAGAGAAAATCTCCAATAATACCGAGAATGATATTGTTGTCAGTTGGAGAGTGTTTTATTGTGGTACCTTGCTATGATAGTTTTATAAAGATAGTCCAAGAACAAGTGGAAAAAGCAACAGATTCTTTGCAATATATGGAAGGATTAGGGGAAGAATAATACATTTTCATTTTTCCTAGATGCTGAACGTTCCAACATTAAATACAATGGGAAAATATTTTAGAAGCATATTTTTCATCAACTTAAAATTTTCCCTTCAGCACAACCATCTCCAGGGTTGCACTTACATTTACCACTTAAAATTATAATTCTCAAAGTAGCCTTAGGTGGTGAGGATGCAAACCAGCAACAGTAGGACCAAGCACCCAGGTGGGGACCCAGCTAGCAAGAATTCATTCATGGCCCCATCAGATTGGTCTAGGCCGCCAGTCATGAAGATCCCAAAATTGTTGCAGTTTGTAGTGTATTTTAGGACAAATATTTGGAGGCAAAACAAACTAGATGAAGTTACACACTGTACCCCATGACTGCAATAAATGAGCAGCTCAAACAGGTCTAACTCTTTAACAGGGTAGGCAGGTCTAACTAATACTTTTATCAGTCATCCCAAATTGCCAATATTTGTTAGTCATTACATTTCAAAACCTCTCTCCCAGAAAAAAATGATGGACCCATACATCCTGGTCCATATCCTATATTTACAAAAATTGCATTTGTATGGGCTTTGATCCTCTGACCACTCAGCCAGCAGAGCAGGGATGCCAGGGAATAGCTCCAGGGAGGTGAGAGACAATTCTGATCACAACGAGCCATGGCTGAACTGTCCCTGAGGCAACAAGAGTTCTGACCTTGGAATTGGATCCAGCTGGCATAAGACAATTAAACATCGTGGTTGTTACACTGCTCTTAGATATTTTTTTGGTAAAACAAGCATTGTTAAGACACCACTTCACCCCAAAGTTGCTCAGTGGCACAAAGGTGTCAGGTGGTCAGCCACAAATGGTCAATGTTACAGAACCGTAAGAAGTCATTCCATTGGTAGCCCTTGCACCTTCTTTCATTAATGACTGAAGAACACAGGAGAATTACTGAACATTAATCAGTTTTGGAAGTCCCAACATAGCTAATGACTCACATTTACTAGCATTTCACTATTTCAAATAGAATTGAAGAAGCAGGCTATCACCTCTGAGTTCACAGCAAGTTCGACTTGCAAAGCACCACGGTACAGTAAGTGCTGCTGGATATAACAAAATAAAGAAAATGACTGCAGCTAAACTGAGATTATCAAACCTGAGAGAGCTGCTGGAATCAATGATATCCAACTGAAAGCTTACCACGGTGGTCTGATCCAGAGGACATTTATTACTGTATAAGGAGCACAAGCCCAAGAGACTAGACAAAACTCAATAAATGCATTTTTCATTTATGAGCACAGTGATAACCTGGACAGTCAACTAAGATCCTTTAACAACAGAAAAAACTCACTCATTTTTCTGGCCTTTTGTTAAATCTTTTTGATGCTTCACAGAGGTTTAGGAGAAGCTGTGGTCAGGGATCAGGAGCTCAGATGCAACTGCCTGCAGGTGATAGTCATATAAAAGGGCTATAATACCATATGGCATCCAAGCAATCAAAAAGAACACTAGTAGAGAAGAAAAGTAAGGGAAAAAAAGCCTCAGGTACACAATATGAGTTGTATGTTTTCTTTAAAAAGAGATACAGAATAAATCCAACTTCTTTATAATTAGAAATTACTCTTCCTTTTAAATAACGCATGAAATTATGACAATTACAGTAACATCTACAGGTCAAAGTGAAAACAGCAACAACTTCTAGGTTGTCTTCTTCAGGAAATAAACAGGTTAATATTTGCAACTAAGACTCTTAGTAGAATCTGCCTAAAAAGTCGCATTCTAAATAAATGCTATTATCATGAAACACTGCTGGGTTCTTTCCACTCCTGAAATCAAGCCAAGTATTTAAGCATATAATACAGATTTGTCATAGCCATTCTAAAAACCTAATTCTTTGCATTAGGCCTTTCTTAATGAAATGCTGCAGAGATTCTCAGCTTGATCTTCTGATTATTTGGTTATGAGCAGAGTTCATCGTGGTTTAAAGATCAATATGAGTTTAAATTGAAATTCTGTCAGATTCTCAGTACAATCCTTAATTATTGAAAAAAGGAACTAAAGGTTGACCAGGGCTATTGCAAGAAGCTGATATTTTGTCATATACTGCTCAGTGACTGTTTCAACTCTTTTTATGCATCTGCAGGACAACACACTTTGGTAATCCCATGACAATAAATCGTTTGAGGACTCATGGCAGCATTTCTATATAACATCAGAAAATGTTTGCACAGACTTTATCCCTCCTTCCCACCTCAAATGGAAGACAAGTCACTCCAAGACCCTTCTTATGATGATTCAGACAACTTTTACTGAGTTTTATCAACAACTTTTAAAAGTTTTTAGAGATTTTTATCTTTACAAAAGATTACTGTTAGAAACTTCTGCATCTTCCCAATTAATGGATTTCATGCTGTTACATCCTAGGTCTGGTTGAAATCAGATGGAATTAAACAGGCCAAAATGCTGAATCCAAAAAAGTCTTCTATTTATTTGAAAAGTAACCTAGTATTATATATTATATATTATATTATAAAATTCTCTTTCTCATTTCTCTTCTTAATTGAGATGAAAATTCTTTAGCTAGCAGAATTAATTATTGGCATAATTTCTTTAGTGGTTTAAAACTATGTCTTTCAATAAACAAGCATTTAGGCAGGAATATATTATCAGTCATCTTATCAGCTTGCATTTCCTGTGAAATTCAATTCATTGGGAAAAATGCCCTGTTTGAATTTTGAGCGCTTCACAGAATTCGGAGTGAATTTGAAGATCTAAACCGAGATACAAGAAGCAATGTATTTCCGTGAATATTTTATTTCATTATAAAAAATTAAATGCTCTGCTACAGTACTTTGTGTATATTCTGAAAAAAGAAATCTTCCTAGATTTAAATTAAAAAAAAAAAAAATCACAATGCCTAGACACAGAAGTGTGTTTCCCAACATAATAAGGAATATTAGGTGTATATATATGACTTGGTGACAGTGGAAATCTTTAGGAATACTGCTTTTTGAATGTCTCTTCATAGCTCTGAGGGGAGCTAGAAATATTTTTAGAGGTCAAATAAAATAATATTATGCACACACTTTTGTGCTCACAAGATGGGTGTCAAGTTGAAAGACTGTATTTTTTTCTGATTTAGCCATTAATTTTTTTATTAAACAAAAAAGTGAGGAGGTCTCACACTTCCATAGCTACATTCCATTAGAAAGAAACTTTTCTAGATCATGGGATTCCTTCCTCTTGCCAGTTTTAAAATAATATAAAGGCATATTAAATTAATTAAAGTAAATGAAAGGCATATCGCATTAAATAATACTTCAAACAGAAGATTACTTTTGTCTGCCATGGAAATGCCAATCAAAGGTAAATGCAAGGAGAAGATGTCAGCTGGGGTAGCTGATGAAGAACAGGTAGAGTCACTTCAGCAGCTTGTGTCATTGCAATCAAAAGAGAATTCTACAAAATCCTGCTGCTCCAGGCAATTTTTTCCGTAGGTTAGCAGGCAAAGTCCCCAGCAAGCAATCATCTCAACACAATGTGGGAATCTCTGAACCAAATCATGTCAGTGGTATTAACTCTTTGGGAAAAAAAACCCAACTACCTATTTTGTCTGCAAAATAAAGAATCATGTCTGTGGTATTAATTCCTTGGGGATAAAAAGGCTACTTTGTCTGCAAAGAGAAGTATCGAGCCATGCTGAAATGCTACATCAAATACAAGTGATTTCTGTCAAGTTAAACACTGCAGGAGACATTTCTAAAGCCTTATAAGGACCACAGATAACCCCTTCCCATTACTGGGCTTTAAGGCATCCAGACCTCACGTTAACTTTGAAAATTTCAGAGCTGATGAGGGGTATTTGTTCAAATTCCTGTTTCATTTTTGGAGGGTCTCTTCTGCTGCAGTTGAGTAAAACCAGATTTTGTGTTCACTTCAGCAGGATTAGTTTCCTTCAGGAGAGGGGACTAACCAGGATTCATGTCTTCCTATTGTTCTCTGTTCAAACTTTATCAAAAAGTGTAACCCCAGAGTATTGACACCTGATGTATCCAAAACAGGGAGACAGACTGTGCTGCTCCGACCTCACCACATCCTGCTGAGAACCACCAGGTTAATCCAGGCTAAGTGAGACTCTGATGTTTAGAGCAGGCCTGGTTTACAGCAGAATATTCATCTCCAAAAGGGATGGGAAGAAGTGTCCAGAAGCCTTATTTATAAATGAAGATAAGTGCTGGCTGACTTTCCTGCCTTATGCTTATATCATCTAATTACTTTGGCACAGCGCTGCACTCTTTCATGTTCCAAGTCTGGTTTGTGCTCGAGCAATTCACATCATTCTCCTTGCTATCTCTTAAATTTTCTTTCCCCTCCCTTTAGATACACCATTAACAACCCTAAGTAAACTGATCCTCAGGGGTTTATGTGCTAAGTGTTATATAATTTCTGCTCCCAGTTTCCAAACGATTTCTTTTTGGCTGCCAGGCACTAATGGCATGGGGCACTCTTTTAATGGGATCTCCCAGACCCCCACATCAGTCCCAAAGCACCCCCAAACCAGTGAGAGCTATGAATCTCAATGCCTGAGCGCTATAATTTGGAGAGAGGGCCATCTAGAACCATTAAATTCTTTAAACAACAATGAAAACCAAGTGATGCAAGACCTAAGATACCGGATTTATCTGGCGTGTCTGAGTGTTCTCTTTTACAGCACATTAAGTTAAATGTTCAAAAGGCAACATGGTGCTGTTAAAAAGGGTTTGTACATGACATGACCCTCTTGGTCTCTGCATCTGCAAATCTGAAGCCAAACAGGACTTTTAAATACCTCTTTTCTTTGATCTTCCTAACACGAGCAAACAGTTCTTTCAACCTCACCACCTATATCTCTGGCTTTTTTCAGTTAGCTCTGAGTTCTAGTGAGCTGGTAAAGTTTCATCGGTGTGCCTTATGTAAAGGACATTTTTTAATCCCAAATTGAGGTAATGGAATATAATTCCTCACTCAAATTGTCTAATTACAGAGTATTAAAAAATTAGACAATTAAATTGTCTAATTACAGAGTATTAAAATCACTCTCTTCAAGAATTAAAACATCAGCAGGTAGCTGGCAGAATAAATTATGCTTAATTACAAATATTTGCACTCCATTGTTAGTAAAATTATTTAGGAAATAGATTAAAAAATGTAATGTAAATCTTTTTTGCCTCCATTTTTACTTCTTCTATACACAAATACATATCTCATCCTAGCAGTAGTTTGTAGAGACTAGATCTGTACCAGGGGAATCTTTGATCTGCACAATTATCAATTACACAATTAAAATCAGAAGTGTGGAGATGCTTTGAAGATTTATTAGTAACTTAATTTATTCTCAGTTATTAATTTTCATTTCCTAAGATTGAAAAACATGAAACAACAAAGTGTGCATGTTGGCTCTGTAGTGGTCTTTGAACAAACAAGCCTCCTAGGAGTTCCAAGAAGTATATTTTGGGTTATTTAATAATATACTACATGGGTTCCTAGGAACATATAGGCAGAGTCTGTAAGGGGTGGATTTGTGATTTGTTGCAAACATTTATGTCTTTATTTTATGAAAAAAAAAGGAGGAAAGTTCTTGATAATTTTAATTACATTTTCTCTTCAAATT
The DNA here is from genome assembly GCA_013400435.1 of Pycnonotus jocosus. Classification (NCBI taxonomy): domain Eukaryota; kingdom Metazoa; phylum Chordata; class Aves; order Passeriformes; family Pycnonotidae; genus Pycnonotus; species Pycnonotus jocosus. The sequence goes on from VWYP01021026.1 coordinate 15,726, forward strand.
TACTCTAAAGATGCATTTTATCTGAAGTAAGAACAGGGTAGATACTATCATTCCAGTCCAGTCTCTTTCTTCACTGCAATCCTTTGCATTGAGAGGAATTGAATGTAAAATATCAAACAACTCAGATCATCTTATGATAACACACACTAGCCTACTGTCTAAAATAAAATTGTGGCACCTCAACCTTTCTTACATGGAATAAAGATTTTTAAACTTATGCAGTTTATTTGTATTTGCCAAAGATGCTGCACAGTGACATTGTGCTCTTACAGGCAAAGGTAAATCTTACGCCACACATTTTTCCTCTAGCTAGGCAAAATGATTACTCTAGATTACTCCTTCTGTACACCTGAGTAATAGTAATTATCCAAGTCATTACTTGGAAATTCGAAGATCTGAGGAAATCTCTGGACTGGAATTACCAGAAAAAGGAATTTACAGGTGGCAAAAATATAACTTGTTTACTGAAATAGCTACAAGCCAAAAGAAAACACTCAGACACATAAAAAGACTTTTTGGCTATGAATACTATCAAGAAGCACCAGGTTGTAAGGGTAAAGTGTTTTTAAGAGATGATAGTGTGCAAATCTAAACAATGGAGATGGATATTGCATCTACACACTATAAATTCTAGAAGGAGGTAAACAAAATTCAGTTCAGAAATCATGTCCTGGATTTTAGAAGAAACCAACTTATTTGAGGGAGTTTGAAAAGAAAAGGAAGTGTGCCAGAGCATTTCATCAGCAAGGCCCCAGCCTGATACCAACAGACTGCTTTTTATCATTTACATATCATAGAAAACTGCCAGAAACAGAGTTATGCATCATACCAGCCACATAAATCTACCTCCTTAAGGAAGGATTTAAAGGGTTTTGTCATTCAAGGTCTGTTTATGAGCCTGAAGGTTCATGTAAAGTATTCTGCTCCCTCACTTCATGTGCTCAAACAGGGAGATGGCTTTTGTAACTAGTACATGCAAAGAAAATAAGAAAAAAAAAGCAACAGAAGTTCAGAGGATGAGCACTCTGCCTCCCAGCCCATGGAGTTTCACTACATGCATGTAATTTTGATTTATGTGTAAAGGGTGAGTAATTGAAGATGAAATCCCAAAAGTTATTCTATACAGCCATATACATCTGCAATGATTTCTTCTAGGAATCAGGCTTTCCAACACCACCTCATACACGTGATATTTTTAGTATTTCCTGGATTCAGTTAGGAGAGAAATCACAAAAACATAGCTTTTAAAATGTATTTTCCCATGTATTTCTCTTGCCATTGTACCTTAGAAGTAAACCATAGCAGAGGAACAGAGCACAGCAGTATAATAAACATCTGGACCATAAACAAGGGTGAGTTACTTCTTCCATTTCAGTGAGTATTTATGTAAATGTAACTTTAATCAGATGTGATCAACATGCTTTTTTTAAAAAGCTAAATGCAAAAACCCAGCCCAGCAAAATGTTATTGCAAATGGGAAATAGCATCAGCTCTGTCAGAAGCTCTTTCTAATGCCATGGAGCTGAGTAAAGACAGAGTTACAACTTCTACTTAAAGGTCTCTGATACAAACAACAAAATGGCACAATCCCTGGCATTGACCTGCATTTTGCTAAGTTAATTAAATGGGTTTTTACCAAAATATGGATCATGTATTGTTCAGAGGAGTCCGACACTATGCCAAGAAAGCAACATCATGAGCTACCCCTCTATGCCCTAATTTGCTTCAACAAAGCCTACAGCATCCTCCTTTTTATTTTGTAATTAACAGCCTGAAAGGATGTGCACGCTGCTGTGTCCTGCCTTGGGAGGAAGCTGGGGAAGAACCTGGCAGCAGCAGCTACTGCCTCAGCTTTTATTTCATGGCTTGCCACTGGCTTGGCCACCTCTGCAGCCTGGGCAAAGAGAAGAGGTTTTTCTCACATTCACTTCCTACACGGTGCATTTCCTGAGCTGCTTCTGGGCAGTAGCACAGCCAGCAAGCTCTCAACAAAGGAATTTTCATGACAAATGAAATTTCACTGCTTTAAAGCTAAATAAAATAGTCTTAATATGGTCAAGGGTTTGCTTGAGAACTCAATTTTCACACCAATATTTCCATTTCAGAACATGGACTGATCATTTTAAAAAAATGCAGGAAATGTACTTCAGATTTGAACACAGTCACTTTGAATTACTTTCCAAAGATTCAGAATGCAAGGCAGCCTTTCCAGTGATTTGTGCCATTCTGATAACTTGGAATAGTCAGGAACTGAGTTCATGGCTGCTCTACATTCCCAAAGTGGCAGAAAAAGAATGGGTTGTACCAGGGAATTCATCCTTTCTTAAGTACTCTTCTCATGTCTATATACCATATAACTAATCAAAAAAAAATTAAATAACTTCAACTTTAGCTGAAAAAATAAGATAGCTTTACATGAAAGTTGCCATGTTGCCTCATTACCCATCCACTTACACAGAAGCTCAGCAGAGGGGGAAGAGCTCTGAGACCTAGGAGAGAAAATGGGGAGTAGCAGTTTCCTGAGGACCTCTAAGCCAGCACACCATTAAATGTACCGTCTAACATTGTTCTATTCTTCCACTCTTGCAGCTACCACATGTGATGGACAGAATCCAAGTCAAACACTCTCACCAGAGCATGCTCCAAGACAGACGACCGGGCCTCGCCAAAACAATGCAGTTCTATTCTCTATTTATTTTTGTAGTTCAAAGACCTGGCAGTAGCCCATTTGATGCCTGCCATAAGGGCCAGAGCGCTCCTGATTACTGCCATGAGATTTCCAAGCCCACAGAGGCATGTATTCCAGCCTATGCCAGTCACCAAGATGGACTATGTACAAACAGCAGCGGGATCCTCTGAAAGAAAGAAAAAAACCAGCTCCCACTTCCACTTTGAACCCACCCACGATAGGCTGCCAACCTGAGGACCTTGCTTTAATCACAGCAACCACATGAAAGGGTTTATTCTATTTATCTTGGTTCATTTAGGAAACCAGTGATAAGTCTGCCACGAAAAAATTTCCATCTTCTCCTGGAAGCTGGCATACTTGTCCTAAGATACAGTATTTGATTTCAAGTGTGGTTATTTAGAGTCATATCACTGAGTGCATGAGTTTTCTCATTCTGCCAGATGACTTCTTTTCCCCAATAAGCGAGCTGTGATGGGTTCAAAATCCTTCTCAAGCAGAGTGGCATGTCTGGGGGGAGGTGGTGGGGAAAGGGCAGCAGATCCTCCTAAAACCACATCCGCAGTGTGCAGGCTGCATCCTTGATGCACGCAGCCACCCAAGAGGAAAGAGGTGCTGGAAAAGCTGTGACCCACTCACAGGAGGGGATGAGATGTGCAATGAGACCAACCTTCCCTCCTTGCATTAAATTCTGTGTGAAGAAAATAGAAAAAAAAATACAGCCTTAAATGAAGATATGAGACGGAGCCCAATCACTGAACATGAGGACGGAGTGAAAAACAGCAGACATCGAGACTTGTGGAAGACAAAGTAATATAGCCCACTTCTGCATGGGCTGGATAGATGTGAGTTTCCTGGCTGGTGAGTAGTAAGGATAACCAGACAGGTTCTCTTGTCCCTGTTAACCAGAGCAGTGTATATAAAGCACAGTTTAACCTTGCTCTGTGCTGCTGGCTGACCCCAGTGGTGGTGTTGCTGTAGCCAAACTCTCTTCCATCGGTTTTCTGGGCTCACCAGGTACCTCATAGGGCTCAAGGGCCAATGAACATGGTTCTCTCATTGGACACAGTGGTAGCAGCCTTCTGTAACCAACTGAAAGACATTTATGGACATACTGGATTCCTGGAAGCTACATGAAGCCTCAGCATCTGGGAAAGGCATAAATGAGAATGGACAGGAAAACTCTTCTCATATTTGCTGAAAGGTTCATCGTTTTCAGATTCCGAGGCATCATTATCCTTAGTGAGACCATTTTTCCTTTTATGAAGCAGGTTATATTACTGCATTTAATTCTGGCTTCTCAGCCCTTGGCACCTATAATTCAATTTCCCCATTTAAAAAATTGCTGAGGTCTCTATGCTGATATCTCAGCAAACACAATATTTCATTCCTAACTGTACTCTGCTAAGTCTGGATTTGTTCGTGTTCGCAAGCAATAGATTTGAAATACAGCCTTGCAGAATAATCAGTAATAAACATACAAATGTGACAGGCAATAATTTCATAGTTTTCATGTGAGATAACATATGATATTTTGCAAAACTTTGCTGTATTGTGTGATTGTGCCAATTTACCTCTCACAGAAAGACAGAGTTATTCGTGCTGCGAGATATTAGGAGATGCTACTATAAATCTTGCAGTATCTTGCAAATGGTGCAATTACTCTTTGCAAGTGCCCAGGTGGGGATTATATCTCATTATATCAAGTGCTATGCAAAAAACATGTCTGGCTGTAATTGATGGGGTTGGAAACTTCAAGAACAGATCTGCTGATGAAAAAAACACAAACGTTCAGAGTTTCAGTTTGAATAACAACTCCAGTGAGTGGATGTTTATGTTAACCCTGTCCAAAGTATGTAATCACCCTGAGAATGAAGAACTGGACTGAATCTCAGGAGTGACCTTCCTCATAAGCTTTCCACTGCATCCTTTATCTGCATGTCTATGCCTTAGAACTATGTCCAAAATTTTTCCCCTCTGATGCTACAGTAGCATTTGGATTTCTGATCTGTTATTTTAGAAACAGAAATAACAGACCACTGAAGAAAAAAAACAAAACCAAA
>VWYP01021028.1:9112-20717 GCA_013400435.1 Pycnonotus jocosus
GCAGAAAGATTACAGTTGAGGGAGTGGGAGGCAGATAGAGGGGGAAAAAAAAGAAATAAGAAGAAACCACCGACCTTTCAATACATTGTATGGTAGCACTGTGAATGTATTTTGTGTTGGGAGCAGGGGATGGGGGTGGATAGAATGGTAAGCAAGACAGGAAAGGACATCTAATCACAGGTGAGGAAAGCTAATTTTTTTTAATTTAACAGTTTTGAGAAGTAAAAAATTAATAACTCTGTCCTCTCCCACCCCCCTTCCCCTTTAATCACTGTCAAGTTAATATAGTATCTTTCACTGTTCTCTGAGTTGTATCTTTTTAACATTAGTTATATAATTTTATTGTAATTAATTGATGAAAATTTCCTATCTAACCAATAATAGCCTTAAAATACAACCAGAAAATAAACTTCAATCTTTAGCATATCAGTTACTAAAAGAGCAATTCACATTAAACTGTTCTTGATTGCTCAGATTACAGGAACATCAGTCTGTCAAAATAACCAGATCCTGCTGCTGTCAGACTGATCACAAGGAACCGAGCTTAAATGTGCACGTGATTCTCAGACGAGGCTCTGAACGTCCTACTTGTCTCAACTGTAGTGTCCAGTGGGCCCTGCTCAACCCCCAAAACTCTTCTCTGTGGTTAGCAACTCCCTCTCTCTTTTAACTTCATGATTCTACAGATCCCGTGTTCAGATGCCAAACTTCCCTTATTTTCATAATTCATTTTAGGGGTGGGGACTCAAAATCCTGTGGGGACTATGCACTGACATGCCAAATTCAATCTATGACTTAACTTCCTTTAATATCTGTACATCAAGTCCTATCAAGCCCCACGTGGCGGGGAACTCACGCAACTAGTGTACTATAGAGTTTCCCTACCCCTTAGGATTTGGCTCACTCAAATGCTATGCCTTCATACAAGACAGCATTCATGTGATACAATTCATAGCAGAATCACAGAACCATGCAAGTTAGAAGTGACTTCCAAAAGTTACCTAGTTTGGTTCTGGTTCAAAAGGTACAGTCAGAGCACATTGTTCACTCATGTTAAGTCAAGTTCTGGCAATCTGCAGGAATGGTTTTCCTACATCTCTCTGAGCACAATCTCAGATTTTCACAGTGTTCATGCCAGATTGCTCAAGGTAAAGCAAATAAGCAGAATAATGAGTGCTCTTGTTTGGAAGCTCTTTAGCTTCTGTTTACAAGAAAAGCACGTACATGTACTGTGCATATTTGTTGACAGACCTTAACTTAGTATCTCCTACTGCTTATCACCCTACCAGGATAGACTCTTCTACCTCCAATGCTGTTTCCAGTGTTGAGCCACACTATAATCCTGTTACACAGTGATGAGTTAGCCTGGATTAGATTTTGTTAAAATGGGTATTTCTGAATACTAATGCAGTGTGTTTCATCTGATGTTACCACATGCTGTGTTCTATAAACTCTTTCCATGGAGTTAATGATTATAAAAAAGGGGGAAGAAAATAAAATTAAAAACAAACAAACAAACAAACAAACAAAAACCCACCCCACACAACAAAGCAAAAATCCACCCCTGCCTAAACAGTTCAACTCTGCTTTCCACTTTTTTATACTTATTTTCATACTTCTTACTTTTCCTGCCTGTTCATTTAGAGAGGAATTGATGGGAAAAACAGAGAGCTGTCAAAACACTTTTTCTCATCACTTGTGACTCCTGCCATACTGTACAAACAAGCAGAAGATGCCATTCATCAGAATCCTCTCTAGTTCTCTTTTTCCTTCTCTTTGTAGTGGGAGGCATCCTGAATGGGACCATTCCTACTTATTCAGCAACAGCTGAATAGGAATTGTGGCTTGTAGGCTTGTAGGTAGTGCTTTGTAGTGGAGTTGTTTTCAATGGTGAGTGGGTGGGAATCTGTTAGCAGTCACAGTTGTTATTTACATTTAGAAGTTTTAGACCAGTGGTAACTCTCCCAGTTGTCGTCCCCATTTCAGTTTTGACATTTCCTATCCTATCCTGACATATCAACAGTGTTCATTCCTTAGCAAGCACAGCAGAGGAACTCTCACTTGTACAATAATTAGAACTGACAAAGAAAAATCAGATCCTAGATATTTAATAACTGAGTGTAAAGAACAGAAGATACTGTATCAGTTTCTATAGCCACCACAGTATTTTCATACATGCCTTGGGGTCTTTTTCCATCTTTGCTGATAGTTTAGTTATCTTAACTTTTTGTAAAGTACATTTCAAACATGTAACCCTCCATATATTTCAGCTATCTTAAAAGGACAGAGTAATTTCAACTGCACTATTGTATAGGAAACTTTTTATATTAAATCAGCTTAACAAATATGCAGAAATCCAGAAATTCTTGTCAATCATCAAGACCAAAGAGATGCAATATATTTTTTATCCCCAATGGCCCAAAGAGTGCTCAGAAAACTCCATCTACTTTGACACAGTTTCTGAGTATATCTCATTTTTATGGCTCAGACACTGGAAGGAAGAAATGGTTGTTGCTCATTCCAAGATCAGTGTCGATGCCTTGTGAGGCATGTAGAATGCCAGCTGGGACCATTCAGCTGAGTAATATCAATGAGCATCTTGCAGGATTCTCTTTAGCCTTTCTAAATATGCATGTCATCTGCTTTATTGGTGTCAGGCAACTTGGAGGGGAAAGGAAGGAAGAGGAGGGGAAAGGGGGGAAGGGGAAAGGGAAAGGAAAGGGGAAGGGGGAGGGGAAGGGCAAGGGAAAGGGGAAGGGGGAGGGGAAGGGCAAGGGCAAGGGGAAAGAAAGGCACAATGAATTATTAAATGTTTGACAAATGTGTCTGTTGCAACGTGCCACAACAAGGCCTGGAGAGTGACCTGCACTTTCAGGGCCTGGAGCACATTGCGGGTAGGTAGCTGACAATACAGGCAAAGGGACGCGCCCTTGTAGGGTCTCCAAAAACTACTTTTGCAGAACAGGAATGCAGCACAGCCTCTGATGGGTCTAGGGACAAGAACAGGTTTGGACTAAGGGCAGAAGACTACATATGGGGCAAAAGGGGAGGATCTGAGGGTCAAGGTCCAATAGGGATATGAGAAAGTGGTGCAGGGGAGTGGCTAAAAGTTGGGAGAACCAATAGGGTAGCAGGGGTGGAGCAAGGCAGCAGAACTGGGCCAATGGACCTTGAGGGTGGGAAGAAAATTCTGGGGACAGTACATATGGTAAACAGGGGCTGAACTGGGGTGGCATCAGTTTAATGCACCAATAGAATAACAAAGCCCACAGGATATTAGCATAGAGTTGCAAAGGTCCATGGGAGGGAGACCTTTTCTCACTCGGGGCATTTCTGTCCTCCTGCTTCAGCCCTTCCAGGGTTTAGGCATAGGTTCTTTGGTGGCAGGCCCCTGGGCCTCCACAGGTGTCTGTGACTTTCAATGCACAGCACGTTTAGCTACATCCACCCTCACTTGGAGCCAGCTGAAGAGGCACTAGGTCAGGTATCACAAACAGCCTTGTTACAGAGGCACAAAATGCAGACTGGTGAATGTCTTGAGTCTATTTCAGACCTTTCAGAAGCTATAAGTTACAAACAGTATTGCAGACCTGTATTTAGACACATCAGTAGTCAAGGCCAAACTCAGCAATGAATGAAATTTCTCAGGGAAGACATAGAGAGAGGAGCATAAGTCTTAAAGGTAAGAAAGTTTCCAATACAGCCATGGAGTTCACATATCTGTGAGGTTCAAGATCATAGAAAAATCCAAGGAGCAGTTAGCAGATTTCCTAAAATTACCCAGAAAATCTGCTCCAACACACTCTCCTTCCCGGCTCAGAAAGATCAACATCTTCAACACTTCTTACTGCAGCCTTCAATGACCTTGAAGACCTTCTCTACCAAGGATAGGTGTTTTAATAAAAACTTCTCCCTTCTAGAAGGAAAAAAAATATTCCAGAAGGTGGAACTCTCATCAGTGTAGCACATTCCAACAAATATTTGTCATTGGATGGTGAATTGCTTTGTCATGGCAAGATCTACCTCCCAGAGCCTTCCAGCTGTACCTTACATTAAAAAATCTAAAACCAGCTCTTTCCCAAAAGAAATAAAAAGGTTTTGAAAAAAATTTTGGAAAATACTTTTGAAATACCTTTTTTAATGGGCTAATATTGTTTTCTCAATTCTTCTATTGCTCTCATACTGATATTAAAATAATTAAAATAAGGTAGTTGAAGCTGATAATTTGAAATCTTGCTTTTAAAAGCTGTCTCATTACCACCAGACATATTCAGGGTTACTCTTACTTCAATTATTAAGGCTTTTTGGGTTATTATATTTGGTTTTTAATGAAAAGAATTATTTTAATCAACTGTAATGAGCAGCACTCATAGTTTGTAATTTTGATGATCAATCCAGCAATAAAATATCTGTATTCCATGTGATATAACTATGATAGTCCCTAGCAATGGCATTTTCAACAACAACAAAAAAAAAAAGTTGTGGAAAGGATAATTAAATTTTATTGCATATAGAGAAATCACACTACTGATTTGTACAACAGATGATGGAATTTTTTTTATATTTCCAGGCATTATGTAAAAATATCACATACAGAACAAGGAAAATTTTACGTCCACTGAAATTTAGCAGTGAAATCAAAAATAATAATAATAGTTCCATCTTTATCTGCCCACAATACTTGATCTATAATCCACTGCAATGGAAAGCAGCAGATTTCACAAGACAACCGGTTAGGGCTTTCAGGCTCATGTGTTCTTGTGCACCAGAACAATGTGAAAGAATCAATGCAAAATCCTCAAAAAAATATTCCATTAACCATTTCAAAATGTCATGCATATTTCTGCTTCATAACACAGCCTTTCGCCCTGTTCAATGTTTGTTTTGTGAGCCCATAAACATTGCTGCACCAAGAAAAACCAATCCAAGAAACTGATTTAAGCAGTTGGTCAGCATCCTTCTCATTCTTCTCATTGTCCTCACATTGCAGCTGTAGGCATTTATCTACTGGTGGTCTTGCCAAAACCTTTACAAAAGCTGCTTAGTGGTTGGTTGTTGGCTTGAAAAACTGAGGCTGATTGTCAGAAAATGTCAAGTGTGACTCCACATGCTGCAGTTGCTTTAAAATGACCACCATCACAGCATTGACCTTCAAAATGATGAAGGCTAACTGATAGGAGTTAGGTCACAGAGATTTATGTCCCCTAGGGCTTTTAGATTTACATCTGATTCTGCCCAGTTTTGGGGGTTTGAAAGTAGTACACAAGCATCACTGAAGGTATAACATGAGAGAATCAAGTGAAAAAAAGATATTCCTTATACACTGGCTGCACAGACACAGTGACATTGTAGCAGCATATCATCAAACAATATTCAGCTCAGCATCAATTAGATATGCCAAATATAACCAAGACCTAAATGCTTCAAGGACTGTAACACACATTTTAAATTACATTTTTTATCATTTCCAAGTACTTGGTGCTTTTACACACCTTTCAAACCACTAGAATGCTTCAGTCTCCCAAACAAATGTAAAACACATCGTTACATCACAATTTGGCTCTTTGGTTCATAGTTTCCATCCACTTCAAACCCTTCTTTATCCACCTCCCAAAACACATTCTAATTCAAATCCTATTATAACTAACTACCAGCATACTTATAATTGTGTCTTAAGCCTTATGCATATAACAGAGCAGATTTGACCAAGTCTTGACAAAGAAATAAAGTTTCTTATAAAGTCAATATATTATTCATAAATATTCTTTATTATTCTTTGTCAGCTCTGAGAGAAGCCAATATTCTAGCTAAGCTAAACACTGCTCCATGAAAGAATGACACCGCATTAAATTAAAATCTGTTAAAAGAATATGCTTGCTAGAAGGAATTGCCGCTCTTTGCCAATAAGACTTTGCATTTAATATGCTTCTAGTTTATCTCTAGTCTAAATACTTAGAGGGTCTACCCTTTAATTTAATGTATAAATTGATTCTACTCTGTCTCACCACACCTAATGAGCACATTTGGTTCTTTGTCAATAGAAGCTAATGATTAAATGAAGAAAGGTAATCAGATTGAAATAAAGATAAGAGATAGTTATTTTATAGCAGACTGGAATACACTATTGTCAATGCCTTTATCTGTGAAAGAAAAGTTAGATCCTGTCTCCTGTATCTTGTTTGATACCAACAGGCAAGGCCTTCAGGCAAGCATTACTTCAAAGGCAATGCAAAGGTATTCACAGATGTACTACTCAATTTGTGAGACAAGACAATGGTTTTACTTTGTGTAAAAATGCTTGTTATACATCAAGGAAAGCAATCACACCCTGTCCCTCTTTCTGCAAATGATATTTTTAGTGCTGAAAGTCCTTGAGAAATACACTGCAGCAGAACAGAGCGAGCTTTACCCACTTTAACAAAGCTTTAATGTATATCTTCAAAAAACATGGGAAGTATGGAAAAATAAATTTCTTTGGAATGTGAGCGAGAGAACACAGAGAGTTTTCACTAGGGAATAAGCATGCAAACTAAAAGAGTGCAGCAACAGAAATCATTACTCTTTTTTCCCCTCTTTATGACTGACAAATTTGTATAGCAGATATTAACAAAATTCCATATTGAATCACACTGAAGACTGTGATTAGAGTATGGTTCCTAATTTTTGGTACAAAGTGAGCTTATCTGTGATCTAATATATGTTAATTAAAAAAAAAAAAAAAACAAACCTGCCATGCATCTTGCATTAGCATAGAATCATAAAAGAAATAGAGTATGTACATCCATTAGACAAAGAGAGAATTTTTTTTAAAACAAAGTGTTGTTATTATTTTACTGTGCTTTCAACCCAATTCTCAATATAAACTATTTCTATAGTGGAAGAAATATATATTTATTATAAATAGTGTAGACAAAATTTATAGAAACAAATCTCTGTATTTTTTTCCCCTCTCATTTCAGAGTTAAGTGACTATTGTACCCTTGCTCTTATGCACAATGAAAGTTTGTTGGATTTTTAGTAATTTGGATTGCATATTGATTTAGTGCCTATCATTAATTGCATAATAAAATCAAAACTATGTGAAAGAAAATTGTCTAGAAGAAGGAATTCAATCACTGTGACAGTTAAACTCATAAGAGAGAAGGAGTACAATGTGCTTGTACTGCTTTTCAGTAAATCTCAAGTGGTAATTTTTTCAAAAATTCAGTCCAGTTTGTTTATTAAAAAAAAAACAAAAACAAAAAAAACCCCAAACCAAGCAAACATAATCTGCAGACACAATTTTTTTCACCTTCTCTGCTGCTCTCTGCCTACATTTTGGGTTGAAAGTGTAAGTCTGTAGTGACAGAATGGGAATGCAACCCCTGGAATTACCTTGGCAATGCCTGCAGGTTGGAAATAACTATCACTTTGTGGATCCATTTCCTCTGTACCTGGTCCCTTAAATTGACCAGACTTGTAACTAGTGCTCATGTATTCCATTATCACAAAATAAAACATTCATCTTTTCTTGACTCCCTAGTGATGTACCCCTCGTCCTGCCTTCACCAGAATCTCATTCTCAGGTTACCAAAATGAGAAATCTTCATACTAGATGTACAGCTTAATACTTTTTTTTCTCATAAAAATGCTGAAATTTCCAACAGGATTTATGACGTTTTCCTGCAAGTAGTAACACTATTCCCAGCTACCTTATCTTTTCCCCAATGAGTGTTGTCTCTACTGGTAATCAAGACAGTGATAACCAGGAAAATAAATAATGTGTTTGTATCTTAAACTTACCCGACTCTGTTCAGCTGCCACAGCTAACTTACCCTACTGCTTGAGTGGCCCTTTTGAAAATGGAAGAGACTCAAATGTGAATGGTTTCACCATTTCAGTGAAAAGCAATCACGTTTGTGATGAGCCTATTTGGAATCCAATCTGGCTAAGGGCATCAAGAATAAAAAGAAAGGCCTCTTCAAATGTATCAATAACAAAAGGAATATATTTATTGGATTTCTATTTCCGATCTTCAGCTGGTTAGAGTCTTTTTGCCCTCCTGGATGTTTCAGGGCAGACGCAAGAAAGAGACAGAGGCTTTAAGGTTTAGTTTTTTCTCCAAGGTCTATCATGGTGTTTATTCTTTCCTTCTTATCACATAGTTCGCTCTGTCCTCAGCAAGGACTGCTCTGAACACCAGCCATTAGGAAACTCCTTATCCCCCAAAAGCTTGTCCCCTTATATACAGATTATTACGAACACATTGTTTACCATTTCCTACCAATGTCCACCATCCACATCAAACACACCATATCCACTTGGCCCAATCTCCCCAAGCCACATTGTGTTAACGTCACAGCAGAAAATGGAGGTGAAAAAGAAGAAAAGCCTTAGGAACCACTCTAAAATCTCCATCTTGTTTCCATCTACTTCTATTATAGAAACCTAAAACTACATATTTCTCACTCTGTGATAAGCTATACTACTGTGTTTCACTCTCTTGAGATTTGTAATTCATCTCTGCTTTGTGTTCCCACGGACGGAACTGAAACCCCCCTGTTCACCTCCCTGGACAGGGCTGTAACCACCCTGTAGTGGGGTCAATCTTTCTTGTTCAGTTCCCAGACTGTCTGGTCAGGGTCTCCTGAGCTTCCAGGGCAGCCAAAGAGATGCCCTGGGTTTTGACATCTATTGGGGAAAATGTGGGCTCCCTACTGAATGGAACAGGCACCCTTGTAACAGAGGTTGCAGAGAAGACTAAGATACTGAATGCCTTCCTTACTTCAGTCTTCACTACAAAAGCTGGCCTCAGGAATTCCTGACCCAGGAGACCAGGAAGAAGGTCTGAAGAAAGGAATACTTCCCCTTGATTGTGGAAGATTGGGTTAGAAATCATTCACTCAAGCTTAGCATCCACAAGCTTCAGATCCTGAAGGGATGCCGCCTCGAATGCTGAGGGAACTGATGGACATTATTGCTATTCCACTCTCAATCATCTTTGAGGGGGCATGGCAGTCAGGAGAGATTCCTGAGTACTGGAAGAAAGAAAACATCACCACAGTCTTCAAAACTATTATCTTGCAGAAAAATTAATTTAGTCTTTTCTCTAATAAAAATATCAGAATTAATCTATTTGTTTTCCATATGTACATAAATTTTCCCAGTATATTTTATTATTAGTTTATGGTCACTCAAAATGAAAAATAGCATCTCTTTATATCCTTCTTTAGGTGATTCTTTATTTCTTCATTTACTACATGAATGTTTGCTCACGGCTTGGACATGTGCACTCTTTGCTGGGTACAAATCTGGCTGGATGGCCAGGCCCTGAGAGATGTGGTGAATGGACACACATCCAGATGGCAGCCAGTCACCAGTGGGGCTCCCCAGGGTCAGTGTTGAGGTTAGTCCTTCTTGTCCTGTCTGCTGCATAAGGGAATCAAGTGCACCCTCAAGCAGTTTGCAGATGATGCCAAGTTGGGTGGAAGTGTTGATCTCCCTGAGGGTATGAAGGCTCTGCAGAAGCATCTCAGCTGGATTGATCAATATTCCAAGGCCTGTGGAATGAGATTCCAATTGTCAGGTCCTGTCCTTGAATCACAATCACCCCAGAAAGTACTACAGACTTGAGACTGGGAAGCTGCCACCCCTTGACAGCAGCTGAACAGGAGCCAACCATGCCATGGTGGCCAAAGAGCAGTGGCCCCTGTCCTGTGTGGGGAGCAGTGTGGCCAGCCAGACCAAGGCAGGGACCTTCCCCCCTCTCAGAACTGGTGAGGCTGTACCTCAAACCCTGTGTCCAGTTCTGGACTTCTCACTACAGGTAGGGCACTGAGGGGCAGGGGTGTGGGCAGAGAAGGGAACAAACAGAGCTGAGGAAGGGTCTGGAACACAAGTCTGATAACGAGCAACTGGGAGAGCTGGGGGTGTTCAGCCTGGAGTCCCCTTCAGTTAGATTTTATCACTGTCTAAAACCACTTGACAGGAACTTGTAGCCAGGTGGGGGTTGATCTCTTCTCCCAGGCAACAAATGACAGGGCAAGAAGACATAGTATCAAGTTGTTCCCCATGAAGTTTAGATTAGATATTAGGAAAAATTTCTTCACCAAGAGCATCATCAAGTTCTGGAACAGGCTGTCCAGGGAAGGTATTGAGTCATCATGCCAGGAAAAATTTAAAGACACGTAGATGTGATGTTTATGGACACAGTTTAGTGGTAGACTTGGCAGTGCTGGGTTAATGTTTGTACTCAATGATTTTAAGAATTTTTTCTAACCTAAATGAACCTCTGTGATTCACGATTTCAACATACATTTGTTACCAAAAATATTCTTGTTAAATATACATCATCTGAGTTACAATTCAGGTAATTTTAAGGTCTCTAATTGACACTATTCCTACGTGACAGAACGACAGTTACCTATAATACAAATTCTTTCACATTGTCTAATGGAAGATTAGGAAAGGAAAACTCCAGGGTTTCTTAAATAACTCTCTGGATAAAAGTGGTTTTCCTTTATATCACAAATGAGGACATTTGAAATATGTTAAGTATGAAGCCTCCAAATATTTGTGTAAGACTGCCACCTCTTACTCAATATGTGGACTACTAGAAATATAAAAGCATATGTGAACATCTTGAAGCATACAAAATAATAAAAAGTATGGAAAATTATAAGCATATGTTTGATATATTTGCAGTACATATTAGATGCTTTAAACATAAGAATAAAAAATACAGATGGGTTGGCCATATGTATGCTTTCACTAGGGCCAACATACACAAGTAAAAATCTAATTCTTAGATGTCTTTCTGAAGACAATATTTTAATGCAGATAAAAAATACCTAAGGGTTAAGGGGCATTGCAGATATACAGGGGTGTACAGGGGGATACCAGCTGTGAAACCAGTGATCTCATTGGCATAACAGTAGGTAAGGATTTGCTTGCATGCTCATAAACTGATAATATCCTAGCAAACATAATCCCAAAAAAGTAAATTATTTCTCATCCATGACTAAATATCAGTCTGGAACCAAGACAGCAGAGACAGCACAAAATAATCCCAAAATATAACTGCAGAGTCCAAGTCAGTATGACTGGCAAATCCATGGAATAATACATGATTTCAGCAAATCCCATCATCCAAAATAAACATTTGAATATGGCATCAATTTGTGACCAGCAGATCAGGGTTTTTGCAATACAGCCAATCCAATCTTCCAACCCATCAAAAAAAATAAAAACACTCACAAGACCAGCAAAAGTTAGTGAGAAATGGTCAGTGAGATAAGAAAAGAATCAATCAAGGCAAATATCTCTGACCAGCAGATGCCCCATGAGTCATAGATATATTATTAGATAAGAGAATTTTTCTCAGTTTTTTATATTATCTCCTGCATTTGGAGATTTGGTCACATACATTGCTTTATGGCTTTTTTATATAAAAATAAAACCCAAGAGTCTGCACGAAGAGCAGTCTTGGAAACTATTTTATAGTGGAAGGTGCAGAGAGGACAGAAAAGGAGATCTCGAAGGTCAGTGCTTTGGGGAATTTTTACTGGTCAATATATTATGTTTTGTTTAATACTTTTTGCTTATTTCTTTTTTCTTTTTTTCCCCT